>JAMXIJ010000023.1:0-374489 GCA_025742365.1 Coniothyrium glycines
TATTACTTTATAATATATATATATTATTTAGGTATAATTAATAGTATTAAATTTTATTTAAATAGTAGAGTACAGGGCTGCGCGTGACAAAGTATTAAGTTCTAGGTATAATTTTAGGCTACATAACCTACTAAAAAAGCCTTAGAGTATTAGCTATATAGTCTCTATAGGTTTTAAGTTTTATACTAAATAGATAAAAATTAAATATTAGTAAGTATTATATATTTTTACTTAAGTAAAAGTAAAAATTAATACAGCAAACGCGCAGAACTAGGCTATTAGCTATATAACTTTAACCTTAAACTTTTTTCTTTCTTACTTAAACTTTCTATACTATAATAATAGCGCTTTATTATAGTACAGTACGTCCTACCTATTATATTAGCTAATAAGCATAGACTTAGCAACACTAAGTCCCCTAGTAATTAAACCTTAGTTATTAGCTCTAACCCTCCTAAAAAACTTAAGGAAGATACTCTAGGGTCCCCTTATATAGTAATTATAATATAAGGTATTTATAGTAGTTACTAATTTTATTACTTAAAGCTTTATAAGTAAGGGTAATAAAATTTAATACTAAATTACGTAGTATAGTTAAGGTTTATTTTATTAAAGGTACCTAACTAACCTTTTAGTAGCTTTTAGGGGTAAGCTAAGTACTAGCTTTAGGGCTAAGGCTTAGTAAAAGAAAGCTGCGTAATAATTAGTAGAAAAAAGGGCCTTAGAAAAAACTAAAGTATCTAATTATATAGCTAGGTATATACTTAAGAAGTAACTAGATAAGGATACTAAGCATACAGTACTTTCTCTTAAAAATTAGGCTACTATTCTAGCCTTAAAGGTTAAATACCTCTAGTAGGAGTAATTTAATAACTAGTAAAGTTATTAGTAATAATAGTTAGTTATAATAGTAGTATACTAATAAGTATTAGGAGAATAGCTAGAGATAAAGTTTATTACTATCTATATAAAGTAGGCTTTAATTTATAAGAAAAAGGCTAAGGTAAAGTACGCTAAAGCCTTAGAGAAGCTTAAATATAATAAGGCTACTAAAGAAAAAAAGTAGGCTTTCTTTAAAGCTAAGAAAAGGTTATTTAGTAAGTATAGTATACTTAATAAGCTAATACATTACGTCTATTAAAAGGGGGTAGCTAAGCTTAAGACTAGTAAGAATTAGAATATTAATACTTAAAGTAAGTTTAGCTTAAACTTTATTTTTATTTACTCTAATATAATATAGATAAGTAGTTAAAGTTTATAGAGGAGCTAGAGCCTAAGAAGTTAAAAATAGTTACTAATATAACTTAGGAGTAAGTTATTATAGCTTTTTATTATAGCTATATACTTATTTTAATAGACTGTGTAAGCCTATACTACCCCCTAAGTTTATATATAAAAGTAATAATATCTTACTAAAAGCTAATTATCCTTATATAATAGGAGATACTAATAATAAGTATAAGAAAAAAGTAAATAATAATTCTAAGGTAAAGGAGTAGCTAAAGGAGTAGCCTAATAAGTATAAGACTAAAGAGTAGTATACTATAGCCTTAGTAAAGTCTAACTTTAAGTCTAATAAAATAGACTTCTATAGCTTTAGTAATATAGAGAAAAGTAGTAATTTAGAAAAAAGTAGAGATAAGGATTATTCTGCTAAGGAGCTAGACTTAAGGGTAGTATCTCTAGCTAAAGAAAGCTCTAAAAATAATAATAATAAGATAATAGATAAGGTATAAGCCTAAGTATTCTTAATATTAGTACTATATACCTAATATTATACCCTTACTAGTTATATAGCTTTAAGTTATAATCTTCTACTATAAGTAGTTTTAAACTAAATAGTTACTTAGTAGCTACTAAGCTTATTATAATATCTTACCTTTATCCTCTTTATTATAGTGTTTTATTATAGGATTTACTATAAAAAATAGCTTTAATAGACTTATATCCTTCTTTACTATCTATACTCTAGCTACTTTTATTTAAGGCTCTATAAATTATTTATAGTAGTCTAAAAGTAGTTCTTAGTCTTATTAAGTATCTACCTACTAACTTAAATAAAACTCTCTATACCTAGCCTATCCCTATAGTATAGATTAAGTAGTAGGGATTAACAGAATAGGCCTAGACTTTAGGAAATAAAAAGTTAAAGTAGGACTCTCTTAGCTATTTTAGTAGTATATAGAGATAATTTAGTAAAATAGTACGTATTATAGATAGCTATCTATTTATATTTTACCTTAGGTATAATCTTACCCTCTAATATCTATTTATTAATAATATTAGGATAAAATATATAGCTAATTATCTTAAAATAATATAATATTAGTAAACTATTAACGTTACCTATATTCTATATACTTTATAAGTTAATTAGGCTAATTAATAGTACAAACCTTAGCTAAATTTAATCCTCTTATTTTCTTAATAGTAACTTAAGGAAGAGCTTATTTAGGTTATTACTAATAATAATTAGTTATTTTAAATAGTTAAAAAGGAGTTATTTTACTACTTTATATCTTTCTTACGTAATAGGACGTCTTTACCTAAATAGATAAAATTTACTTAGCTATTTAAAGCCTAGTTCTAGTTTACCCTAAATTTACTCCTAGTAGACCTAGGAAAGACTATAAAACTATCTATTACCTTAGATAGATAGTTAGTAAATAACTACTTAAGCTTTATTACTATTAAGGGTTACTATATTATAGAGAACTAGTAATATAAGGAAAAGTTACTAGATTTTCTCCTGCTTTGTAGTAGTTATACTAGGGCTTTAATAGTAAATAAGCTTATATAGATTCTTTTTAGGATAGGTACTAAGAATTATTTACTTACTATTACAGCTAATAATATAGATAATAATAGGACACTACGTTCTATAGTCTAAGGGCTTCTTCTTAATAAATATATTTACTAGGATACTAAGGAGCATACTATCCCCTACCTTACTTATATTATTAACCTTATTATTTAGGATATTATTAAGTACCTTAAGCTTTTATTCTTAGATAATAATAATAGTGCTTTTATCCTATAAAAGTAGTATATATAAGATATTAAGACGTCTATATCTATTCTAAACTCCCTTTAAAAGGTAAGTCCTTATTATAATAGTTATTTATTATATAGTAACTATAATTAAGCTTTATATAATTTGTATTACTATTAACTAATTGCTTTAGTAATATAAATAATTTAATATATTATAATATAGTCTTTCTCTATGTAAATAGCTTTTAGTAATATAAGATATAAAGACTTAATAGAACTCTATATTTAATATATATAAGTATATACTAAAGCTATAAAGGTTTATTAATTAGTAGCTAAATTAAGAGGTTACTTAAAAAATAATAGCTAATTTAAGTAGTCTATAATATAATAATAATAGCACTAAGGTTAATTTTTATAATCTTAAATAGCTTTAGCTAAATTATAGTAAATAGTATTACCTTAAAGTAGTTACTAGTATGCTTTAGCGCTTTAAGGATACTACTACTTAGATTAGTTAGTCCTAATAGCCTTAGATATAGTATATTTAGTTAATATATAATTAGCTATTTAACTATCTTAATACTATAATAGAAGAGCTAAAGGAAAGTATTAAGGATAAAAGAGAAGTATAGCTTAGTATTATTTAAGAGGTAGTAGCTAAAGGTTATATAAAGCTAAGTAAGTACTATAAAGAAATAGAGAGTAAGTATAGCTTTCTATTTAATTATAGGACTATTTTAGATCTAATATAAAAGCTTACTACTTATAAGGTAAAGTTATTATAGATAGTTATAATAGTAGGATACTTACTTTTTATAGGATAATATATAGGATACTTTAGATAAATTCTTTTATTATAAGTAGTTTTTTAATTATTTTAATTAATATAATAAAGAAAATAAAGGGCTTATGCCTAGACTAGCTAATAGTATACTACCTTATTATTTATAAGGTACTAAGTAGTTTTAGAAGCCTAGCTTAGTACTAACTTCTACTAACATCTTATTTACCTTATAGTCTAACTATAATTAAAGCTTTAACTTTATATCTTATAAAAGTAAACCTTATATAGGGGTAACCTAACTTAAAAGGGAATAATATCTTAGTACGCCTATTTTTAGGGGGGCTAAAGATATTAATATCCTAATATAGTAGAAAGAGAATAAGGCTATATATCTATAGCTTATAGCTATAGCTAGAGACGTATTAGTAATTCTAATTACTAGTATTAGGGTTAAGAGGGTCTTTAATATAGTAAAAGATATTATTAGTAATTAAAGGCATAGGCTTAAACCTAAATTAATTTATTAGCTATTAGTAGTTAAGTATAGGATAGGAAGTTTTAATAAAAGTATAGAGCTATTAGCTAATTAAGAGATTAAAGGTCTACTTAAGCTACCTTTACTAGAATAGTTCTATAAAGATACCTTACTTAAGGTAGAATCTAAGATAGCTAATAGTAGAGAACCTATTATTATTTATAATAATAAGCTTTATAAAGTAGATATATGTCTCTACTTAAGAAAGCACCTATAAAAAAGTACCTAGTTTTAGCTCCTAATCTAATTTTACTATATTACTAATCTAATATTCTATAATAATAGTTTATAATAAAAATAGATAAACTCCTTAAGCTAAGATAACTAGTAGGCTATCTTTACTATTAATTTTACTAGTAGGTAATCTCTACTAGCAGGTAATCTCTAAACTCTATTTACCTTAGCTACCTAACCTAGTAACCTAACCCTAGACTAACCTTAACCTAAGCTCCTACTATATAAACCTAACTATAGGTAGTAGTCTATATAGCCTAAACCTAACCCTAACTTAGAGTCTATATAACCTAAAGGTAACCCTAACCTATAGTCTATATAACCCTAACCTAGCCCTAACCTATTACTTACTAACCCTAACCTAATAACTAGCCTATATATCTCTTTACTTTTTCTAAGATAATAATAACTAACCCTAATAAAGCTAAAGCTATAATAGTATTTATAGCTACTACTAGTAAAGAATAAAAAAATAAAGCTATACTACTTAATAAACTCTAAAAATAAGAAGTAAAAAGTAATAAATAATACTAGAAAGCCTAATTATTTATAGCCTTAGGGTAAAAATAGTTTCTACTAAGTATAGAACTTAAGGTTTCTATCTCTAAATATACTATTTATAAAGGGAAGTTAATATATAAGAAAAGAAAATAGGTACTAAAAAAACCTTTACTATAGATAAAGATTATTAAGAAATATTATACTTCTAGAACTATAGGCTACCCTAGTAAAGAAGGAATCTATACTATACTAGTAAGGAACTACTTTTAGCTAGATATATTTTTAAATATCTAATAGTATATTTAGAACTATAATACTTATAGCTAAATAAAACCTTAGTAGGAACTTAAATAAGGACTTTTTTAACTATTACTAATTCCTAAGTAAATTTAGAAGAAAATCTTAATAGACTTTATTATAGATCTACTTTTAAGCTATAGGTTTTAATACTTAATAATAGTTACTAACTAATTAAGTAAAGATATAGTTCTAATCCTACTACCTAACCTAGAAACTATAATAGTAGTAGATACCTTTATTAAAAAAGTAGTAGCTTATTACTAGCTTTTTAATATAATTATAACTAACTAAGATAGATAGTTTCTAAGTAATCTTTAGAAGGTACTATATAATTAGCTAGGAATTTAATACTAAGTATCTATAAATAATTATCTTTAAATAAATAGTACTACTAAAAGAATAAACTCTATAGTAGAAGTATACCTCTAAGTATATATAAATTAGTAGTAAGATAACTAGTTAAAATAACTCTCTAGTACTTAGATAGTAATTAAAGAATAAAATATAACCTTAACTAGAGTAAGTCTTTTTTTCTTAATATATAGGTATAATATTAACCTAATCTAATAAGAAAAAGATTCTAAAATAGCTTTTCTATCCTTAGTAAGTAAGAAAAAAGGCTATACTATTATAAAGAAACTATAATAAACCTTAAAATTTATATAAGCTAAAATAATAAAAGTATAATAGAAATAAAAAAGATAGGCTAACTATTACTAGAAAGAGGCTCTAACCCTAAGAATTAGAGATAAAGTTTAGCTAAAATATAACTAAATATTATCTAATAGATACTTAAGTATAGGCTAGTTATTAGGTTAGGGTTAGTAGGTAATAGGTTAGGGCTAGGTTAGGGTTATATAGACTATAGGTTAGGGTTACCTTTAGGTTATATAGACTCTAGGTTAGGGTTAGGTTTAGGCTATATAGACTACTACCTATAGTTAGGTTTATATAGTAGGAGCTTAGGTTAGGGTTAGTTTAGGGTTAGGTTACTAGGTTAGATAGCTAAGGTAAATAGAGTTTAGAAATTACTTACTAGTAGAGATTGTCTACTAGTAAGATTAATAGTAAAGATAGCTTACTAGTTATCTTAGCTTAAAAGGTTTATCTATTTTTATTATAGACTATTATTATAGAATATTAGATTAGTAATATAGTAAAATTAGATTAGGAGCTAAAACTAGGTACTTTTTTATAGGTACTTTCTTAAGTAGGGACGTATATCTACTTTATAAAGCTTATTATTATAAATAATAATAAGTTCTTTACTATTAGCTATCTTAGATTTTACCTTAGGTAAGGTATCTTTATAGAACTATTCTAGTAAAAGTAGCTTAAGTAGACCTTTAATCTCTTAATTAGCTAATAGCTCTATACTTTTATTAAAATTTCCTATCCTATACTTAACTACTAATAGCTAATAAATTAATTTAGGTTTAAGCCTATGCTTTTAATTACTAATAATATCTTTTACTATATTAAAGACCTTTTTAACCCTAATACTAGTAATTAGAATTACTAATATATCTCCTAGCTATAGCTATAAGCTATAGATATATAGTTTTATTCTCTTTCTACTATATTAGGATATTAATATCTTTAGCCCCCCTAAAAATAGGTATACTAAGATATTATTTCCCTTTAAGTTAGGTTACCTTTATATAAGGTTTACTTTTATAAAATATAGAGTTAAAACTTTAATTATAGTTAGACTATAAAGTAAATAAGACGTTAGTAGAAGTTAGTACTAAGCTAGGCTTCTAAAACTACTTAGTACCTTATAAATAATAAAGTAGTATACTATTAGCTAGTCTAGGCATAAGCCCTTTATTTTCTTTATTATATTAATTAAAATAATTAAAAAACTACTTATAATAAAAGAATTTATCTAAAGTATCCTATATATTATCCTATAAAAAGTAAGTATCCTACTATTATAACTATCTATAATAACTTTACCTTATAAGTAGTAAGCTTTTATATTAGATCTAAGATAGTTCTATAATTAAATAGAAAGCTACGCTTACCCTTTATTCCTTTATAGTACTTACTTAGCTTTATACAACCTTTAGCTACTACTTCTTAAATAATACTAAGCTATACTTCTCTTTTATCCTTAATACTTTTCTTTAGCTTTTCTATTATAGTATTAAGATAGTTAAATAGCTAATTATATATTAACTAAATATACTATATCTAAGGCTATTAGGACTAACTAATTTAAGTAGTAGTATCCTTAAAGCGCTAAAGTATACTAGTAACTACTTTAAAGTAATACTATTTACTATAATTTAGCTAAAGCTATTTAAGATTATAAAAATTAACCTTAGTACTATTATTATTATATTATAGACTACTTAAATTAGCTATTATCTTTTAAGTAACCTTTTAATTTAGCTACTAATTAATAAATCTTTATAGCTTTAGTGTACGCTTATATATATTAAATATAGAGTTCTATTAAGTTTTTATATCTTATATTACTAAGAGCTATTTATATAGAAGAAGACTATATTATAACGTATTAAATTATTTATATTACTAAGGTAATTAGTTAATAGTAATACAAATTATATAAAGCTTAATTATAGTTACTATATAATAAATAACTATTATAATAAGGACTTACCTTTTAGAAAGAGTTTAGAATAGATATAGATATCTTAATATCTTATACATACTACTTTTATAGGATAAAAGTACTATTATTATTATCTAAGAATAAAAGCTTAAGGTACTTAATAATATCCTAAATAATAAGGTTAATAATATAAGTAAGGTAGGGGATAGTGTGCTCCTTAGTATCCTAGTAAATGTATTTATTAAGGAGAAGCCTCTAGACTATAGAATATAGTATCCTATTATTACCTATATTATTAGCTATAATAGTAAGTAGATAATTCTTAGTATCTATCCTAAAAAGAACCTATATAAGCTTATTTACTATTAAAGCCTTAGTATAACTACTATAGAGTAGGAAGAAATCTAGTAACTTTTTCTTATATTACTAGTTCTCTATAATATAGTAACCCTTAATAGTAATAAAGCTTAAGTAGTTATTTACTAACTATCTATCTAAGGTAATAGATAGTTTTGTAGTCTTTCTTAGGTCTACTAGGAGTAAATTTAAGGTAGACTAGAACTAGGCTTTAAATAGCTAAGTAAATTTTGTTTATTTAGGTAAAGACGTCCTATTATATAGGAAAGATATAAAACAGTAAAATAACTCCTTTTTAACTATTTAAAATAACTAATTATTATTAGTAATAACCTAAATAAGCTCTTCCTTAAGTTACTATTAAGAAAATAAGGGGATTAAATTTAGCTAAGGTTTATACTATTAATTAGCCTAATTAACTTATAAAGTATATAGAATATAGGTAATATTAATAGTTTACTAATATTATATTATTTTAAGATAATTAGCTATATATTTTGTCTTAATATTATTAATAAATAGATATTAGAGAGTAAGATTATACCTAAGGTAAAATATAAATAGATAGCTATCTATAATATATACTATTTTACTAAATTATTTTTATATACTACTAAAATAGCTAAAGAAGTCCTACTTTAACTTTTTATTTCCTAAAGTCTAGGCCTATTTTATTAATCCTTACTACTTAATCTATACTATAGGGATAGGCTAGGTATAGAAAGTTTTATTTAAGTTAGTAGATAGATACTTAATAAAACTAAGAACTATTTTTAGGCTACTATAAATAATTTATAAAGCTTTAAATAGGAGTAGCTAGAGTATAGATAGTAAAGAAGGATATAAGTCTATTAAAGCTATTTTTTATAGTAAATCCTATAATAAAATACTATAATAAAGAGAATAAAGGTAAGATATTATAATAAGCTTAGTAGCTACTAAGTAACTATTTAGTTTAAAACTACTTATAGTAGAAGATTATAACTTAAAGCTGTATAACTAGTAAGGGTATAATGTTAGGTATATAGTACTAATATTAAGAATACTTAGACTTATACCTTATTTATTATCTTATTATTATTATCTTTAAAGCTTTCCTTAGCTAGAGACGCTACCTCTAAGTCTAGCTTTTTAATAAAATAATTCTTATCTCTACTTTTCTCTAAATTACTACTTTTCTTTATATTACTAAAGCTATAAAAGTTTATCTTATTAGACTTAAAGTTAGACTCTACTAAGGCTGTAGTATACTGCTCTTTAGTCTTATACTTATTAGGCTACTCCTTTAGCTACTCCTCTACTTTAGAATTATTATCTACCTTTTTTTTATACTTATTATTAGTATTTTCTATTATATAAGAATAATTAGCTTTTAGTAAGATATTATTATTTTTATATATAAACTTAGAAGGTAGTATAGGCTTATATAGTCTATTAAAATAAGTATATAGCTATAATAAAAAGCTATAATAACTTACTCCTAAGTTATATTAATAACTATTTTTAACTCCTTAGGCTTTAGCTTCTTTATAAACTTTAACTACTTATCTATATTATATTAAAGTAAATAAAAATAAGGTTTAAGCTAAACTTACTTTAAATATTAATATCCTAATTCTTACTAGTCTTAAGCTTAGCTACCCCTCTTAATAGATATAACGTATTAGCTTATTAAGTATACTATACTTACTAAATAACCTTTTCTTAGCTCTAAAGAAAGCCTACTTTTTTTTTTAGTAGCCTTATTATATTTAAGCTTCTTTAAGGCCTTAGTGTACTTTACCTTAGCCTCTTTCTTATAAATTAAAGCCTACTTTATATAAATAGTAATAAACTTTATCTTTAGCTATTCTCCTAATACTTATTAGTATACTACTATTATAACTAACTATTATTACTAATAACTTTACTAGTTATTAAATTACTTCTACTAAAGGTATTTAACCTTTAAGGCTAGAATAGTAGCCTAATCTTTAGGAGAAAGTACTATATACTTAGTATTCTTATCTAGTTACTTCTTAAGTATATACCTAGCTATATAATTAAATACCCTAGTCTTTTCTAAGGCCCTCTTTTCTACTAATTATTACGTAGCTTTCTTTTACTAAGCCTTAGCCCTAAAGCTAGTACTTAGCTTACCCCTAAAAGCTACTAAAAGGTTAGTTAAGTACCCTTAATAAGATAAACCTTAACTATGCTACGTAATCTAGTATTAAATTTTATTACCCTTACTTATAAAGCTTTAAGTAATAAAATTAGTAACTACTATAAATACCTTATATTATAATTACTATATAAGGGGACCTTAGAGTATCTTCCTTAAGTTTTTTAGGAGGGTTAAAGCTAATAACTAAGGTTTAATTACTAGGGGACTTAGTGTTGCTAAGTCTATACTTATTAGCTAATATAATAGGTAGGATATATTATACTATAATAAGGTGCTATTATTATAGTATAGAAAGTTTAGGTAAGAAAGAAAAAAGTTTAAGGTTAAAGTTATATAGCTAATAGCCTAGTTCTGCGTGTTTGCTATATTAATTTTTACTTTTACTTAAGTAAAAATATATAATACTTACTAATATTTAATTTTTATCTATTTAGTATAAAACTTAAAACCTATAGAGACTATATAGCTAATACCTTAGAGCTTTTTTAGTAGGTTATATAGTCTAAAATTGTACTTAGAACTTAATACTTTATTATACGTAGCCCTACACTCTACTATTTAAATAAAATTTAATACTATTAATTATACCTAAATAATATATATATATTATAAAGTAATAATAGCTTATAATAATAGTATATATTAGGTATTACATAGTATATAGTAGGAGGTATAATTTTTTTATATTTATACTAACTCTAGGTAGTAATAAATTTATATAGGGTCCTACTAGCATATATAAGCTAAGTAAAAATACAATATAAACCTAACAGCCTCCTAATATAAACAATCTCTAACTTTTAATTAATAATAACCTCTAAAATAGCTAATATAAAGAAATTAATTAAAATAGCTAGATAGGCTACTACTACTACTACTACTAAGAAAATATATATAACTATATAAAAAGTACCTTATCTAGCTACTATAAAAGGACCTATAATAACTATATAGCTATAAAAAACTAGCTTAATTCCTAAGCTATAAAAAAAAATTTACTTTTAGCCTAATAGTAAGTAATTATATTATATTATTATAGATCTCTACTAATAAGGGTATAGCTATTACTCTTAGGGAGATTTAGTACTAGTAAAAAATAACTAAGTTACTCTTATAAAAGCTCTCTTTCTCCTATTTTATCTATAAAATTATTACTATAATTATAGTAGGCTACTATTCCTACTAGCTATAGAGTTCTACTCTTAAAGCCCTTTAAAAGGCTACTAAAGTATTCCTAGTTAGCTACTTTAAAAGTATAAAATTTTAATCTATTCTATTAGTATAGTAGCTAAAACCTTTAGACTTAAATATAAATACTATCTATATAAAGAAAGTTATAATTTAGGTAAAGAATTTATAGCTAGTAAAGTACTACTATAGAAAGCTAGTACTTTTAGATACTACTATAATTTAGAATTAAGAGGCGTAATCTTTATTCTAGCTAGATAAATCTAAAATATTACTATAATAATAACCTATAATAATCTATTACCTTATAATCTACTTTCTTAAAATCTATAACTTATAACTAATACTAAGAACTATAATTTTTTATACTAGAATATACTATAAACCTTAATATATATACTAACTAAAAGTTAATAAGTAAAATCTATAAATAGTAGAGATATATTATAAGCCCCTAGACTAGCACTTAGTTAGACCTAGACCTTAACCCTAGTAATAACCTAGTTAATCTCTAGCCTAGGTCCTAGTCTGTGTAACCCTAACTTTAACCTAATTTAAGTAGTACTAACTTTTAGTAGGTTAGTTCTTAGGTTAGGTTAGAGGTTTACGTAAGCTAGTGCAACCCTAACCTAGTCCCAACCCAACGGCCAGCCTACTTCTTTGTATTGCAGACCCAATAATTTGCCGAAGAAGTTAGACATTTGTTTAACCATTCAAACTTTACCCTTACTAGCAAACAACCCATGTGACGTCATTACTCTAGCATAGCTTTCCGTGAGCATCATATAGCTGGAGAGGATAAGAGGACCTATCAAGAATCATGAAACCCTCACGAAGCTCGTTTGTGCAATCTCTTCAAGCACTTTGTCCATCAAGCGACCGCATTTCCACCTATGTCTCTTAAGGGTCAAACAGTCCTGATAACCGGTGCCTCCATGGGCATTGGCGCAGCCATCGCCAAACGTCTCGCTGCTGATTCGGCAACACTTGTACTTTTCGCACGATCAGCTGACAGGCTCAATGCTGTCGCCGATGAGTTGAAATCTGCCTATCAAGGGTTGAAGGTCTTTACAACCACGGTCGATGTGCAGGACCATGCTGCACTCAGCTCAGCAGTGTCCAACATAGTTAGCCAAGTCGGCCACATTGATGTACTCGTCAACAATGCTGGCCTTGCTCTTGGGGCACCGAATGCATTCCCAGACCTCAAGATCGAAGATATTATTACCATGACGGGCACGAACATCAATGGCTTTATGTTCGCCACTTACACTGTGCTCAACGAAGGCAAAATGAAAGAACGCAAGAAGGGAACGATTCTGAATGTGACGAGTACAACGGGATTAGAAGTACCGCCTTTCCCGGGTGAGGCTGTATATCATGCCTCAAAGGCGTGTCAAGAAGCGTTCACAAACGTACTAAGAACCGAACTGGTCGACACCGATATCAAGGTCCTTGCCCTTCGGCCCGGCGTCGTAGCAACGCACTTCCACACACAACGGTATGACCTTCCAACTTGATGGACAATAGTATGAAGCTGATAGTCTCAAGCGTACAATTCGACAAACAGCAATATAATGACTTCATGTCTGGCTTCGAGCCGCTTGTGGCGGAGGACGTGGCGGACGCAGCAGCTTTCATGCTCGGACAGAAGGACAGGGTAAGTGTGAAGGCGTTAGATGTGGTACCGACCGCGCAAAGAAGTTTGCCCGTCTTTGATCGCAACTGGAACGCTAGGAGAGAAGGCAGACAAAAAGAGGAGGTCTAGAAGTCTTGCAAGCGTTCAGTGCAGGGCTCCATTGCAAAGCTTTGATTCTTTCTAAGAGGAATGGATGGTGGGGCATGCTCTTGATATTGAGCTTCAAGACTCTACAAGGCCGAGGCTGCGAAATCCCTCTTGGCATCATGCGACTGCGTCAAAGGTAGTACAGGGTACCTGCAGCCTTACTGAGGCGGATGCGGACAGTTTGCCTCTTCATACTATATGTCCTTTCCATGGATGTTCATGCACATGATCTTCAGCCTGAGGGCGAAGCCTCATGCTATTGAATGGATGAGGGATTGTTGGACCATAGTCAGATCGGTCTTATTCGCCATCATCATGGAGAAAGGTTTTTGTTATCATAGCTTGGCTAGGATTCTGAGGACATTAAACTGTTTCACTTTGTCTGTCGCATTCTGCTCATGTGATCTGCCTAAAAAATAGAGGGCGATGTGGTATCAAAGCCGCAGAGATCCCTATCTGGTTACCTTGAACAAACCCCCTGCACAGACCCCCGCTCCAACAACATCATGCAGCTGTATGAACTCAACACCATGACCGGTCAGTGACTTTTTGTATCTCACATGCTCGCATGCATGGTAGAGTATACGCTAGTATTTCAAGCGGTGCGGGATCATTGGAGTGATTGTGGAGGCCGCCTATGCCCAACGGATTCGCCACCACAAACCTATCAAGGAAATACGTATGTGTTTGCTGCACGCCAGCGGCGTAGGGCGCAAGAGTCAGAATTTAGTCGTCCAGTCTTGTCAACTGTCGAACCTTGCTGAATATTTCCTTCAACGGTAGATGTGTCTCGCGGCTTGCTTTCTGCTTGCTGATTGACCAGAACTTTGCCGGCTGCTGCCTGATGAGTACGGCTCGTAGGATGTGTAACGAACATGCATGTTTACTGCACAGCTACATGCGACTAGCACCGCTGATTCGGTGACTCGACTGAGGCCGCCTTGTAGGCTGTCAATCGTTTTGGACAGGATTATGTTTATTAAGGCTTTCATCTGCGTAAGAGTTGAGAGCTGTCAGAATAGGTATTTTGTTTCTCTACCCAAACGCTTCCTATCCACGGCCGTACCATACGTTAGAGTTCAAATCTAGAGAACCTACAAGATGTCGAACACACGCCTACTTCAAGATACAGATGCCAAAAGTGCTGCTGTCTTTGACGCGTTCAAGACTCACAATGATGCTCCTCGTGTCGAGACTAAGACCACCGTCTTCAAGCTCATCAGAGAAGCTTATCCAGAACATCACGTCACGGAAGTGGACGAAAAGCGCTGCTCACTATTCGAATATGCTAGCGCTGGTAAAGCGACTCTCTTATTAGATGAAGATGGCGAGGAGTTCATCGCAACGCGTGAATGGAAGCCTGTTGGCGAAGGCGTCGAGAAGAAGATGCACTCAGGTAAACTTAGGGATGATTTCAGATTTGCCAGGTATGTCCCCTCCGATCCGATGAACACAAGACCGAATGCTCATCAGCCAATTTTAGATTCCTGTACACCTGGCAGTCAGAGTCCTTCATTGTATATTACGTGACTTGGCACGACATGCTAAAGTCGGCGGAAAAAGTCTTCTACATCCTATCGCCCCGCGAAACTTGCTCCATCGACTCTGGACACTGCACGGAAACTGACAGGTTGATCCTGGCAGCTGGGAAATGGACAAGTCAGCTCCACGAAGAGATCTTCATCTTCGATGATGGACGCTGGGAGAAATCCAAGGATCTTTGGAAATCTGTGCACGGCTCATCATGGGACGATGTTATTCTCGACCCAGACATGAAGAAAAACCTCATCGAAGACGTGCAAGGCTTCTTCAACAATCAATCCATTTACAAGGACTTTGCTGTGCCTTGGAAGCGAGGTGTCATTCTTCACGGAGTGCCTGGCAACGGCAAAACAGTTAGCATCAAAGCACTCATGTCCTCGCTGTATTCGCGTGAAGATGTCATACCATCTCTATATGTCAAGAACCTTAGCACGAATTGTCAGACCGAGCAGTATGCCGTTCGCCAGATCTTCACCATGGCACGCAACCAAGCACCCTGTCTTCTCATCTTTGAGGATCTCGACAGTCTCGTCAATGACGATATACGCTCATACTTCCTCAACGAAGTCGATGGGCTCGAATCGAACGACGGGATTCTCATGATTGGCTCTACCAATCATCTTGACAAGCTTGATCCAGCTATCGCTAAGCGTCCCAGCCGCTTCGATCGCAAGTATCACTTCAAGCTTCCAGCCGAGGAAGAGCGTAGCTTGTATGCCCTGTACTGGCGTAGTAAGCTGATCAGCAACGAGACGGTCGACTTTCCAGAGGACCTAGCAGCCGTCATATCCCAGCTTACCGAGGGCTTCAGCTTTGCGTATCTCAAAGAGCTCTTCGTGATGGCCCTGCTCAGCCTAGTCCGTGGCTTCAAAGGCGACGACTTCGAGATTGTTGACAAAGAAGAAGCCGCCAGCGCAGACGAAGCTACCATGGCTGCCGACCCAGCGGAGGGTGTCAAGGAAAAAGAAGACGCCGCGGAAGTTTGCAGCTGCGCCACCAAATGCGCCACTTGTCACCTCCCCGTTCCCAAGCCCGCAACGCCCGCTGCAAAGAAGGCCGACGAAGCAGCCGAAGCCGCCCAAGAGCTCAAGAAGCAGAAGATGATCATGCCCACCATCGACGTGCCGGACCACCTCGCCGAGAATATCTTGCTCAAGGTCATCAAACACCACATCAGGGTGCTACATGCGGAAATGGATAACACAAAGGATGACGACAAGCCGAGCGGGAAGAAGGATATAGGCAGTAAAGGTGCGAATCTTGAGATGCGGAGAAGAAACCAAAGGGTTAGGGGCATGAGGGCGGCTTGTTAAGTCTAGGAGCTGTGTGGAGAGAGTAGATGCTGTGGGATTTAAATTGTATACTAGAACAGAGGGCCCAGGGGGTCAAGACGGTGATAGCGAGATATACGAATCGCCTGTGGTAACATGAGTCAGAAAAAAAACGACTGTGGAGTCTCCGCCTCTAAGTGATGAAGCAAATCGCCGAGCAGGATCTCATGTAGACCCAAAGGAGGCACTTCCAATCATACCATCCATCTACGTCGTGACGTACATACTCCAGTACAAAGGCAATTCAAACGCATCGAAATTGTACGTCGCGTTTTCCGGAGTGAGTGTATCTGACGGTCACGTTGCAGCAGGAGTAAGTCGTGCTACTCCAAGTGCTTGTACCACCACCCATGCCTTCACCTCCAAGTGTGGCGTTGTATACAGGAGAAGCAGTCCCTGTTCCGGGCAGGAGTTCATGGCCAAGAAGAGTCCCATTGATGGGTAGGGTGCCCCTACATCAGCGAGGCAGATGCCCTTGACCGCTACAAGGAAGGCAACAGCAGAGACAAGAGAGGCCTCCCTAGGCCTTTACGACAGTGCGCCAGCCACCTCGAATTGCTTCCGCGGGCGTCCCCGGCATTTGCAACATCGTTCTGATTTACACTGTGCGTCGTGACTATGAGTGAAAGACTTTTGCAATTTTCACATGCGCATGAAAAAGGACTCATTCGTGCAGTCTGCAGGCACCGTCTGTATCCCCCCCTACTACCAAGTACTCGCCACATCCAAACCCCAGCTCGAACTCTGGCTCCTCTCACAGCTTCGAGCCAGGCACCTCGATTCTCTTCACAAGCTCCAGCACTCGCTCCGCCGTCCCCCACGAAGACTGAAACCCCGCTCCAGCATGCCCATAGCAATGCACAACCGGGACGTCCCATGTGCGTTTCTCCGTCTCAATCCTCGGTCCCCCTTTCCTACTCGGCCTCAACCCGATATTCTTGCTGATGATCTGTAAGTCCTCTGGCGTACCGAGCTCAGGGCACAGCTCGCAGCATCGTCGCATGATCTCTTGGCCCAGCTCTTCATCCCATTCGTCGCTCCAGTTGTTGTCCTGGCGGCTGCCGCCCAAGATGACGCCGCCGCCGAGAGTGCGGGGGAAGACGTAGGTGGTTGTGGGATCGACGCGTTTGGGCGAGCGGATATACCTGCATGGGAAAAGCATGGTTAGTATGTGGTTCAAGGATTGCGCACAGCAAAGAGCGGCCGCGATTCGGAAAAGGTCAGCACACTTATACATGAACTCGGCTTCGTACATTCTGTTGATTGGGGTTTTTGGCTCGGCGACGAGGACTGTCTGGCCACGCGTAGGATAGAGATTGGTATCGCGGACATCGCTTAGCTTCAAGGAACCAAGGCCAGTGCAGTTTATGAGCAGAGTCGTTGTAGGGTGGTCTTTGAGCACTGCAGCAACGGAAGCGTAATGCCGCCGAACGGGTGTAGCGCCTTTGAGGAGGACTTGACTTTGTAGCCTGTGGTCGAAGCAAGTAAGTCACTGCTTCTTGGTCCTTCAGAAGATGCTTACCATTGCAGGTATACCTGCGTGTTGATTCTGAATGTGCTTGGCATGTCAAACCCACACACTGCGTCTTTGGGCAACTGATCCTTGTTTAGCTCTTTCAGTCCTCCAACCAACTCGTCATACCACACTTTCCCCGTTTCTTGCGTCAAGACACCCGTCTCTTCAATCGGCGCATCGAACACAGCCCACATGTTCTGCCTCCCCAAGCCAACCTCATTGCCTTCGCCAGTCTTGAGGGCTTTGCAGCCGTGCACATCTTTGCCATCGATCAGCTCGCCTAAACGCTTGAAGGTAACTTCATCGTATTTTTCGAGAGGACCATTGTCATTGGCCATTGATGACCAAGTTGCGGCGGCCCAGGGAGATGTGTACTCGATTGACCGATCTCCTGGGAAGTGCTTTGCGACGACTGTGATTTTGGCATCAGGATAGGCGTGTGCTAGTGTGAGTGCGTTGGTGAGGCCGACCACGCCTGCGCCGAGGATGGTGATGTGTTGTTCCTTGGGAATGGCCATTGTGTCGGGCTATCAGGACCTACAATAATGACGGATTTCGCAGGATAAGCTACTTGTGGTTGTGGGAGGCTCAAATTATGCAACAACACAACAAGAAGAACCGGAGTTGCGAGAAACCTAGGCGGTCAGGGAATGATACAAGAGATCGATATCTGAGTCACAATGCATCAGCTTAGCTCTATGGAAGGTATTCCGGTAAAGGCCAAGGCCACTCCGATGATCATGAAGCTATTCCGACGGTGACGCGTCACGAAGCCGCATGGTTGCAATGCTTCTGTCACCAATGAATTACGAAATATTTAATCTTGAACATGAGATAGACTCACCAATACTTCGGTAGTACTCTTGGCACTAGAGGATCAATTCGAAGTGTAGTCTCGATGAGACTTCATGGTAAAGAAAGCGGGACGATAAGTAGAATGCCGAAGTCGGAGTAGCGCAGCCTATCATGTCACAGGCTCATACATGAAGAAGTACATCTTCGAGAAGCATGTTTGCAACCAATCTATGACGATCGCAAAAGCAAAACTCGTTTGATATCTCGAACTGCCCGAATGGGAAGACTGTGTTGTTCGTCGCAAACAACATCTGGCATGCGCACAGCACGTGACGTTAGAATCATGAACTGCATTGTTGATAAATACCTCTGTCGAATTTATTTTGAACAAGCACATAAACACCATAAATGCTCCAGCATTTCGAAACTTGCGAACTATGTGACGCCACTCCTTAGGCGATCAGATCTTCTCCGGGTCGTTGATACCTCCATTCGTGATGATGTAGGTCGCCTCCTTTTCAGGCATATCTGTGACGACTAGTTAGCATCTTGTCTTGAAGTCGATCTGCAAATATGTATACCAGGAGAATCTTGTATCTTTGCGACGCGCTCTTCGCCTCGACCTTTTCGCAGCAAGATCCTCGTCGCTGAAGCATGAGCAAGAATGTGACCACCGACTGGCTTACGACCATCTGCACCAGCGAAAAGCGCGCTTGCTCCCGGATCGCTCTGAACTTGATTGGTCATGAGCACAGCCACATTGAATTCTGGGTATGAGTTAATTGCGGGACATGTTGAAAGGAAGGCAATCATACCTTCCGCAATGTGAGTCAACTTGGACAAGAACTGATTGAGCTTTTGCTGCCGCTCGTTCAACTCGCCGCGACCCGTGTAATCGACACGGAAGAGAGCCATTATGCTGTCGATTATGAGTAACCGGTATTCGTTGTTGACAAAGAATTCAGCGATTTTGTTGAGAAGCTCCATCTGATGCTCTGAATTGACCGCGCGAGCGTAAGTGATGTTGTCCTGAGCTATCGCAAGTCAGTGTCAAGTGCACCTAGTCGATCATACCACATGCCTGTCTCTGGATCAACACCAAATCGCTCTGCGATTTGAGTGATCCTCTCAGGTCGGAAAGTCCCTTCTGTGTCTGTGGAACTCGTGGTCAACAAGCAGCATAAGGCTATGAGAGTGTATATACCAATGTATGCCACCTTGCCTTCAGCACCTCCCATGTCCTTGGGCAGTTGTGCTAGAACGGACATTGTGTGCGACAGCTGCGTTTTGCCACACCGGAACTCCCCAAACACCTCGCTGATGCTCATCGTTTGGAAGCCGCTGTTGAGGGTCATTAACTTTCACCGAGAATGAGGATGTGGCATGCACTCACCCGCCGAGGATCGCATCAAGGGCTTTGCTCCCGGTGGATATCTTGAACACGCGCTTCCTCTGCTGCCCAAGCTCATGCGCAGTCTGGAAACCTCCCCCAGAAGGCTGCATCCAATTAGTGACATAGTTACTGGCGAGCTCGAGGCCAGATGGTTTACCTGACACTTGGCAAGAGCTTCTTTCACCTTATCAACCTTAATCTCGCTGAAACCCTTGATCTTTGCCAGGCTCCGGCGAGTGGCTGCATGCACGGAGGCGATAGTAAAGTACCCATTGGCCTTGAGCTTCGTGATGTCCGCAGCGCCAATGCCGTGCGCTTGAATGGCTTCAATGTCCACAATGCAGTTGTCCTACAAGCAATTCATTAGCAAGTCTACTCCTTCTCTCGTCATCTCGCTCACTTACATCATGGTTTGAATCGTCGCTCGCAACAGAGGAAGGTGCCATCGCTGCAATTGGGTTGCACAGTCAGTCCGTCTTCAGCGAGGTGAAAACTATGCGAAACGATGCTTGAGAGATGAGAGTCGAAGCAGAGAGGCGCAGAGCAGATGTGACGCGAAAATTTATCAGGCCGCTGAAGTGGAAAGAACGATCGAGCGCGTTCCTGCGCAGAACGCGTCTGCGTGCTTGAGGAAGGCGCGACTACACACCCGGCGTGCGATGGTGCCCAAGACATGAATTATATTGGGCAATATGCAGCATTGGTATGAGACAGCAATGATGTATATGGGCGAGAAAACTCGTCACCTTGTTGAACCATACGACATTTTATGGCATAGCTACGTTTTTTATCTTTCCTAGAACCCAAAGCCGCGACCCCTCTTCTTCTCTCCTCGAGATTCGGCCTCCAAATCTCCCACATTTGTAGCTGATGCGCGTGGAATACATCTTCCCGGATACCATACTGCCAGAAGCCAAGTCGCTAGCACGACTGGCATGAATTCTAATGTGCCGAAAAACACCTCATGTGTATTGAGATGACCGAAGAGACCTTCGGCGGTTTCTGCAAGCCTGAAGCAGACTCTCAGGTAAAAGAGAATGACCGCAAGCGAAAAGGAAATGTAGAAAGCCTTGCTAATGGTACGTAACATCAAACCGCGAGCCTTGACCATGTATGACACGAACAGGATGATGAAGACGAGAAAAGTGAATGCTTGGAATGCCAGACCGCCTAGCAAGATGTTATTTGGTGCTGTGGTGTCTTTCCGGTTCGATGAAGCAACACCAATCAGTGCTGCCCCGAGAATCTGGACGATAGTTGCGATGACATCGCATGTGATAAAGATCCATAAAATGAGCCGGGGTTTCAGAGGCGCATATTGGCGACCCGTCGCATCAATCAGGAGGGAGAGGACAGTGTAGATCGCAGCGGCGAAGAAGACAGGCGCAACGACGATGAAGAAGTACTGTACAACGAAATACGATACTTTGTATGGATTGATGCGTGCAGAGAGGCAGCGGAAAATGTAACCCACGATTTCCTGGTAATTATTAGCTTCGTATAGTGAGAGGGCGGGACGGACATACGAAGGCGAGCCCGACCATCATCGTACTGAGATACCAGCTTCTGTGCTTGAGTAATTGCACTCCGTGTGCAATACCGGCAATGGAGAAGAGCACACAGCCCAGAACACCGAGTGCGAAAGAGGGGGTGTAACCATAGATGATGATTGAAGCATCGCCATCCCCGCCAGGCGGAGGCCAGTTTGGATCAATCCATCCGCGAGCAGGTGGTCCTTCGGCCATGGTATATGCGAAATTCTAGAATCTCAGATGCTCTCTCTTAGTGATCGTGGTGTGCACTTTGCGGTCCGCGATAGTTGTAGCGACCACCAGATCGTTGTTGGTTTGCGACGAAAGAAAATTGTTGTTGTCGTTTTGGTCACCCTGCCTTCCTTTTACATGGGATCAACAGGGAGCGCGAGCTGTGCACCTCAATCAATTCTACATAGAATCATTAGAGTCAACAATCTGATCAGTAATGGACTTGAATTCCATAAGCCACATACGCTAACCTAAGATAATTCTAACGCGTTGTTACCTTGCGGGTACTGCTCGCGATATCCATCCCGTCCCCGGGAGCCGATTCGTGACCAACCTGGATGAACCACATTCGCTTAGCTGCACCTGAAGCAGCATCAAGGTTCTCTTGGCAGAGCTTGGCCATCTTGATCACAATGATGGAGATCGTGATTCGTGACTCAAGGCGGTCAGAGGGAGATGAGAATAGGGTAGAGACAAGCATGCGGTGGTGATTGGTCAAGGGACAGACTATTTTGCCGAGCCTGATAGCTGCCATCATTTATCTTAGTATTTGATCAGGATGGCGGTGTTTCTGATAAAGGTAGCCCTGATCGCTCTCCCTCAGGGCTTTAGTTGCTGTTCTATCGTACACAATCTCAGGGCATTGTACAGCGGCCTTGAGCTATCCCGAGTACAAGCGTCATTACAAGCTTTTAATGATATAGAGGTCTTCTCAAAGAGTTCACATCTGGATGATCGAAACTGAATCGGGTCATTCATTGTAGAAATCCTACAAGCGTTTCCAACATCTCGCGCTCGGCTGGCTCGACTTCCAGCACGCCCTGCAACTGCGCTCGCAGTGTTCTCTCGACGTCAGACAGAGTCTCGTCTCGCTCGCCCAGCGCAGTGACGATGGCCTTTTTCGCGCCATCGTCTTCGGCGACCAGCCACGCAAGAATGGCATCGATACGTTCTAAGCAGTACAGTCCCTCGCTGAGTCGCGTAGGGATGTTTTCCAGATCAAGTTCGTCCTGCTCCTCTTTTGATAGCCCCCGCTTCCTGTCCTGCGCTTTCGCATCGAAAGCTGAGAGACGACTGACATAGTCTCTTCGTAGATCGACCAGTTTTTTAATCTTCTCGTAGTCCTTCTCAAGAAACTTCGCCAATAATCGATATCTTGAATCCGAGTTGCCTGGTAACGAACGAAGAAGGGATGCAAATATGCCAAGAATGTGCTCAGTCTGCTCTACATCTGCTTTTTTCGACTTCGCAAAAGTGCTGAACAGTGGTTTTAAACCCCGTGACTCAACGACCTTGTCGCATACAGCCATAGGGCTGTTCAGTCGAGGCCCCGTATCTCCTATACTCTTCGCCTCTTTCGAGCTTGCGCTATTTGTTTTTGCTTCTTCCTTGGAGTTATCATCTGCATAACCACAGGCGTGGTCCAACACCTTCAGCGCACGGCTCTTGCTTGCCTTGCCATCTCTGACGAAAAGCAGACATAGTTCCACACCTTCTGCTTCCAGGAACTTCGACTTGCCAATCGATTCTTCCACGACAGATGACAAACAGTTGAATAGATTCTCCATGTACTCCTCCTCGTTACTGTCACCTTCTGGGTCGTTTCGGCGATACGGCGCAAGATTTGTGAGAAAAATTTCGACACCGTTGGCTTTGGCAATGTGAACGCGATTCGGACGTGACGATTGTGTAAGGATGGAAAGGATTTCGGAGGCGTATTGCTTGTTCTGCGTGGTCGGTTGTTCAGGCTTCTGTATTCTGTCGAGTAGCCACTTTACCAATGCAGTCTCCTTGCCAATTGGGTCTGTATGCGATGGTTGCGAGAGGAGGTTTTCAATGACGCTCAAGGAGTGATAGACACCCGAGGCGTCAGCCGAGTCGTTCTCGTCAAAGCGAGAGAAGTTCGAGACGAGTAACGAGAGAAGGTCGGCGTCGAGGAATGATGCCACTACCGCGTCCCACTGCTCCTGTTCACCAGCCACATCTTCATCTGTGAGCTCCGATATCATTTCAATTGCAGCAATGGCGATATCTGTATTCTCGTGTGCCAGTAGCTCAACGAGCTTGGAAGCAGCTGTGCTTTGCGCAAATTCCTCGTACAGCTCTGGGTGCTCGGATAGTATGCTGAGGTCCTTTATGCCATCGTCCAAATCTGCCTCGGAGTCCATGAACTTTGTAGGATCGCTCTCGTACTTTGCGCGTAGGGACGAATTTCTGTTCACTTTTTTTTCGAAACCGAGCACGAGTTTCCGCAGCCATGCAGAGTCGTATTTCTCTTCCCGTATAGCCTCATCTCCATCTTGCGCGTCCAGAAAGTCCATCGCATCTTTCGCATTCTCATCTAGGCCTCCGCCGAAGAATCGACCTTCGTCATCATCGCCATCCTCACCCTCAGAGTCTGGTGGCAGTGCGGGGCCAGCCTCCTCATCCTCATCTTCGTCGGCGATTGATGGTTGCGACTGCTTGACGTTACTGCTTGCGCCGAGCTTTGCGGCTTTGTAGCTTTGGGTTGGATCGGCTTCGTTGGGATTTTCGAATTTGCGCTTGGCTGACCCGTTGGCGCTCTTGAAGAGGTCGTCTATGCTGGTCATGATGTGGCAGTCTTACATGTCCAGTGCTGGAGAATCGCGAAGCCAATGATCAGGCGCGTCCCAGCGACGAATCTCCAATTGAGCCCCACTTTTCCCCTAGCGCGCCTTTAACGTGCCCGGCTAACCCATCACGACTGCACAGTGCAGCGTTCTGCAATGCTCAGATGAATAAGGTACCACGGTACTTGGCTCTGTACCACACGCTTCCAAAGACAATGGCTGCGAATCCACTCTTTACCATCATGGAGCTTCCACTCTAGAAAGTCACGGATCTCCAAAGTACTTTGCGTCAGGATACCAGGAGAGATTTCCAGCAAGCTAGGTATTTACTGCCTATGTTTGCATTAAGTGGATAGCGTGATTTCACAGGGCACTGCAGGAGGGGAGATCTGTACCTACATATACACATGTATACGGGACGGTATTTTGATACTATAATTCGGACCGGCACCACAGTCCGTGGCGCAGGCAAGATGTACGCGGTTCTCCGAAAACCTGGATTACATCCAGTCCGAGACAAACACAGAGACGGAAACAAGTACGAGCTGGCGCATTGTAATCATGTTGACAACAATTTGATTGATAAATTTGGTATCTTCTTTAATTGCTGCTATTGGCACATATATTGCACAAACCCTCACGTTCCTCATTTTGCAATCTCGAATCTACAAGCCGTCCTATGCGTGCCACAACCTCGCTACAGCCTCGGTGATTCCCACATCGTTTGTCTCGAAGGAGTACAGTGCGACGCCAAGGGTGAGGGTACCGAGACGAAGAGCCCACATTGCAGCGCTCCGGACGAGGGGTACACGGTTCTTGGGGAAGTAATCAATGATACACGACCTGTGGGTTGTCAGTCCTTCGCACAAATGGAGAATGTCGTCATAGTTCGGCTATATGACATCGACTGGGGTCGAAACGTACTCGAACCCGATGTGTGAGTGGACGACTAGGAGAGCGCAGAGGATTGAGTCGGTAAGAGGGTTTAGCGAACCCGCAGCGAAGGGTGCGATGGCGAGGGGAACGAGGCCGACGGAGACGAGTCTGCCAAGTTTGTTAGTCTGCTCAGACGGTATGCTCAATTGCTCCGTAAAAGTGAGATTGAATAGGTTGATCCTTCTCTTTTCCAGAATAGATTGCACCCACCTCTCAAAAGTCCAGTGATAGCTGCCGTGGGTGTAGTCGGGATTGGGCACGGGGACCGGATCGTTGGCGGTGCCAACGACCTTCTGAGGCAGGGGGGGCAGGATCTGGTTGCGCTGAGTAGCGTGGAAAGCAGCAATGCGCGCCGACTTGGGAATTGCTGAGCGCTGGAAAGCTGGGCGAAGCTGCTGTGCGAGTGGCCGGCTGATGGTGGATGCTGCGAGAGAGGACAGCATGCGCTGCGAGGCGGCGGGCGTCGGGAGGGCTTGCCTCATGAGGGTGGGACGCATGACGGAGGCCATTGCAGGTGGACGGGGACGGGCAATGGGCAGCGGCGAGCGGGTGTCGAGACGTCAAAAGCGTGCGTCCGGATCGTGGAGCACTGTCGACGATGATACCTCGGGTCTGGCGTGCTGACGTTCCTGCCGCGCTCATTGGCCAGCGGATCGGGGCCGGAAAGTCCCGCGACAGCAGATTTGAACCTCATCGCTACCGACTCACTGACGGCCAAGCTGCAGCTCGACGCACCCGCACCCTCTCCCCCCGCCCTCCCATCGCGCCCCTCCCCATCTCCCGCATCCGCAGCCACAGCGACACGACGCAATGGCTTCCCGGCAGCTCGCCCTCAGCCTGCAGCAGGGCCTGCGCTCGCGCGCCGCTATCAACGCCGTCAAGTCTTCGAGGTCGCCCTTGACGCGAGGCCTGGCCACGCCCGTCGCCCACGGCGCGAAGACCGAGTCCACCACCCTCAAGAACGGCTTCACGGTAGGCCATGCACTGTGCGAGCAAGCAGGACTGCCATTGACCTCCCCGCGCAGATCGCTACCGAGCACTCCCCGTGGGCCCAGACCTCGACCGTCGGTGTATGGATTGATGCCGGCAGCCGCGCAGAGACAGACAAGACCAACGGCACTGCACACTTCTTGGAGCACCTTGCCTTCAAGGTACGCATGCGGCACACCATTGGCAGTGGATGAGGAGCACACAGGGCTAATGACGTCGGACAGGGCACCCAGAAGCGCACACAGCAGCAATTGGAGCTCGAGATTGAGAACATGGGTGGACACCTGAACGCCTACACATCTGTATGTGCTAGCCAAAATTTGTGTCAAGAAATGAGTAGAAACGCTGATGGAAGCCTAGCGCGAAAGCACCGTTTACTACGCCAAGGCCTTCAACAACGACGTCCCCGCTGCCGTCGACATCCTTTCCGATATCCTTCAGAACTCCAAGCTCGAGCCCCAAGCCATCGAGCGCGAGCGTGATGTCATTCTTCGTGAGCAGGAGGAGGTTGACAAGCAGCTCGAGGAGGTTGTTTTCGATCACCTCCACGCCACCGCTTTCCAGGGCCAGGCTCTTGGCCGCACCATCCTCGGACCCAAGGAGAACATTCAAAGCATCCAGCGCACCGACCTCGAGAACTACATCAAGACTAACTACACCGCCGACCGCATGGTCCTCGTTGGTGCTGGTGGCATTCCCCACGAGCAGCTCGTAGACCTCGCCGAGAAGTACTTCGCCAACATCCCCACCGAGCCCCAAGACTATTCGCACAAGTCCATCGCCGCGGAGCAGAAGCAGAAGCCCGATTTCGTCGGGTCTGAGGTCCGCATTCGCGACGACACCATGGGGACCGCCAATATCGCCATCGCTGTTGAGGGTGTAAGCTGGAGCGACCCAGACTACTTCACCGCGCTCGTCACTCAGGCTATTGTTGGAAACTGGGATCGCGCCATGGGCAACTCCGCATACCTTGGCAGCAAGCTCAGCAACTTTGTCTCCCAGAACGCACTCGCCAACAGCTTCATGAGCTTTTCCACCTCCTACTCGGATACTGGGTGTGTAGAATCCTGTATTTGTACTGAGAAAATGCTAATCATTTTAGTCTCTGGGGTATCTACCTCACCACCTCCAACCTCACCCAGATCGACGACCTTGTCCACTTCACCCTCCGCGAGTGGTCCCGCCTGTCCATGAACGTTACCTCCGCTGAAGTCGAGCGCGCCAAGGCTCAGCTTAAGGCCTCTCTCCTCCTGTCTCTGGATGGCACCACCGCCGTTGCCGAGGACATTGGTCGCCAAATCGTCTCCACCGGCCGCAGATTATCACCCGAAGAAGTCGAGCGCGTTGTTGGTGCCATCACAGAGAAGGACGTCATGGCCTTCGCGCAAAAGAAGCTGTGGGACAGGGACATTGCTATTTCGGCCGTTGGCCAAATCGAGGGTCTGCTGGATTACAACCGCATCAGGAACGACATGAGCAGATTGCTCTCATAGACGCTTGTCATTTATTGAACTGGAGGGGGATCGGGTGTCTAGAGATTTGAGCGTCTTTTTTCTTTGCTCCCAAAAAGGGCAAGAGAGAACATGTATTTTGTGTACAACTTTAGCTGAATCTGATATAAAGCATGAAGAGATTTTATAATTGTTTACCGATGGCTCCCTTGAGTTCATCAACCTGTGAACATTGTGCAATTTCATTCCCCTTCCAGAAACATATCGACCTGGGACATATGTCGGAAGAAAAAAAAGCAGTACATGACACACTCCATCTCCTATCGTAAGAGGAAGCGAGGAAGGAAAAAGCGAAAGAAGTGTCGTGGATACACGACACACCTCTCGATAGTAATTACTGGTGCCAAGAAGCTTTCCATACCGGGATCCTCAATATCATCATGATCAAATGTACTGGCTGGACTACCCGTTTCCGTCCAGAAACCTGCACAGAAGAACTCGAGGAAGA
This sequence comes from Coniothyrium glycines, assembly GCA_025742365.1. Taxonomy (NCBI): domain Eukaryota; kingdom Fungi; phylum Ascomycota; class Dothideomycetes; order Pleosporales; family Coniothyriaceae; genus Coniothyrium; species Coniothyrium glycines. The sequence continues at coordinate 28,247 of JAMXIJ010000023.1, forward strand.
GCCATCAGATGTGGAGATATTATATCAGCATTTAAGGAGGAGGATTCTCAGTAAGTAGATTTTATCACGTGGTTGGTTTGGCTGTGAAGAGGGTGTACGACGATGGGGAGGTGGAGTCATTGTATCTTGACCACGGGATATATACGAGGGATTCCGTTCGCGGGGGAGTCATTGATAGTGGGCAATCACGGGGAATTTTCGATTTTTCTTGGGTCATCTACCTACTTTCTGGCTCGGTGGGGGAATTGCTAGTGTGTACCATGATTCGAGCTTGTAGAGATTGTGATTCCTCTGCTCTGCTTCTGTTTTAGATTTTTTCTTTTGGAAAAGTAAACTCTTATTTTTGCTGGTTGAATTGAATGTGCATCATGTCAAGTGCTCTGTTGCCCCGCGCTTGTCATGGCCAGGGTGAGGGATCTATTCATGTCATTGAGGTAGCGGACCTCATGCTCAGAGGTGATGCCTCATGTCCGGGGCGTGTCAAAAAGCACTGGTTCCGCATGTAAGTCCAGGGGCTTATGGGTTATAGGGCAGCTTGTCTCTCTATTCTGGCCAGAATCCTGTACGGAGAGCGTGCCAGACCCTGAGAATATGAGTCCACTTTCTCTTGGGGAATGCATTATCCTCAAAGTATGGGTTTATATCGCGTATCATGCGGGAGCCCCGCATGAGGACTTGGTCGCCGCGCAGGCTGTGGTGTCTATTGCTTATGTAGTCTGTAATTCCAGTAACTCCATTGAGAAAGCCGGCATGGATGATACGACCATGACCATTGATAATCAAGGATGAGAGGGCATCATAATATTGGCCGCGCAAGTAGTCAGCACTCTCGATCATATCAGATAACACCAAGAACATGGTCCTCTGCATGGTCTCCAATGGCAGAATGGCCCCCTCCTCATAGCCCGGGTGTTTAAGCACGACCTGTAACGTGGTGTCCCATGTGAATTTTCGATCTTTCAAGAATTCAATTAAGCCTATGAGATCAATTCGTAATTCTTTCAGGGTACACACTTCTGCAAGGTCGAATTCCATGGATATAGTCAGGGAAAGGGGCAGAAAGCCCCATGAAGGAGGGCCCATCTTCCTAGAGGATGCATTCAGTCTTCTGGACCAGTTCGGAAGGTCCATGAAATTGGCAAATCCGTTGAAATCTGTTGCAGGTACTTTCGAATTTACTCTGATTGTTGCATGTTTCATGAGCAGACAGCCGTGGGTAGAGTGCCCACCGCACATAACTGTCTGAGCCATACGAATGAAGCTTGTTGACATGCCGTAAATTCGTTTAGCCTCAAGGTCAACCTCGATGTCGTCAGGAAGATTTGCCGCATGTTTCAATATTTTGCATTTTATCGCGTTCGGAAGTGTCTTTATGGTTGCCTTTGAAGATGTTGGTTGATAGTCAAGACAACTTCCATTGTTCGAAATGACTACAGTCTGGCGAATGCTCATCAAGGCCGGACTGAACGCGATGTTACCCTTGGCCATCGACTCAGACACGGTAATTGAGTCTACCAATCGACTTGACCCCGCGTATTGCTTCAGCTTTAAAGTGTCGCGAACTCCAAAGCTTTGTAAGATGTTGTTGAGTGCCTCAAGTTTATCGGACAAGTAGCTCTTTTGATTCAAGTGTCCATGAATTGTTCTCCCAGTTCGTACGAAACCGATTCTGCACGGCGACCCCAAATTTCGCCATATTATACGGAGCAAGGGTAGCAACTCCACCTCTTGGTTGACCATCATGCTCATACTACATGCCGGTGGGCACAATGCATCCACATCAATCGAGACTGATCTCAAAAATTGCAATAGTGACCCAAGCCGTGACAGCCAGACAGGCCCATACATGAGCTGGCAATAGGCTTCGCTGTCATGGAAATCCTCACAATCGAAGTCATGCATACTAGTCGTGCGTGAGATGATAAACTTGTTGCCGCCGTACAGAATGCTAGCACTCTCGTGGAAAATTTGCCGACAAGTCCGAAGCAGTGGAAGACCCAGGTGAAATTTGTGATTGAATTCACAGTCCGCACCTATCTCATTTTCAACGAGGTCATAGTAACGCGACATGCGCCAATGGAATTCCTCCTCTTCGGCGTAGTCGGCTCTTGACGGCTCCTCCGCGTGATATGCGCCAGTATTGTGAATCAAAACATCTCCACGATGGAACAGAATCTTGTACACTATGTTTCGGACCTCAGGTGGAAGTGTAGTGAGAAATGAGGGCGCCTCAGGGTCTATGGGGTGCGACGGTCCGTTGACGATCTGCATGGTGTATGAGTTTGCAGTGTGGTTCAATGAGGTGGCCATAGTTAGTGGTAAGAGGAGGAGGCAAGATTGTTGTGGAGAGCGGGCCACAAACAGCTGTGTACCTAAGTGAGCGACGTTTAGCGCGACGCGATTTCTAGGTTGTTGCAGTGAATGCGGCAACAACAAACGCAAAGATACAAGACAGGGTCAAGTGAGGCCAGCTGACTATCCGTAGTACACGCAAGATACGATAGCACTGTCAAAATATGCGAATTGAATGCGAAGTTGCGATTTGTCCTAAACTGAGTCGACAAGCTGAAATAAGCCGGTTGAAACTCCAAGGCCTGAGATGCATTTCATTTAGTGGCGATAGCACGACGAACGTGGAGTCTATGAGACATCTATCACCTCCGCTGCAATCGCTGAAGGCAGTACAGGTCGACGACCAGATCCGCATGAGTACCTGCGCGAATAGAATCACACAGGTCGTGTCAGCAGAATCAGAATCATTGAGCACCAACATCTGAAGCCAAGAATGGATGGACAAGTGACGCGGCAGATGGCGCAAGCAAGAGGCACGCGGGAGTGCAGCACTGCAGATCATACCGCCAAGCTCACCAATTGCCATGAAAGTATTTGACATGTGAGAGGCGAATAGCAGGCTTGCATAAGAGATCCATGGTAGGAGGCGCGGACAAGGACAGAAATCCGAGTCGGAGAGACTAGACTATCAACATGTGTCGTCTGAACATCTCGCGGGTTCTAGCGTGCACCGCCACATGAGGCGCAGTGGCCCCCATCATTGGTCGGAAATCGAGACCCAGGGCGCACTGACGTAACCTTAAGCGCCGCGACTGGCAGCAGGTTGCAGGGCGTTGGCCAGCGCGATGCATAAAAAGGTCCTGGTCCTGCGACCGTCTCTGCAAAAATAGACGGCACCCCTCCTGCTTAGACTTTCCTTTTGGCGCGCAGTTTCTCCCTCCCGCTTTCTTTCCCCAGACTCGAAGCCCATACCCCTCGAATACCCCACACCTACACACCCTCACAACGGCCAGCATGAGCGGACGCGGAGACCCCAGACTGCTCTACACGGTCGGGGGCATAAAAGCCTACCACATCCAGCAGGGCGAGGAGTCGGACCTCACCCCCTCGGGGCCGCAGACACTGTCCCTGTTGATGGTGCCCACCAGCTCGCCCTTCGCCGACCTCAGCAATACTCGCGGCCAGAAAGAAGCGCCGGAAGAAGACTTCTACCTCCACCTGAACCTCCCGCCTGAGCTGGATCTCCCACTCCCTGCGACCACACAAGTGTACCACCAGCCGCCCCGAAGCTACCTCATTCCCCGGTGGGACTTGGGCCCAGAGAGCGGGGCCTTCACACGGATCGAGTTCCCAGCGATTGGCAAGGGCGCCAATGCTGTCACCCAGGAAGACGTCGACACATTCGAGACCATTCTTGCACAATGTACTGCCTTCCTAGAGCGTGCGCAGCCACCACAGCATGAGAAGGGCAAGGGCGGCGTGAAGCCGTACAACCCCCAGAACTTCGCCCCTGGAGAGGCATACGTAGGGTCCGGCTCTGGCAAGGGCGGCGAGGTCGTCCTTGTCGACGAGGAGAATGGCAGTGTTGTGGGACAGCTTGCAGGTGGCGCACAGATTATCGAAGATCCGGCACTGAAGCAAGGGTCCAAGAGTAAGTCCCATAGCCACTCCTGCCCGGAAAGTCAGCTTATACTAATACAGAGACAGATCCAGTCGAGATCGAAGTATCTGCCGATGGTAAGCGCATCAACGTCAAGCCCCTCGACGAAGACTACCTCGAAATGGCCCGTCATCCGGCATACAAGGACTCTGGTCTCGTTCAGAACGCCGCGGCAGCATCGCGCCTGATTGTCACCGGCTCCAGCTATATCTCCAACATGCTCGTCTCGGGAGCCGAGGGCTTCATGAACAAAACGAAACCCAACGAGAAGCCTATGGTCTTCCAGCCTACAACTCATGATCGGGTACGCAAGATCAATACTGTAACCACGGGTGTAGCCGGATATTCTGCCAAAACAGTAGGACAACTTTCAAAGTACGCTCAGAATGCTGCAGCCGGCATGACTGGCCACAAAAACAAGACCCACAAGAGCAGAAATCCCGATGGTACACCGAACGAGAACTACAAGCCAGGCCTGCTCAACAGATCACTTATAGCCTTCTCAACTGTTGCCGATGGTATCTCGCATGGTGGCAAGACTCTCTTGACATCTGGCGGTGCTGCTGCCAGTGCTGCGGTGGGACACAAATACGGAGCTGAAGCGGGAAGCATTACCAGCAACCTAGCAGGTGGTGTCAAGAATGTTGGCCTTGTCTACATTGATGTCACAGGTGTGAGCAGACGTGCCATCATCAAATCGGTAGCAAAGGGCATGGTTGTTGGCAAAGTCAAGGACAAGAAGGGCAATGAGCAGACCGTCATAGTAGGAGGAGGTGACGGTGGATCCATCCAGCCCAGCGACATCAACCCCCAGTACGGCGCCGCCAACACTGGAGTACCCCCAAACGTCTCCGGCGGTGGACCAGCTGATCAGATTTCCTTTGGAGGACCGCCCCCAACATACCGCACAGGCGTGGGCGAGTCCCTCGAGGGTCAGCCAGCCTACTATCCCCAAGAGAAGCGCCGATGATGCGTCCAATTCATTGCTGATTTTGCGCGCGCCCAAGGGTAACGAGGAACGAGTTATGATTCATTGTTTTCACTAGCATTCAATATATGGCGGCAAGACCCCTAAGGTCCATCCTTTTCCATGACTATCCTGTATACCAAGTATTCCCGATCTGTTCTGTCTCACACTCCCCATTGAGCATGAAATCCGCAGCCTTGGAACAAAACGCCGGCCCAACATTCAGTCCACCCTTGTCCTCAATCTCTGCTCGCCCGAACACCAAGACCCAATCGCTTGCCCTACCTCACGATTTTGACAAGCCGTAGATCGCCGTGCTTCCCCCCCATCCCTTTCGGCCCGTTTTCAGCACCAAAACTCTATCTCGTGGGACCCCTGCCAGTTGCATCTCGGTTCCCCGATCTCCCTCGCATCTCGTTCTGACAAGCCGCCCTGTCGCTCGCCTTGTGGGCTGTGGCTGAACCCACAGACCCCCCCGACCAACAAACTGGCGCCTGTCGTCGTTGGCAAGCATGCTCGGCAGCCCAACTTCCGAGGCTTGCACGCCGTCCATCGCTTGCTTGCTTCCGAGTGCCCCAACGGACCACGACGACGACTCGTCCTTTTTTTGTGCTGGGGGCCAGGTGTCGTGGATCGCGGATGCCCGACTCCGCTGGATCTGAGATCTTGCCATTGCTAAAGAAGGGGGGTTGTTGTGTCATGGGTACTTGTACATATTTTGCTTGCTTGCATATCTATCTAGTCATGTAGGCATAGGCACGAACATACCCAAGTAACTAACATGGTAGCACAACGACAACATAACCGCGCAGTACCTACCTACCTACCTACAGTGTACCTCACCAGCGCTGCAAAAATCCCCGCTTCCAATCCCAACCCAACTCCTTCCCTCTCCCACCCACGCCTCAAATCTCAAGTCCTCAACACCACATCCCGTGTCCCTAGGCCTCTCCCCTTGTACAACGAACCACGCATCAGAACGTAGAGTCGTACACAAATGTAGTCACAACGTACAAGTTCAAACCGCTAAAGTGAAACTACATTACCTACCTACACGGCACGGCATGCAAAAAATGTACCTACACAGTTGTAGGTAACCACGGATGCGCCCCACCCGGGCCAAACCCACCCACCCCCCTCCTCAAGTCCCAAGGTTCCATGCCCCCAGCGCGCTAGCGAATATGATCCGCGTCTAATCCTTCTTCGGGGTTTATTTTCCGATCGGGGGGGGGGGGGGCGCGGGTCCGCTTGCATGCTTGCGCAGACACGCGCGTGCGCGGCGTCGGGGCTCCGGTGGAGAGAGGCGATGCGCGGATTAAGGGGGACGGGGGAAATTGGAAGAAGGATTCCGGGGGGTTGTGATGGCGGAGGGATTGGGCGTTGTTTGTGTCATTGTCGTGTGGCCGGGCAGAAACGTTTGTGTGTGAGGGTGGCGACGTCATTGATGATGGTTGAGGTTCAATTGGTGCGGGATATGGGGTTGGAGGGGGAAGGGGGGGTGTGTTGGAAGAGCTGGGATCTTGCATGTTGGGGACACGGGATCGGGTGGTGGGCGTGGGTAGGATTGGTAGATTGGACATGGATGGCTGGGCTTCTGTGGAAACAGTGGGATTGTTTGGTGTTTGAGAAGCAGGGTTATGGATGGAGTGGGCATGAGCATGATGTGGAGGTAAGTTCGGATTTGAAATTTCGCAATGATTTTGCTGCGGAGTAGGTATCAAAGACATGCAAGAAATACTGCATTAATCGTAGAACCCCAGGATCTTGTTCGCGCGGTCGAGAATCACGCGCTCTCCCGGTGTCAGCCCTGCGGCGTCGCTGTCCCATTCTTTCAGACCCATTGCACAGCATCCCTCGTCGCCGATGAAGGCTGGCATCTGCGACGCTGTGGTGCGGCCAATATGCTCGCTCTCGCCTATGCCTCCGCCAAAATCTGGGCTGGGAGTACCAGCGAGAAATGTTTCGCGTTGGCGGACGAGGTAGTTGGCGTTGTCTTCTGTCATGGGGCAGGCGGGGACGTAGAGTACACTGGAGTCAGATTTGCCCGCGTGAGTCTTGTCAACAGAGTGAATGGTGTCACAATGCCATGCTACATAGTCACCGGGCCGCACGGTGGGCATATGAATCATGGAATGTTGTAGGTTGAGATGAGGATGGAGCAGGTGTGAAAGCTCTTGACCGTGTCCTGGCGTAGCGCCGTGGACCCAGGGAGAAGGCGTGGAGTCCATTTGCCAATTGTCCGAAGCGAGAAAGTCGGCGGACGAAGACACGGCTTCAGATGCTGTTTGCGCGCCTGGATCTACCCCTCGTTTGGGCGAAAAGAAGGGGCGGAGCAGGTAGTAGGCCGTGGCTTTGGCAAAAAGGGGATTCACAAGGAGTGTGCCTTCGAATGGACCAGTTGTGGAGAGAGATAGCCACCCCTGGAACATGCGGAATGCACTGCATGCTCCGACGCCCTGATGGAGATCTGCGTTGACTGAAAGCCGGCAGCTCGCCTCCCAGGGATCAAAGTTCTCCCAGTTACCTTGCCAGATTGAGTCGTATACCTTGCCCAGACCATAGCCATTCTCATCCCAGCGCTCTACACTACCACCGTCGACATGCGGTCCCAAGGCGAACTTGGCATCGCCAGGCAGTCGCATGCGCAGGCGATCGGCATAGCTGATGGGATGTTTCATAGACAATGGTATGTGTGGATTGAGGCTATGCCAGTATGACATGAGGAAGCGTTGGGCTTTGAGCGTGTTCGGGTTGCCACGCGCCAAAAGCTGGATTCGTGACCAGTACAATTCGAACACCTGAGGGTTGTCGGCGGGGAAAGCTTCGACACATCAGCTCCATTCCCTTCGGCAACTGATCGGACCCTTACCTTTAGTCTGGGGATTTTTCCGAATGTACTCTCTCAACTCTTGCTTCCACTGCAGTGCTTCTTGCTCGGGAATCACATTTCTAATGACAGCCACACCTCTCTTGCGCAATTCGGTGCTGAACGTCTGTGGAGCATCGTCGATATCTTTGAAATCGATTTCTGGTATGACTCTGCTGCCGAGCTCAATGATGTGGGGTAGCTCTTCTCGAAGGTCTTGAAGAAGGCGCTCCCAGGACTCTCGGACTTGATGCTCATGCCCGCGAATCAAGCGTGCTTTGAGACTGGCGTACTCGGGACCCAATGGCCTGAAGTCGTGTCCGGAAAGCGAAGCGAATGCGTCCGAGATATCACCTGCGCGCTTCTGCGCGTGAGTGGCGGCTGTGCGCAACTGGGTCGCAAAGCATCTTGTCGGCGATCGGATGGTTCGAAGGGAGGAAAGCATGTTGCGGTATTGAGATCAGCTCAATGCTCGATGAATTCTGTCAGCCCCAGCAGCCCCCCATTATATGCGTCGTTGCTCTCCGACGTTGTTGTGCGTTGACATTTGGGTTCCGCCATGGAATTGAGGCAGTCGGTGGTGTGGAGCAGGGCTCACGTTGCGGAAACCCTTCTCAATGGGGACTAGCGGGAACTACTCGCGGTTCTTCTCCACACTGCCACAGCACGCAGAGCAATGCTTCCGACCGAGGTGGTACAAAGGCGTTGACCAGCTCCGACATGGGCGAATGAGCAGTGTCGCCGCTCACGGTTTTCGGTGTACAGTATCTTTGCGCGTGCGGATTGCTGGACTTCAAGGCAGGCTCGCCTCCAAATGCCATGATGGGCGGCCATCAACCCCTCTAGGCTCTGCTCCGCTGCCAGATGCCACTCAGCCACTGCAGCAGCAGAGCCCCAGCGCCGCGCCCGGCGGGTCAAGGGCAGGCTGAATCGACGGCCCGCGGCTCCATTGACCGCCCGCCTCATCGTAGACCCTGGGGGCAGAATGGAGGCCAGAGTGTAGCTTCGTCATGCGCCGCCATGGGATTCCCTCGAGTGATGGCAGCAATGAGCGGGGTCGTGGTGGACGAGACCACTGAGGGCACGGCGCCGTCGCCTCAGCCCACTTGGGACCAACGAGCCTTACCAAAAGCCTCGTGTGTGCTGCTCCGCATCTGTTAAGGTCTCGTCGACGACGCGTGAAGACGGTTACGGCGGGACGCGCTCCGCAACCAACACTGCAAGACCCCGTGGACCGTGGTTCCTTGGGTGTACCGGTATATGAAGTATGGCTGCCCACACCACCGCCGGGCTCTGCACCATGTGTCGACCTGCCAGTGTCTGACAATCCCACTGCTGCAAACAGTCAGTCACCATGTCGCAGTCCAACTTGCCCAGCAACTTTCTTTGGGGCTTTGCAACAGCAAGGTGCGTCATGTCAAAGCCCCTCTCGTACGGGCGTACCCCGCAACGGCGATGCCGCGGGCCACCGTGAGCCTGCCTGCTAAGTTTTGACCCACGCAGCTATCAGATTGAGGGCGCACCACACGAGGATGGCCGCGCCGACTCCATCTGGGACACTTTCTGTCGCATCCCAGGCAAAATTGCCGGCGGCGATTCTGGAGACGTAGCCTGCGACTCCTACCACCGTACCGACGAGGACATTGCCCTGCTCAGGGAACTCGGCGCAAAGTCTTACCGCTTCTCGCTGTCGTGGTCTCGTATCATCCCACTGGGCGGCCGCAATGACCCCATCAACGACAAAGGCCTGCAGCATTATGTCAAGTTTGTCGACGACCTGCGCGCCGCCGACATCGAGCCGTTGATCACACTGTTCCACTGGGACTTGCCTGACAACCTGCACAAGCGATATGGCGGCATGCTCAACAAGGATGAATTCGTCAAAGACTACGAGCACTACGCCAGGGTCTGTTTCAAGGCTTTCGGTGCCAAGGTCAAGTTTTGGATCACCTTCAACGAGCCGTGGTGCAGTTCCATCCTTGGCTACGGCACCGGGTTATTTGCTCCCGGACGCTGCAGTGACCGGAGTAAGAGCGCAGAGGGTGACAGTGCCAGGGAGCCCTGGATCGTTGGCCATTCTCTGCTGATTGCCCATGGCGCTGCCGTCAAGGCCTACCGCGACGAGTTCAAGGCGAAGGATGGCGGCCAAATTGGCATCACGCTCAACGGTAAGCTAATTCGACGTGGGCCCCCTCCTCGTATCTGCTGAGACCCTTGGTACAATGCTCCATCTGCATCGGACAACGCCTTGCAGGATGATGGCTCCATCTGCCCCTCGTACAACGACGATGCGTGCACGTTACACTAGCTGATCACCACACAGGCGACTGGACCGAGCCTTGGGATTCCGAAGATCCGAAGGACCGCGAGGCATGCGATCGCAAGATTGAATTCGCGATATGCTGGTTCGGGGACCCAGTGTATTTTGGAAAGTATCCAGACTCGATGCGCAAGCAGCTTGGCGACAGGCTGCCCCACTTCACTGCAGAAGAAGCTGCTCTGGTCAAGGGCAGCAACGACTTCTATGGCATGAACCACTACTGTGCAAACTACATCAGACACAAAGACACCGAGCCCGAGCTCGATGACTTTGCGGGTAACTTGGAGATACTGTACCAGAACAAGAAGGGAGTATGGATTGGTCCAGAAACACAATCGGTTTGGCTGAGGCCATATCCTCTTGGCTTCAGGAAGCTCATCAAATGGCTGAGTGACCGTTATGGCGGACCGACCTTCTACGTGACGGAGAATGGCACCAGTCTGAAGAACGAGAACGAGCTGCCGCTTGAGCAGCTCCTCGACGATGAGTTCCGCTGCGAGTACTTCAGGGGATACATTGGAGCATTGGCCGACGCGCACACCATCGACGGCGTTGATGTCAGGGGCTATTCAGCATGGAGTCTGATGGAGTACGTCAACACGCCTTTTTTCCTTTTACCGTCCCGCAATCCCCTCGTCCTGATGCGACCGAGAGCCACGAACAAGCTTCTCGGGCAGAAATCGCCAAAGACTTCTAATAAAACGCGCTTTTCGCGTGGCCGGCAGATCTGTGGACACCCCCCCCCTCTCTCTCTCTCTAAGCCCCGACCATGGTCTCACCGCCGTGATACATAAAAAAAAGAAGAAGGATGCAACGCTAACATTTATGCTGCAGCAACTTTGAATGGGCCGAGGGGTACACAACCCGCTTCGGTGTTACGTTTGTGGACTACAATGGCGGTCAGAAGCGGTACCCTAAAAAGAGCGCCCGCGAGATCGGGAAGATTTTCGCCCAGTACATCAAAAAGGAGTAGGGCCATCCTGACGCCGGGTGTGGCGCGCGGCGCATGGCGGCGGAAAATAGTGGCGATGAAGATGGATGGTGGTAGTGGTAGTGGTGATGGTGGTTCGGAGATGACATTGCGAAAGGCGTGTGTGGATGGATGCAGGATGGGGGCCCCGAGAAAAAGCTTCTAGCAAGCTTCTAGCGCGCCGGCGTACCACGTTTTGGAAAGTTCTGCAACGCTTCTTTTTTTTTTTTCTCCACCTCTCACCCTCTCACTCTCTCTCTCGCTCGTGGTAAGACTTTGGTGATTGGTAGCTGCTTCGCCGACGTTTGGGGGACGTAAACCACTATTTGCTGCGAAGAATAGATCCGGAGCATTGCGCCATCTTGAGTTACGCCGGGGCCACGGTGCGCAGGTGTGGGTGTGTGGGTTGCATAGGCACGGTATGTTGGTAAGGATGGTTGCGCACTTTGCGCACCAGTGGCCCTCTGATTACATACATACATGTACATGTACATGTGCATACATACAATACCTCGAGTCAACAATGGCCATCTTGACTTTCCCGCGATCCCGCTCTGCGTCTGCTTCGCAATGTTGAATCCGACATTGGGGCTGTTCCGTTGCGCGGGCTTGCTTTGGCGCTTGCAGCAAACGCTCGGCCGTCCCGAGCATGTGCCCGAGTACAGGAAAAGGACCTTTTTCTTTCTTTTGGGCGGGAAGGGGGGGGGGGGGCGCTCGCCTTGCGCGCTGTCTTGAGCTCCGCGATGTACGAAGGTACAAAGTGGTGTGTGTATTTGTGTATGTACGCGGCAGGCCGGGAAGGCGTGCGCCACAAAACAGCCACAAAGGTCTTTTGCCCTTTGCCCTTTGCCCCGCCTCCCTCCCTCTGTTCTCTCACGTCTGCATGGATGATGGGCGGTGCTATGATGTACGAATATTCGACGCCCCCTTCGTGCATGACATGGTGCGCGGGTGAGTGTGAATCATCTGCGCCTTCGCATCTCGCGATGATGAAACCGAAGACCTGTTGAATGTTGCCAGTGCCTTTTTCCTTCCGCCGTTGGCGGTGCTGGCGCTGGCGGCCTTGGGGGGGCAAGAAACACGTCTATTTTAGAAGACAGCCTTTGTGGTTGGCATGACGCGGCCGCATCACACGAATCAAACGATCAACAATGGATCATGGATCTGTGGTGGTCAGAACACTCTACCACTACCAGTGTCGATGATGGTGGTGGGGAGGGGGGGGAAGAGTGCAAGAATCCCGGGTTAGACAGTCCCGCAAAACTCTAAATTCGACAAGCATGTTCCAGGCAATGGGCTCGTGGCGGCTGGGCAGGGATGATGCACCAGTCCTACTCAAGACCAATCAACTGTTTCCTGGGTCGATTGCTAGCCTCATATGGCTAAATCTCGGGGGCTCAGGTACGGCGAGGCGGAAGCGTCCATCCAAGGTTTGGTAGCGAGGCCAGCATCAGCCAGCCGTATACGGTGTGTGTGAGCTGCCAACTTGCACACGCGAGGACTCGGCGAAGAACTAAGATCCATTCTGGTGTGGTTCCAAAGGTAGTGAAGTGATGGAAGAACCACAATATCAGAGCCCGACCACTCATTGGCCCGCGCCGCCGATGCAATGCACCTTGCGCAATCGTGGACGGACTCTGTTCGTGGGTGTCATGTCGGAGGAGACCCTGCAGTTAGTTAGAACCCCAGCTTGCTTATGTGCGGACGATCCGCGGACAGTCGTGCTGTGTAGACGGCAATCGTCACAATCTCGCGGCAGCCACACTACCTAGTTGCAGGTGCATGGCAGCATGAAATCCGCTTCGTACGCTTCGTTCGTATCGCAAAAGGACGCGAACGACTTGACCACCACGGACTATTGACGGAGCAGGACGCCGCGGCTCGCGCTCGTAGCAAAAACGACAATTGTCGCCAAGGACGATGGTTGCTGCCCGCTAGGTAATGGTGAAATTGGTGACGATGATCGGGTGTGGGGAAAAGACCAGGGCAGCCCAGCCATGCTCAGTGTTAGGTTTATTGCAGCCGCAATTAGCTTCTGTGCTGCAAGCATTGGATGCTCAGTTGTTCATTGTTGTTTCAGGGGCAGGGTGATGGCGACGCAGCACTTCAAAGCAGGTTTTGGCGGACAGGCCAGGACTCAAGAGACCCGCGGTAGATACATGTAGCCTGTAGGTAGGTGTGTCACGTAAAACACAATTCTTCGTTCCAGCACGTCAAATAACGCTGGCGCTAACTCGAATGAGCTGGCCGTTGCAAAAGGTGTGCGTTCCCCGGCTCTTGGGCCCCCTTCTGTTCAATGTGTCGCGAACATGATTTTCCTGGTTGATGGCGGTGGTGCCCACGCCATCGTCTTTGCAGTCCCTTTTTGCATCAGGGCGGCGCGCGGCTGACGGCGTCGTGGTCTAGCGTAGCCGACCTGCATGGCATGTCATGTTCAGAGGCGTTCCGACAGTCGTCCTCGCCCAATGCCGGCGCCAAGGAGAATTTCTGGATGGCTGGAGCGTGGATGGCAGCGGTGCAGTACCGTGTACGGTATGTACGAATGTGGACGAGCGCTAGGAGTATGGATCTAGGCACAGGGAACGCTAGATGCTGCAGCCTCATCATGTCCAGCTGAGACGCCGAGCGGTGAACAATGGTGCTTTGCTGCTTTGAGATGTCGACATGGGCAAATTGGACATGTTGCGCCGCGGAAGGTTTTTGTTGGCAGTCTGTCACTGTGTCTATGATTGTGAGGGGGTAGGTAGCCGACACGCCAGGCCGCAGCTGGCTTCACAGCAACGGAGCGACGTCACGCGACGTGGTGGAGAAAAGCACAAAGCTTCAGCCGCATGGCCGTGCACGATATGTAGGAGGTCTACTGTCTGAGCATCCTGAAAGAGAGAGATAGAGTGCGTGGATTCCGTTAGCGGAGCACAACCGGGCGGCGTGCGAGGCCGGCCAATGGCGAGCAGCGAGCGGTCCAGCATCCACGTGCCGGCCATGTGTTGCAACTTGCGATTGCAGGGTGTGTAGGTGAAGAATGCAGGGTGTGTAGGTGAAGATTGCAGGGTATGTATGTGAAGGATGCAGAGTGTGTATGTGAAGGATGCAGGGTATGTATGTGAAGGATGCAGGGTATGTATGTGAAGGATGCAGGGTATGTACGTCAAGGATCACAGGATGTAGGGTATGTACGTGAAGGATCACAGGATGCAGGTTATGTACATACATGTAGTTGGTGCTGCAATGGTGCGTGCAGCGTGTACATTAGGTAGTGCAGGCCGCATGGTGCTGAAACGCGGCGATGGAAGGACAGCCGCGCGACCGTTCATTATCGCGCAGACGTCAGTGCCGCGAGCAGCGACGGGCAGGCCACCGGCGAGCACAGTGCGCAGAAAGAGAGCGGAAAAGAGGGAGAGGGCCTTTAAAGTTCAGGCTGCGGAAGTCGTCGTCCCTTTGCACGCCCCAATGGCAGCCCGCAGCCCAGCACAGCGCCTGGAGCCAGTCGCGGCAGCAGCCCGACCCTGCCCATGATCGACGCTGCTGGGCGGGTCGCGCCCAACCGTCGGGCATTCGCCGTCCAGACGCTGCGCTGCCCCCCCAGCCAGAGTCGCGAGTCGCGAGGCCGTGGTCGAGTGGGCACTGGACAGCACAGCCGCCAGACACTGCACGGCGACAGGGCCTCCACGTGCTGGCGGCCTGCCGTCTGCCTGTCACGCTCTGCGACTCACGCCCGGCGCAATCCACGGCCTCGCTTCACGCGTCGATGCTGCTCGTCTCCCAGTCACGCAGAGTCTCCCAGTCTCCCAGTCTCCCAGTCTCCCAGTCTCCCAGTCTCCCAGTCTCCCAGTCTCCCAGTCTCCCAGTCTCCCAGTCTCCCAGTCTCCCAGTCTCCCAGTCTCCCAGTCACCCAGTCACACAGTCACCCAGTCTCCCAGTCTCCCAGTCTGCCCCACGGCCATGCACTGTCAGTCTGTCACAGCACGCTCCCTCAAACCGCCAACGTCACAATCCGTCCGCGTCGGCCTTGTTGCTCTCGCCGCACGCCCGCCCCGTCCAAGTCTACCAAACACGGGCTCCACCAGGGCGATGGCGACATGTCCGCCGCGGCTCCTGCAAACCTTCCTGCGGGTGCCACCGCCGATGCTCTCCACGTAAGGTGGACCGAGAGGTGTTGCGCAGGAACTCGCCCATGCCGCCCTTAGTGGGCTGCACTGTCCCAGCCTAGAGCGCAGTTGGTGTCTTTCCAGAACCCCCATTGCCATTGCACGTCCCCCAGGGCCCCAGTACCCACATGCACGCTGTGGTGGCTCCACACGCCCTCTGCCACTATCTTCACTTACCCTACCTACCATTGCTGATTCCATCTGCTCTGTTCTGCTGAGAGAGTTTCAAGTCTGCGAGCCATGTCGCCGTCCACCTTGCACCTTGCACCTTGCACCTTGCACCTCGCACCTCGCACCTCGCACCTCACACCTCGCACAGCCCGCCCTCTCTGCCCGCAATGCACACACCACCAGCGCCCCCCAGCACGTAGCGCACCTTCACCCGAGCTAACATGAAACCATTTCCCCAGAGCCTACGTTGGAACTTGGCTGGCCATCTGCCAGGGCCAGGATCACGATGCACCTACTAGTCTAGCGTCCGGGCAGCAACACGCTATCCAGCATCCAGCACTGAGCAGTCCTGATAGCAAGTTATAGGCTTATGCTAGCCATGTCTTGCCGCCCTCACTCCTGCCTTTCCACCACACTGCTTCGCCCGTTTGGTCTTGCACACACTACTTATACTACCTAATCTGCCCAAGCCCTCACTTGCATCGTATCTTCCCAGCCCTTTGGACACGCCTTCCTTTCCCAGCACCCTTATCCTTACTCCCATCTTCTTAGCCACCCCTAGCACCAACCATTGCCCACACACACATTGCTTGTCCACTATTGACAAACGCTTGGGCCCGCCTTACTCTTGCTCTGCGTCCCCGCTGACACACCACACCTCAACATCACTGTTGCCCACACCGCCTCTCGCGGAACTCGATGACTTCAATACTCCACTACCGTGATCCCATTGCCTACCGATCCGACTGCATGAGTACTTCCACCTACCACTCCCCTCACATGGACCACTCCAAGCGCTCTCCACCCTATGATGGCCATTCCTCGGGCTCCGAAGCAAAGCAAAGTGCTTCTGGTCTCAAAAAGCGCCCCTCGAGAGCTGGCACCCGGAGTGTTACCACTCTCACCGCCGCTCAATTGGAACGCAAACGAGCAAATGACCGGGAAGCCCAACGTGCCATTCGCCAAAGAACAAAGGACCACATCGATACTCTTGAGCGTCAAGTCCGCGATCTTACTGCACAACTCGAAGGCAGCTCTTCCACCAAGATGATGGATTTGATAAGGCGTAACGACGAGCTCGTCCAAGAGAACGCACTGCTCCGCACTCGTCTTTCCCACTCATTGTCTGGTTTGGCCGTTTCTGAACAGCAAACAGGTACGTATCTCTATGATTTCGTTCGCCCTTGGGAAAAAGGCGCCTCCCAAGTGGTTCCCATCCCAGCCAACGCCGTCTTTTACTTTCATTCTTTTTTTACTTAGCGCCCCCCCCCCCCCGGGCCGTTTTCGTCTCAGGGTAGTCGAAACAAACCCTGTTGTCGTCAAGTTCGTTTTCTACCTAATTTGGCATATTATTGCGCCGTGGTTCGTCCTGGCCATGTACAGCAATAGCACCATTTTCTTTCCTTGTTATATACCCCTGCAGGCTAGATAGTCGCGATTACGACTACAGTATCCTCATGCACACAATACTAATGCGCAAGTCCACAGGCGCGCCTTCTCCGACCGACCGGATCCAGATGCTCAGCCACCAGCCCCGACGAGGCTCCACAGGAACCACCAGAAGCATGCATTCAGTAACCGAGATCGCTACACCAGTTTCTCAATCGGGACACTGGCAGCAACAACAACACGCATATGCCCACCACGGTTCTTCTCCCCATGGCGACGCACCTTCAAACATGGGCGACGTCTCTGCGCCTCATCACGAAGCTGTACGATGGAGCCCTCATCCGAGCCATCCGAGCCATCCCCAGCACCATCCAGTTTCAATGTCCGTGCAGGATCCTTCAGCACATTCCGTGGAAGCTCCGGGGTTGTCCTACCCCAGCCCATACGGCATGGAAAGCAACGCAAGAGCAATGTCGTACCCCTTGGAGAACGCGCCTCTCGTCACGTCACAGCCCATACAGATGTCTGGTTACGGAACGCCAACCTCACATCCTTCGCCCCACAGCTCCGAATACCAGCGACACATGAGCGTTCCCATGCATCATCAATCCACCCCAGTACAAGGCCCTCCGCAGCATTCCCAGCACCACACTTCAGCATCATATACGTCATATCCAGTTGCACCGCAACAAAACTATGCTTCGCAAGGGAGCCATTCCAGCGAAATGCCCTTGATGCACGCTCCCCATCATCAGCCTCAGATGATGAACGAGCAAGGACAGCATATCATGTATCATATGCAGCCAAATATGAAAGTCGAACATTGAGACAGTGGAGCGCGGACGTTCACACGGTGCTTCGCAGCCATGAGCGTTTGACAGGGATACCTGTGTAGGAGGATTTCCCATGCAAAAAAACAAACAAACAACGCCAACCTGGAAACCAATAGAACAGGGTGGCGCCCTCGATCTACATGTGTTGTACATGCCACAAATCATCAGACCAAGTACCTAGGTTCATCGCAGAGCACTACACTATGGAGAGATCTGTCTCTGACATCAAATCACACTACTGTATCTGCGTCAACCCAACCCGTGTGGATTCAAATACGATGACGGCACGACAAGATCCCACTCTTGCCGTTCCACGTTTGTGTCGCTATTGCGCTAGTGGAAATCACATTGGCGTGCATCTCCCAAGAAGGCGACCTTGAAATCACCGCAGAACCCCCAGGAGTGCATGAAGATGCCATGCGTAGGCCCCACATGCGGGAACAGCAGGATCACAGTCGCCCAGCAGCAAAAGAACTCGCTTACCTATGCCAGTCTGTGATTTTGGGCACTCGCCTAAGGACGATGCACACAACTTACCCACCTAGTACAAGGAAGCTGGACGCTATGATCAACACAGAACATGGAATTCTCCGTGGAAACTCCTCGGGGCCTTGAGAGACATGGGTTACGCAAAATTTGGGCTCCGACCGAAGCCTGAATTGGATGTTCAACCGAGACTTCCACGGCATGGAGCGCGAGGCCCGGCCCCACCTTTTGGCAGCATGGCATGCCGTTGTACACGCACGAGCCAGCGGGCCTGCACGCTTCAAGCGTGAACAAACTAGGCGCGATGAAACATCGTCGATATGCAGATATACTTTGCAGCTGCGTACATCTCAAGTGCCTCTATTGGACGGAGGAGCTCCTCCGCCTAGTGGATGGCCCCAGGGCCGAAACACCGAGGCCGACAGAAATCCCTCATGCTTCGTGCCAAGCCGAGCATCCTTGTCTGCGTGCACTCCCGCCGTTCCGATAACATGGGCTTGGTTCGTAACCCAATCGCAACGTGGAAGCTGTAGCGGGTCCGACCTCACGCTTAGATCCGCTTTTGACAAACACCGCTCTTCTCGGCTGGTAGCGATCCAGCAGCTCACCGTATCATATGCGCCCTTGGCCGTTATGCACAACGCTTGTCCTTGTCGACGTTGACTCGCAGCATGGCGATACTGCACTAGCCCCCATCAGTCGCCCGTCACACCGACACCGTTGGCACATTGCTGCAGGACGTCGTTGCACGGAAGGATACGCGATGGTACGCAGAAGGATGATGCATGGTTAATACAAGAGAGCAGGGCATGTTGTCCGCAGTCGCACCATCTACGAGACATTGATGGCGGCGCCTTTCATTGCCGCCTGTTGCGCGCGAATCTGCTTCAACAGCTCGGGATACCAGCGCTCACCGACATCCGGGTGAGACTTTACTCTGTTCATGAGCGTAGCTTCGCCGAGATGGCCCCATCGGCCCTTGACAAATGTAAATTCGACATCGTCCTTCCGCGCTTTGCGAACCTCGTCACGCAGTTTCAGAACCTCCTCGGGAACGTCCATGGCCTCGAACTTTGCATCGTAGCTCACGCCCTGGAAAAAGGGAACAGAGTATCTGGCCCCTTGCCCTTTGCGTGGACTCAGTACGCGATGTGTGGTTGACGCACATACGCCGTCGGTCAATGCCTCCATGCCTTGTCCTATGGCAACAACAAGTGTACCGCCGATTGGTTTACAATCGATCCATTCACCTCGTGCATTCTGTGCCTGCAGACCTAGCTGATCACTTGCTTGGAGAAGGTAGCTCGTCATCATAGAGTCCTTGTGTGGTCCAACACCCTGTCGCCTGATGTCCCACTTCTTCCTCTCCATGTCGCTGGCATGCTCTGGAAGATCTGGGACATCAACCTCGGGATATTTGACAATTTTGAGTTTATGCTGTTGATCTTGGTCGAAGAACTTGTCGAATGCATCGGCTGGCAGCCCAATCGCCTCAGCAATTAGAGAAGTAAAGAGCATGGAGATCTTGGACATGCGTTGGATATATTCCTCGTAGACTGGTCGAAACGATGGAAGGTACTCTGGCGACGGCCACTGATTCGGCGCAAGCATGTTGTGGTACAGCGGTGCATCTGGCCCTGGTATGGCATGTGGAGTGGAGAGATCAATCTGCTCACGATGATCTGTATGAAACGCCGTGGTTTCTGCATCGAGCTGTGGAACATGTCAGCTCCCTTTCTTTTCTCTTCTTTTCCTTTTCCCAAACACATCCGTTATGGGGCCGGAACGAAAACACATGGTATTTAATTAACAAGACGGAAACAATAATGGTATAGACAAGAAGGAAAGGCGATCGAAAGAAACCTTGTCGGCGTATCGCGTACATCTGATTTGAAGATACCCGGGGCTTTTTTGTCTTATTCAGAATTTCCTGGCGAACGGGCTCGGCGTCCCTTTATTAGATGTGCATTTTCCTCCTCCTTTTGCTTCTTTCTTCTTGCCTATTCTTGTAGTAATACTTTGCATAAGACTAGCGTTTCTCCTTCTTCAAAGCATAGCGATAGACCACATTACCATAGCAGCAATCAAGCATCTGCATCCTTCCAGCCATCTCATTCGTGCACACGTATCAGCATCCCCATATACTCATACTTACGCAGCAGCACTCCTTCACCAAAACGTTCATGAAGCCTGCATGCACTCTTACCTCCCAACCCAACAAACCGCCCAGCTCCCCTCACCCGTGTGAAACCAAACACCACGAACATAAAACTTCCCCCCCCCTAACCCACCAAACTCACAAAAGACAAAAAGAAGACAGGAAACAGAAAACGGAAAAAAGCACATACCTCACTCCACCCCAAAAAGCTCTTCTGGTTCCGCATACGCACCCGCTCCTTCTCCCCACGCGGCAACGTTTCAAAAAACGCAACCCCTTCCCGCACCACATCGCGCACCAGCTGCGCGGGCAGGCCCGTGTCGCTGAGATACAAGAAGCCGACGCCGAGCAGCGCGGCGCGCAGCGCGGCGAGGAACGCGGGCTTTGTGGCGGGGTCCTGCGCGGCGGAGAGGGCGAGGATGGGGATTGTTGTGAAGGATGGTGGGGGAGGGGAGGGGGAGGGGAGGGGGGCATGGCTGCGCAGTGCGGGGAAGGGAAGGAAAGGAAAGGAAAGAAGAAACGGTCGAGGGTGGGTTGGG
Organism: Coniothyrium glycines; assembly: GCA_025742365.1. Classification (NCBI taxonomy): domain Eukaryota; kingdom Fungi; phylum Ascomycota; class Dothideomycetes; order Pleosporales; family Coniothyriaceae; genus Coniothyrium; species Coniothyrium glycines. The sequence goes on from JAMXIJ010000023.1 coordinate 49,046, forward strand.
GATTGTTGAACGAAGTAGCCCGGTTGTTTGCTCTTGCTTTTACTACACTACGTGTGTGTGTGTGTGTGTGTGTGTGTGTGTGTGTGTGTATGAAGCACGCAGCGCAATCGAGCCGCGAGCCGGCTCTACTGCGATACCTATCCTGTGGTCCCGTCGCGTTGTTGCGTGTTGCGTGCGCTGCCCCGACGAAAACGCAATGCTGAGCCTTCTTTCCACGTTCCGCCCCTGCCCCGGTACCGGTACCTACCGATACCACCCCGCAATCCCCCCCCTAACCCACGCTCCTCCACCGCAGCGAGCATTCGACTTTACCTACGCCTACGCCTGCGCCTTCGCTTTTGTCCTTTCCCACCAGATATCCCACGACGACCGCGCAGAGCGCATACAACAGAAAAACACTCCTCATTGCCCACCCGCTGTGATCTTCGCGCCCGCCCCTTGCTCATGCCACTCCGAGCATACTGTACCATACCTTCTATCCCTTACATACCGGACGGATCTGCAAATTTAGCAAGATAGTCGGCCAATTAGATTATATAATAAAGGCATTATAAACTTTAAAAAAGCCCCCCCTAAGCTCTAAATAGAAAGAAATTAATAGTAAGTAGTTTAGTTTTTGTAGGCTACTTACCTACATAGGACTAGCGCCTGCTAGCGCTGAAAACAGGTAACTCGAGTCCCCTCGCCGGTATGCAAGGGATACTATTTCCTTCACCTTTTAATCCCTATCACTATATACAGTACCTAACCCCCCCCCCCCCCCTAAACCTAGAGAAACAAAAAGATTTATGTTACTTAATTAGACTAGTTTCTTAATAATAGGTACACAAAACATTAGCAATATGCACAAAGGCTAAAAAAAACTATTTTGTACATAGCAAGTTTTTTTTTAATATATATGTATCTATTTTTTTTAATCATCTTTGTCGTGTGTATTATGTAGGGTAGGTATAACATAGGAGCGGGGGGAGACTTGTATACTTGTATGCTTGTATGCTTGTATTACTTATTCTAAATAAAAAATAAGAAATAAAAATCAATAAAAAGTGGTTCAAGAGTAGGTACCCGTGTTGAAATTTGTTATAAATTGTTGTGAAGCGGTATGATAGAAAAATTGTATACACGAGCTCAATCTGCATCTGCAACGGCATCTGCATCCCCTAACATAGATGGATACGCAGCGAGATTCTCGGCTTCTGCTTGCTCGCTGCACAGCACAGCACAGCACAACACAGCACAGTACCCATCTCTATGCTCAAGTATTCCTTAATACATACACTGACTTGAATCAGACGCAGACGTTGCGTGGCAATATCCTTGCTACCATGCCGTGTAGCCTTAATCTTGTAATCTACACAGTAAGATAGCACCGTGCCCATATAGTGTACCCAGCACTCATCCCGCTATTTGGAGGACAATATATCGTCCAACCAACATTGGGTGGCTTCATAGCAGCTATTAGCGGGCAATGTTCCATCAGAAATGGAAAGGCAGAGTGGGTGCCACATAGGCTTTATTTGATCTAATATACACGAGCATCACCACGTGTGAAGCTAAGTAAGTGTATTTAATCCTTCGCAGTCCATGCCAACTGTTCGTTCTCTTCGCTGGACGAAACGAACAATGCCCATGCAACTAACCGTCCGTGAGAAAGAGCTCCGTGATCGTGGTTAGATCGGGTATCAAAAAATCCGAGAACAAAAAAAAGGAATGCTACTGTCTATGTATGCGAGCCGAGTGACGCCGTGAACATGTTTGTGCCAAACCTTGAACACAGTAACCGTCTATAGCACATCTCGACACCAACTCTCGGTAGGTCGTGATCATGTTGACATACCGAAGAGATACCTCAGCTCATTCAAGCCAAGGCGCGTCAGGCCCTTGGAAGTCTCCTCGTCCAGTGCCGTATTGACAATTTCGCGTTTTGCATCCTGGATTGCGCAGATGCGATCTTCTACAGTTTCTGGAATGAGCACTCGGTGTACCGTGACCTTGCGAGGTTGTGGCATGCGATGTGCGCGATCGACAGCCTGATCCTCGATGAAGGGATTCCAGAAAGGATCCAAAATAATGACCTGAGACGCTTTCCACAAATTCAAGCCGGCGTTTCCAGCCTTGAGCGAGACGAGCATGACATTCATGTTCGGATCATCCATGAAGGCGTTGACTGCATCAGCGCGATCGTCCATCTTCATGCTGCCGTCGTATCGCTGATATTCGATGTGCTTGCGGTACAATGGAATCTCGACCAGATCGAGGAGTGAGGTGAATTGGGAAAAGATCAACGTCTTCTCGGTGGGGTCGTTGTTCCTGATTTCCTCGAGTAATTCGACGATTTTGCTCGTCTTTGCAGACGGAATATAAGTCCTGTCCAGTCGGCGTAGGTACTGCTTCTTAGCAGCTTTACTGCGTAAGGATTCCTTCTTGAGTTGTGCAAGATTCTTCTTTGGCCCAGCGCGATTCTTGCCCTTGCCCTTCTTCTTGCGCTGTTTTGGCTTCTGCTCGTCCTCCTCATCAGCAGAGCTAGCATCGGTGGTCTTGGCTATTCTCGGCTTGTATTCTTCGTCCTCTTCGTCATCAACAACAAACCCAGCTAGATTACCATTGTTGTCGACCTCTTCTCCTTTCTCAATTTCTGAATCAGAGTCGTCTTCTGATTGGGTATCATCGTCGCTTTCCTCAGAAGAGGCCTCAAACTTCTGCGGACAGTGTACCTGACAAAAGTGCTTGTAATCTGTGATGAATTTGGCCTTCAGCTCACCACGGCAATGAGGACATCTCGGTGTAGTGGTCTCATCAGCTCCATCCTGCCGGGCGGGATCGATGAGCCTCTGCACACAATCCCCACACACAGTGTGCCCGCACGGGATGATGATGGTAGGATTGAGATCCGCCTCAAGACAGATGGGGCATTCAAAGGACTCGAACTCGACAAGTCGCCTGATTACGTCCTCGTTCAATTGCTGTGCACGAAGCAGCAAGTCGTCGTCAGAAATACCAGATGTAGCAGCTTGACTGAGATCCTTGATAAGATGTGGGTGGCAGCAGGCCTGACGCAGACGCAAGAGCAGGACCAATATGTGGGCATAATTAGCTGCGACGAGTCCAGCTTTTGCGTATTTGTTGAACTCGACGCGAGACTTCTGCTCCAAGGCCTTGTAGAATGCATGTTCGTCATCACTGAACTCTGCAGTAGTCTGCAATGTTTCTTTTGGTGGGATGGTGCAAACCTCTTTCCCATCCACTTTGGAGGCTTTCTGTCGGCGAAGCATGACGGACTTAAGCAGGATTTGAAGTCGATGCATGCCTCGCTTTCGGAGATCCTCATTTTTGTCCTTGACAAGTCGAGCGATATCCAGGTTGTACTTGCCCCAATCAATGTACTGTGGCAAGCGTAAGAAGCGGAGCAATGGATATAGCTCATCCACAGAGTTCATCATGGGCGTGCCTGTCATACACAGCCGATACTCTGCCTGGAGAAACTCAGTGGCCTTCGAACACAGGGCGTTGCGGTTCTTGATGTTATGTGCTTCATCAATGATGATGCGGTAGAACATGCTGTGGTTTGAGACCAGCGATAACTCATCCTTGCCTTTGCGCCGAAAATCAGGATTCCGCAGTTCCTGTTGGACCAGTGCACTCTCACGAGGCGTGTTCATGGCCTTGAACTCCGAAGTCAAAGTGCCGAACGTGGTAAGGACGACATCATATGTGCGGAGTTCCCTGAATGATGCCTTCTTGCCAGGACCGTGATACAGGTAGACCTTGAGGCGGTGCTCGGGCCGAATATGGCGTTCGATCTCCTTCTCCCATTGCCTCATAAGTGCAACTGGAGCGATGATCAGGGTGGTCTTGCAACGTGGATCCGTTGGTGGATTTGCGCAAATCAAGGATAATGCTTGGACAGTCTTGCCGAGACCCATTTCGTCGGCCAGAATGCCGCCTTTCTTGTGGCTCTTTTCCGCTTTCAACATCCAGGTAAGGCCGATCTTCTGATACTCTTTGAGACGACAGGACATCGTGGCAGGAGTGGGTACTCTTTCTTCGGGCGATGCCTCATGATCGCCGATGTTTTCGAGTAGCTTTTCTAGGGCGTCTGCATCTGCGCCTGTGATGGGGAAATCACCGTATTCTTCAGAGTCACTGTCATCGAGAAAATGCGGCTTCTGTGGCCCAGGAACGTAAGGTACCGGGCGGCTGACAATATCAGCCACAGCTGTCCGCTGCTGTTGAAAAGCATACCCGCTTCCAGACGGTGTTGGTGAGAACACATATTCTGCTAACTCACTTGTGCCCATGAAGTCCTGGTCGAGGGCGCTTACTGGCTGTCGGCGGGGCCCATTTGGCTGGTAAGCGTCGACCAGCTCCGCGAAAGGGTCGTTGCGGAAATTGCGGCCAGTAGGAGCAGTGGAAGAATGGCTCGCAGGTGTCACGCCAACGGGAAGAGGCGATGGCGGATCTGATACCGTGAGATCGATGAACTGTGTCGGCGACGGGACAGAAGGCCGACTAGGCAGCTCCCGGTGCTGCGAGCCAGTGGGTAGTGGTGCCTCTGAGGTTTCTGAGGTTGGTGTGACGGGGCTCGGCTGGTTGCTCACTCTCTTCGCCTCAGGAACGTCAGCGAGGCCCAGGCTCCGCTTCCGAGCCGTTGTTGTTGTAGTCTCTAGTACTGCTGGCGATGGCATCTGAGCGAGGCGGGACGAGCTGTGGTTGCGATTGAGGCTGCGTATGTCCGACGGACCGGGCTCGGGGACTGTACTGTTTTCGGTCTGCTTGCGTTCTTCATAAAGGTCGCGAAGTATGCGCTCATAGTAGGGTCTGTCGGCAGGAGACGATTTCCGCAGCACTTCGTTGATCAAGTCGATGCTGTCTTGCAGAGTGTCGTTCGGTGCGGGACCACACAGGTCATTGTTTGCTCTCTCCATTGTGGATCCTAAACGAGCACAAGTTCCACCCGAGCGACACGTTTGTCCTGATGAATTCCCCTGCCCCGTATTGGGTGTCTGGCCAGATGGAGGAATAGTTGCGTGGTTGCTGTGGCCGGGTGGTTGCAGTTGCATGGCAACGGGCGGGGAGCTGTTATGTAGAACGAGGGCGTCCGCAGCGGGGGAGAGTGAGGAGTGAAGAGGACCGCAGCGAGTGATTCTGTGCAAAGCACGTCAGCCTGTTGTACCTTCTCAGCGTGGAAGGGCCCCCAACAAGGAAGCTGTCGCATACCGGCGCGTCGCGTTGTTCGCACGCAGCCTGGGGGCCGCGGTGATGGCGGACCACGAATAGGTTATGCAGCTACCCAGATATGCTATGGCAAGCGCTCCACAGGCCCTTCAGCCTTGGGTATCATCACACCGGACCACGCCCTGGTGCAGAGGAGCTTCGCCGTGTCGAGGGCGCGACTCGTCTGCTCGGACTGCCATTATCGATAGGCCGGCTGTCGTTGGCGGAGTCTGACATCATAGGCGAGAACACTGCGATTGCTGCCTATCGTGGGCAGAACAACAGGGCAACAGATGCAGCCTGAGATGCTGCGTTGGCTACGAGGCTACATGTCGCGGAGTCATCCTCGTGAACGTCACGGGAAGCTGCATCAGCAGCGTGCAGCAGTCGTGTAACGCTGTGGAGCGAGCAACGCGCGATAGACACACGAACACGGCTGACCACACCACGACTGCAAGTGCAGGTCAGCCTCGCTTTGAGCAATTTTCCTTCATGAGCACATCAGAAGCAACGGCTTTGGTGTGGAGAGGGGAAGGAGGGCGGTTGGAAATGTATCAAAGCTAAGTGGATCAAGTCGCATAGCACAGGTGATTGAATGTCGTCCACTGATACAGAAGCCAGATGTAGAGCGAGGGGTATGACTGCATCGCACACCCAATCCACACTATGAAAATTCATCAGGAACGCCCAGATATGCAAGGACAATGGCGATGTATATGACCATGAAAGGTAGTAATAGGAAAAGATGCCCCAATCCTGCCATGAACAGCAACCAACGCCAATATCAGTACCAACAATCGCTCAAACATGCTCAATCCTCTGAACTTGGTTCCCGTCGCACTTCATCGTGCTACAAATTCAGAAGCATGGGTATCCGCAGAAACAGAATCGGGCGGAATCACTTGGTTCGGCTTAGTCGAGCCTTCGTCTCTTCCTTGTCCAAGTTTAGCTACTGTGGCTTCGGAGCAAAAGCTACCAGAGGTCAGGATTGCACTCACAATGACGCAGACAGGGTACGTACTCTTTCGACAGTGCTATTATCTGTCTGATCTACCGCGAGTAGGTTCGGGCTACTGGCTTCACCTCGTTCTGTGAAGCCTCGGGTATCGAGTTGGGGTCGCTTCTTAGGCGTTCCGCTGCCACTTTCGCTGCCCGGAAGCTGGAGGTCGGGAAGATGTTCTATAGACGTATGGCTGTTACCAAGTGTGGCACATCGAAGAATCGTTTGAATGAGTTGGTTCTGGCGAAGAGGCTTCGATAGATAGTCCTATAACCGTTAGCATGTATAATCACAAGACGATCAACGATTCGTACATCCATCTGAGCAGCGAGACATTTCTCACGATCGCCCACCATTGCGTGAGCTGTCAGAGCAATCACAGGCGTCGATGGGATACCGTTCTCACGTTCCCATTCGCGAATCTTCGCAGTGGCCTCGAAACCACCCATGACCGGCATTTGAACGTCCATGAGCACGCAGTCGTATCGCTTCTTTTGAATGTGCTCAAGGGCCTCCAATCCATTGTTGGCCACAGTGACCCTGTGATGGTACTTCTCTAGGATACGCACAGCGAGTTTCTGGTTGACAGCATTATCTTCGGCGAGGAGGATGTTGAATGATTTCGAATGATCAGACACTAGAGGCGCAGCGCGACCATCCAGAGCCGGAATGAGCGCATTGCCTAGATCGATTGGCAGACATGGTGTAGTCATGTAACTTGAAATACCATTTTCCAAGGCAGACCTGAGACTGACACAAACATGTGGAGTGAGCATGACAAGTGGAATATACTTGAAGCGCTCGGCAATTCTGAGCTCGCGCGCTGTCTTCTCATTGTCGACAATAACGCAGTCGAACGGCATGTCCGTCCTCTTAGCAGTTTCTGGGACTTCCTCAACTGAGCTAACAACCATGGGCACCAAATCAAGAGTCTTGATATGTTCAATGACCTGATCTGAGAAGTTGGTATGGCCCTGGTCCACAAAAAGTACAGTGTGCTTGTTGTATGCTGCAAGCTGTGACGAGATAGCACTGATGTCGGGGTTCCCCAGGCGAACTCTGCAAGTGAAGTAGAAAACACTACCCTTGCCATAGTCGGACTCGACCCACATGCGGCCACCCATGAGAGTGACCAGGCGTTTGGAGATGGACAGACCGAGACCGGTGCCACCGAATTTCCTTGTCGTCGAACCATCGGCCTGCTGGAAAGTGTCAAAAATGAGGTTGAGCTTGTCACCACGGATACCTATTCCAGTATCTGACACGGCAAATTGGAAAGCATATTGATCAGCGCCACAATCTTGTCCTTGCGCCATAGAGATGGCGACTTTGACTTCTCCGTGTTCGGTGAACTTGATCGCGTTGCCAACAAGGTTAAGAATGATCTGTCTCAGCCTGAACGAGTCTCCGACGACATAATCTGGAACCATGTATGATACGTCGTAAGCCAAGGTCAGCTTGCGCTCGTTGGCTCTTGAGGCTAAAGACTTTAGTGCGTTGAAGATGGTACCTCGCATCGAGAAGGGAATCTCTTCCATTACCATGCGATTGGCCTCGATTTTGCTGATATCAAGGATGTCATCGATGATCGTCAATAACTGACCGGCCAGATTGTGGACGATGGTCAACATCTCGCGCTGTGCATGGGTGAGGTCGGTGTCCAATGTGAGTTGCGTCATTCCGATGATACCGTTCATTGGTGTTCGGATCTCGTGCGACATGTTCGCAAGAAATTCTGACTTGGTCTTATTGGCCAGCTCGGCAGCTTCCCTCGCAGCTGTGTTCCTCTGAATACTCTCTCGCAAACTTGACACCATCTGATTGATCTTTCTCTTGAGCTCATCCATCTCTCCAGATGCTTCGACGGTAATTTGGGTGAACTTGCCCTCCATGGCGGCGTTCGTAATATCACCAAAAGCGCGTACTTGCGATGTCAAATTCTGTGCCATGGTGTTGACATCTGTGGTGATCTCCTTCCATCGTCCATCGATGTCCCGTACGTCGGCCTGACCACCCATTTTGCCGTCGACACCGACGTCACGCGCCACCCGCTTCACAGCTAGCGACCACTCGTCTAGTCTCATGACCATGTCGTTGATGGTATCTTTGAGTAATCGGATTTCGCCTTCAGCATCTACGTGGACTCTTCTGCTCATGTCTCCCTTTGCAATCGCCTGGGTGACTTCTGAGATACTTCGCACCTGCAATGTGAGATTCTGCGCCATTGTGTTGACATTGTTGGTCAAATCTTTCCACTTGCCCTCGACGTTGTCGACTTGCGCTTGACCTCCGAGAATACCATCGGTACCGACCTCGCGGGCAACCTTGCTAACCTCTTGGGCAAACGTGTTTAGACGGTCCACCATGGTGTTGATGGTGATTTTCAATGACAGGATTTCACCCTGGACCTCTGCCTTGACCTTCCTGCTAAGATCTCCTCGTGCTACGGCTGTCGTGACCTCTGCAATTTCGCGCACTTGTGTTGTCAAGTTCATGGCCATGCCGTTCACATTTTCAGTGAGATCTTTCCACGTCCCCTCAACGCCGTGCACTGTAGCTTGGCCGCCGAGTCGACCTTCAGAACCGACCTCGCGCGCAATCTTGGTGACTTCGTGTGCAAACTGCTGTAGCTGATCCACCATGCGATTGATCGTCAACTTGAGCTCCAAGATTTCGCCCTTACACTCAGCTTCGACCTTGCGAGTAAGGTTTCCCTGCGCAACAGCCGTGGTAACCTGAGCAATGTCACGTACTTGAGTGGTGAGATTCTGTGCCATGGCATTCACGTTGACTGTGAGTTCATTCCACATGCCTCGCACACCAGCAATCTCGGCTTGACCACCGAGCTTGCCTTCAGTCCCGACATCTCTAGCTACTTTAGTAACTTGTGTTGCGAATGATTGGAGTTGGTCCACCATGGTATTGATAGTTTGTTGGAGTTGTAGAATTTCACCTCGTGCCGGACGCTCAATTTTGCGACTCAAATCACCGTGCGCGACGGCGGTGGTCACGACGGCGATTTCACGCACTTGTTCTGTGAGATTCTTGGCCATCACATTTACTGTAGGGCTGCTTAGCATTCGGCCCGATAGGCACGACCTCGACGGTTGAACGTACCACTATCCGTCAATTCAGCCCAGATGCCGGCAACACCAGGTAGATTAGCTTGGCCACCAAGTCTGCCCTCAGTACCGACTTCCCTAGCTAGGAATGTGACTTGACTAGCGAACTCTTGGAGCTGATCAACCATGGTGTTTATTGTGCGCTTGAACAGAGTGATTTCAGGGTCCATCTCTTTGGCGTGGATCAGCACCTTCTTGCTCAAGTCGCCCATAGCAACTGCTGTGACGATGGCGCCGATTTCTCGAAGTGCCTTTTGGAAAGCCAGATTAGCCTGTTGGTGTTTGCCGAGTTCTCGTTTGAGAGCGCCGATGTCCTCGATGCCGTGTTCGAATACCATGTTCTGTGTTGTCAATTGCGATTTCACCTCGGCGGACAGGTTTTCAATGTGTTCTCGCTGGCTGCAGATTGTGGGTTAGCGACAATTTCAGGATGAGGTCATGTTCATATGCCTACTTCTTTATCTGGTCCGCTTGCTGGTTGAGGTGGGTACGGAGGTAGTTCAACTGCTCCTCAGTAAGGGCTGCGGCAGGCTCCTCGGCGCCTCCGTTGGTCTCCTTCGCAGCCAGCCAGTTGGAGACCCACAAGGCTCGCTCCTTGTTGGAGCCACGACGGCCGTGTCCTGGCGGACCGTTGCTTCGGGCCACAGCTGTTGGAGATGTGTAGACCAAGCCATTCTCAGGGGGCTCTTGGGCTGGTGTGATGGGGAATGCACCCTGATTGATGGCAGCGCTGCTCTTATGCTCAAGGAAGTCAATGCGGGCGCAGAGCGCAGCAAGCTCCTTTTCAAGCTCTGCCTTCTCTGGGCAGTCGGGCCCGGGCAAGGCAATGGCATTTGCAGCCGTCTTTGCGCCATTTGCAGCAATCTGGGCGGTGAAGGAAGTCTCGCGGGCAGGATCGTGGTGCCTCGCAAGATTCGAGACAAAGGCCGCAACGCCGGAATAGGTGTCTCCGGCAGACATGTCTGTGGCAGAGGTCGGGAAGTGGCGAAGACGTGCTATGTGTGCATCGAGGACGAAGAAGGATAGGATCGCTCAGCTTTGGAGACTCGAGTGGCGAGCGCTGGAGGAAAGACGCAGACGTGACGAGAGGCTGCGCGAGGGTATCGTGAGAAGGTGCAGCAGGCTAGGCAAGAAAGACGATAGGGATGCCCCCGCGGCAGGTAGGACAACGGCGGACGTGGCGCGTGCGAATCGGGGTTGGCGCTCCTGTGCGAGGGGTGCGAGGGTGCGAGGATGCGAGGGCGCGAGGATGGCAGCGTTGGATGCCGGGCGCGCTTCAGCAATGTTCTGCCCGCAACACCAGGATGGGCGGATATGTCCTGTAAGTACTGGCGTGCAGCAAGCGCGAGCAAAGGCCAGCGCAGGCGGGCAGGGAGCGGTGCGGCCAACCGCGCCGCCTCATCGAAACTGATCAACGATGCTCCTGCTTCATTCTGACGACGCCCAAGGCAGAGCGCTCCACAGAGTCCACACGACCTGTCAGGCTCCATACGAGTTAACGAGCTACATGACCCGCCACAAGTCCATCCTTGACCATGCGACAGCCGGCTCCCGTGGGCCGTAGCCTGCTTTCAAGTTTCTGCCATGCCATGCTTTCCACCGCCGCTGTGCGCTCGCTCCTCTGTCCTGACTCCTGACTCCTCTCTCCCAGTCCTCGGCGCGGGTTGGGCGGAGCGCGCAGTGACAGTCACAGGGCCCTTCTTCCGTCTCCTCCACACCAGACCTTCTCACCGCCTGCACGGCGGCGCACACGGTCCGAGGCTGTCTACGTCATACCGGGCACAGCGCTGCTTCCCCAGCGCGGAAAGTAAGATGAAGTGCAACCTCGTCCGCCGCCTCTTCTCCAGCATTCCCCCTCCGCTCGCCAGTCGCTACATACCTATACATCCTGGGGAGCATGACCGTTTCGGCCCACCACCGCCCAGCGCACCAATTGCAGCCCGGCAAACCTGCTCCACCGTGTTCCGCCGAGGCAGCAAGCGAATAGGGGTATCTGATTTGCCACCATGGTGGATGCCACACACGAGATACGCGGACGTGGGCGTGCAATGGTTGAGCCTTGAGGCCCCGAACCCACCGTGACAGAAATCGCCGGAAACGGCAAAGATGATCCCCGCATCACGACCCTAGCGCTCGCTATCCTTCACCACCTGCGCCGACATGCAATTCTATCCCAAACTCTGTGCAAGTCGCTATTTGCCTGCCACTGCCTGCCGCCTTTCTCCTGTGTGATCGTCCAGCCACAGCGTAAGTGGTGCTTTCGTGTAGGTTTCCGATGCCATCGCCATCTCAGTACTTTCCAGACTCAAGAGCTCGAGATCTGATTGCGCGTCCATGTCGTGGGCGGGGCACCGCATTGGATGCGTGCAGGCAGTTACCATGAAGGGGCATTGAGCAGTTGCAGTCGTTTTCAGGGTCTCCCTAGGCTCCATCGTGATTCGTGCTACTGTCCCTAGTGTGTGCCTCTGGCGTGCTTCGCCGGGACTACCTTTCCGAGCCACCAAACCCAAGGTCTTGGATGGTGGTGCAAATTAAATCACTTTCATATGGTCAATGGGGGTGCATGGATGCCCATTTATCACCATCATCACCACCGTCATCATCATCACCATCATCATCATCTACCTATCCGGCGAGCATACTCACCCTAGTTTCCCGCCCTGGGTATCATAGGGCGGTTGCTTTTCGGTAAAATGCACGTATTCTTGAGACATTTGACCAAGCATGCAAGTTTCGCCTGTTCATCGGGCTCCTTGAAGCATACATACATATCGTGGTACTACTCGTATCATGACCACTTCACCACTATCACTCTATCTGAGCTTCTTCGCATGCGCAACCAAACTTTCAATGACTTGCTCGAATGCATCTTTGTCTCCAAGTGCACTTTCCATGCGCTTTTTCCAGTACTCAAACACCTCCTGTGCCCTCTCCTGTAACGCTTTGAGCCGCTCAATGTGTGCCTTCAATTCTTCCTCCGAAAAGTTCTGCAATGCAGCATCTGTGGTGGAGCACAGCATACCCGTGCTGCTAATATCAAGCTCCGGCGGTGGTGGAGGCCCTTTTCGCCTTCGATCTGGTTTCGATGAGGATGAGTTCACGGAACTCGTCGATGCGTTTTCCCCCTCACGCTTGACACGATCTAGTGCACCATTGCGCCCATCTGAGGATGGGCGTGGAGACTTTTCTCCGGGAATGTGGATTGATGGCAATATGAGCTTCTTCTGCTTCGAGGCTGGTAAGATCTCATCAAGGTCAACAGGTACGCCAAGAGATACCAAGAAAAGACGCCGAATACGTGACCGCACCCAATCAGGAGGTTGCAGTGGTGGCGGTGCAACGAGTTGTGACCACAATGATTGACTTCGCTCACTCAAGAAAATCGATCGTTCTGGTTCCGAGGCTGTAGTTATGCTAGGAATCTCGGCGTTTTCAGGGTATATGATATCAAGGTATGGTTGTGTTGTAGTGATGATCTCCTCGAGTGAATGGAGTTGGTCGAAATCAAGGACAGGCTGTGCAAGGCTGTGGTCAGTATGGTGTCACTCAGGCAAACAATCAAGGCCATGGCATATCTGGATTAGATTGATCAAACTTACAGGACCTGTGGAAGGGGCAGGTACAGGAGCTTGATTTTGGGGTGTGTCAAATGTAGTCTCTGCTTCTTGCTCGTGCTCGCCATGCTGAAACCCATCATCAAAGTCCCCGAAATCGTCTTCCTCGCCGCCCTCTTCGAATTCGTCAAAGTCACCAAATCCATCATCATCGTCCAAGGCATCGCCCTCAAATGAGTTGTCCTGGTGCGCATCATCCTTGGCGTCGAGGGTGGGCTCGTGAGCATCATCGTCAGAAGTTACTGAAGACTCATCAAACGAGGCAGTTGACGACCCTTCTTCCGTCAATGGTACGCAGGAGGCACCGAGGACATGCCCTACGTACCTTCGGTCTTGCGCTGCGGGGGCTCTGGTGCCTTGAGAACAACATCTGGCTGTGCATCTGCAAGACGTAGTTGGTGCGCATGAGTACCGGGGACGTCGCCGTAACTGGGCTTGTCTGGATCGATCTTCTCGACAATGGTCTTGGGGATTGGGGTGCCGCCTGGTGTGAGAGGGCGGTCGCTTGCGCCCACGTGAGAGGTACTGCGGCTTCGCTGACCATCTGGCACTATCTCAACCTCGTCTGGCACAGCATCCTGGGTTCGCATTCTGTATGCATCGGTTCCTGGAACTTCTCCATGTGCTGGCTCATCGTCTACCCGCTCGACTCTGGTTATGGGGATGGGTGAGGTAGCCTCATTTCTGTTGGGGCGTCCTTCTGAAGCATCCGAGAAGTGCTCGTCACTGGAGTCTGTAAATGAGGTGTCAGCATCTGCCTAATAGTAAAGACGGACTGAAGTACCAAGCTCCTTCGCACCAGGATCCTCGAGCTCAACGCTCTTGCGAGGTGGTGCAAGCTCGTTCGTCATGATGGACTGCTCCTCTTGTTATGTTGCCGCAGAGCTGTGAGCGAGCTGTTCTTGTATGCTTAGGGGGTGGAGAGGTGGAGTCGTGATGGAAGATGCAAAAGACGGAGAGCACGACAAGATGCCAATATGCTGCGCCTCAATAGATTCAAGGTGTCGTCGCTAGGACTCAGGCATGGCGCGCCTACGCGGGGACGGTCTGGAATGTCGACGGCCCATGGCTAGGTACAGCACGGAGGTTTGATTCACCGATGCTAGCTGGCCCATGCAGCTGTTTGCCTAACTTTTGGCAGCTACGACGTTGACGCGCCGTGAACGACGCGACGAGCTGCGCAACTCGATTACGAATTGTTCCTTGCGCTCCTAGCCCAGGGACGTCGCAGTTGTTACAGCTGTCTTCACCGCCGATTGCGCGCCTCTCGCATCCTTCTTCAGCTTCGTGAACAACTCCTGGTTCCCACTACACTGTTATACCACCAGCACCATTAACAGTCCATACGACGACCCCAGCTATGGCTTTTACTTTCGGCAAGCCCGCTGGCAGCGACAGCAACACGCCAGCCAAGCCGTCACTTTTTGGTGGTGCTGCCAGCTCTTCTGGCGGTACTCCGTCTCTCTTCGGCACAACGAACAACACGTCGAGCGCACCCTCTGGCGGCAGCAATCTCTTTGGCACCGGCAACACGGCTACTTCCTCTGGCAGCGTGTTCGGCGGCGGTGCATCAAGCACACCAGCCAGCAAGCCAGGTGGGCTCTTCGGCGGCGGCGGTCCTACGTCTGGCGCATCGTCAACACCAGCATTTGGTGGTTTCGGCAACCTTGGAAAGACCGCAAGCGACGCAGCAAAGCCTGCTGGAAATACCTTCGGTGGTGGAAGTGATGCCGCGAAACCTAGCGGAGGTCTTTTCGGCAGCGGAGCAGCAACAAGCGGAGCAGCAACTACCACTACGCCGTCATTCAGTTTCGGCAATGCCTCTTCAGGTGGGTTCATTCCTGAGAATTGGGATGGGGATTGAGCTGACACAGATTCATAGGCTCGACTCCCGCTGCAACACCAGCTACGAACAAGACCTTTTCCCTCCCTTCAACAACCCCCGCTGGCGCACCACCAGGGAACAGCCTTTTTGGACAAAAGCCTGCAACAGGCAATTCCACAGGTCAATCCCTATTTGGACAGCAGACTGGCCAACCGGGCGGAAGTACAAGCAGTTCTTTGTTTGGAGCTGCAAAGCCAGCCACAACTTCGTCGACGGCATCTTCCAGTCTATTCGGCACAACATCAGCGGCAAAGCCATTGGGAGGGCCGTCACCTAGTCCAGGGATCTTTGGAAACGCTGGTGCTTCGGCTGACGCGAACAAGCCTACAGCGCCTGCTTCGACCGCGGTCGGAAGCAATATTTTTGGCGCTGGCGCTGGAGCAGCGTCTGCTCCTTCAACACAAGAAGCTCCCAAACCTTTGTTTGGGGCTCTTGGCAGCACAACTCCCGCGTCGACACCCGCGAAATCTTCAGGATTCACTCTCGGAGCTCCCGCATCCGGTGCCCAGCCTGCGCAACCCCCAGCAGCTCCTGCATCTGGCTTCAGCCTCGGTGGAGCATCCGCTGCTCCTGTGGCCTCTTCAGGCTCTGGTACCAGTTTGTTCAGTGCAACCTCAGGTGGCGGATTCAGCCTGGGTAGCAAGCCCGCAACGACGACTGCACCTGCTACATCGACAGCGACAACAGCCGCAACAAGCGTAGCTACTCCGACATCATCAGCCCCCGCTTCTTCTCTGTTCTCTGGTCTTGGAGGTGCTAGCTCAACGACACCGACTTCTGGTGCAGCCTCCGGCTCAGGTCCTACATCAAGTCTTTTCAACAAACCCCCCGCGGCTTCCGGTGCGACGTCCACTTTGTTCCCAACAGCGTCTAGCGGTGCACAAAACGCGGCATCTACATCAACATCTCAAGGTGCTACTACAGGAGGAACCTCAGCTTCAACAGGAGCAAATGCAGGACAGGCCGGCATGGCTAGCTCCACAGCTGGGCCTGCTCCATCAGCACAATCGAGACTGAAGAACAAGTCCATGGATGAGATCATTACGCGCTGGGCCGCCGATCTTTCAAAGTATCAGAAGGAGTTTCAACAACAAGCGGAGACCGTTGCTCAATGGGACCGTGCCTTGGTTGAGAACTCGGACAAGGTCCGACAATTGTACTCAAAGACCTTCCAAGCGGAGCGCGATGCCGCTGAGGTGGAAAGGCAGTTGACAATGATGGAGGAAAACCAGCAAGAACTCGACTCTTACCTTGACCGGTACGAGAAGGAGATTGAGAACCTGATGAAGATGCACGGCGTGAGTGGAAAGTCTGATGGACTGCGTGGGCCCGACCAGGAACGTGAGAGGACGTAAGTTGCAAACATTTCACAGTCTCACGGCGCGCACTAATCATGTTACAGATACAAGCTAGCCGAGAAGCTGCAGGACCGTCTCAACGAGCTCAACAAGGACCTGACAGAAATGATTGAGGAGATCAACACCACGTCACAAACGCTCAGCAAGACTGGCAAACCTGACGACCCAGTAAGCCCTTTCCCCCTCGCCATCGTTCGTTCTCCCATTCTGCTTGCTAACACATCTTCACCAGTTGACAAAGGTCGTCCGGGTCCTCAACACGCAGCTCTCCCAGCTTCAGCTCATCGACGCAGGAGCTTCACAGCTGCAAGAAAAGATATCCAGAGCACAGAAGGAGAGTCACCGCGTTGGAGGCAATGGCTGGAAGGGACTGGGCTCAGATCCTACAGAGGACTTTTACCGCAGCTTCCGGGGCGGACGTACAGATCGGTTTGGCGGTGTGTCGTAGAGGGCTAGTTATGAGCAATTGGGGCTCGTACTGTGATAAGAGATGGAGGGTTTTTTTCTGGAGACAGCATTCGAGGGCGTTCTTCAATCTTGCAACTTGTAACACAGAAACATTGCACGGAATGTAGGGAGTCTCTCTCACAAAGCCCAAAATAAAGTAAGGTCTTGCACGGCTCAGTATACAAATTCGATTCAGAAGCATGACCTATACACCTCTCGATGCGGGTACACAGCTCTCTCGGCGATCGTTTGCGTTTTTTTTTTTTGCTTTCATCGTTTCTTTCTAGATTGAATTGGTGGTTCAGTGGCTAGAAACGAGATAAAAAAGACCCTTGGGTCAGCCCGCGGTACCGTTTTGTGTAATGATGGGGGCTATCTATTTTCTATACAAGAAAGAGCACTGGGGAGGTGCTTGCTTACTTTGACTCGCCCTGGCCGGCGCCCTCCCTGATTACGTCGTCGCTGGCGTGGTGTCAGTAGTGCGGCTGGGTAAGAGGTTGGTGGGGGATACGGACATGTGCTTGTCGAGGTCCTCGATGTGCTGTCTTTGCTGCTTGAGCTTTTCCTTGATGGCGAGAAGCCTGTAATGACGGTGTTAGCTTTTTGTTCACAGCGAAGCGTGGAGCACCCGATCATGTCTGCGTGGGTGTGGTGGAGAGTGCGCGGGTCGAACATACTTGGCCTTCTCTTCCTGGCGGATGTAGAGTTCCTCGGCGGCGGCTTCGCGCTTGGTGAAGGCATCACTGTCTCTGTGTCAGTTTGCGGCCCGTCATCCTTGTCGGGGTCCATTGCTCACCCTCCTGCAGAGCCGGTTGGTCGCGAGGCGCCAGAGCCGGTGGCTCCCTCAGCCATGCGCAGAGCCGAGGTGGTGAAGGCGCGAGGAGCGGCGAAAGAGCGCGCGCTCTTGATGAAGGTGGTACGGAGCATGATGATGGTGTTTGAGGAGGAGGTCGAGTGATGGAGCAGTGGATTCGTGCGTGCAATTCAAGCTCACAAGGTGGAGTAACGGGGCTCGTAGTTGCGAGATGGAGCTTGGACCTAGTATGCAGCGTCATCGCTCTGGCGGGTCTGGTGTCATGTGATCGGCCGTTCAGCTTGCGTGCAGGCGGCCCTTGAGGAGGCACGGAGGGTCATGTTACTGTGTAGGCATTTGGAACAAGAGTTGACGAGCGCACTGTCGTGCTACATTAGGATAATGCTTCAGCCTCTGCTTTCTGTTTACCACCTGTTGCATTCGTGCTAGTAGAAGGTCCAGCAGTGGTGATTGCACCATGTCGGGAGGGCCAATCAGCATCGCACTTCGCTCCTTGAACATGATGCAAGAAACGATTTGTTGTGTGCAAGAAAAGTAGGGACCTAGGCGCTTCGGCACCAGATTCGCTGCATGGGACACAATCACGAGAAACTCTGCGCGAGGCCTCATAGGCGCAGGGTGCACAGTGTGTTGTGTCCTCAAGCGCAGATCAGAATGGTCGAGAACCATGAACCATGGTTTCGGATGCATGGACAGGAAGCAAGATGCTTGCCCAAGATGCTTGCCCAAGCACAGCAGCGCACTGAGCGCACTGAAGAAATGGCTGAAAGCTGGTTCTTGTGTTCTCCCCCTGGACCGCAAGTACTGCGGGGCACAGTGCTGGTGCAAGATCAACAATAACAAAGGCCTCAGGCCACAAAGCGTGTCTGGTCACTTTGTGCAGAGCACGGAAGTCCAGGCGGGCGAATTGGCCGCACTGGCGGTGACGAGAGGCCAAATGCGAGAAGTCGCGGGCTGTTCTGGGCAGCGTGAAACGTCTAGGTTGAGGCAGGCGTGATCGACGCAGCGCTTGCCAAGCCCCATCGGGTTCTCTCGTCGAGGTCCCCTCCTCTGCATAAACTCAACCACACAAGCCGTCTCTGTCCAGACTCGCCCACCTCCGTCCTTTGCCCGTCACCACACTTTCCTGCAGCTGTCTGCCATCCACTTGCACACGCTTCCCACCACCAGCCTTCTCTCCGTAAGTGCCCCACCTTGTCCCGTCACTGCCCTGCCCTGCCCTGCCCTGCCACTCCGTGGACTGGCCTCGCATTTTGCGCCCTCAGCGGCCCCGAGGTCTGCCTGCCGCCTGCGTCAGTCTTGCTCTGCCCCCGGCCCAGCGCTGCTGGCCAGCCCTTGCAGCGCCGTTCTCGCCGCCCGCCAGTGCATGCGCTGTCCCTGGAGTGCATCGCCAGACCATGCCGCACAATCCGCCCCGCCTCGCGCCCTCCACCGCTAGGGGCAGAGCCAGCACAAGCAATTGACGCAGCTCTGCTTGCCACGCGCCCACCCCACCCACGTAGGCCACACGGCAAACGAATCTGGAAGCGACAACACTTTTTCTATCACTTCCTAGGATCGTTCCAGCAGGGCTTCATTGCTCAACGCTCGCGACTTTCGCTGACCGCATCTCCTTTGCGCCTCCTTACCACCGATCTTGCTAACGCCTTCCAACCACAGACATCACAACACAATGGGTTACGAAGATTCTGTTTACCTGGCCAAGCTGGCCGAGCAGGCCGAGCGCTATGAGGGTAAGTAACTAATGAAGAAGCTGCGATTGTGCCCGTCTGACGAGCTTATCAGAGATGGTCGAGAACATGAAGGCCGTTGCCTCCGCAGACCAGGAGCTTTCCGTCGAGGAGCGAAATCTCCTCTCCGTTGCCTATAAGAACGTCATCGGTGCCCGCCGTGCTTCCTGGAGAATCGTGACCTCGATCGAGCAGAAGGAGGAGTCAAAGGGCAACGAGACCCAGGTTGGTCTTATCAAGGAGTACCGCCAAAAGATCGAGGCCGAGCTTGCCAAGATTTGCGAGGACATCCTCGAGTGCCTTGATGGCCATCTCATTCCCTCTGCTGAAAGCGGCGAGTCCAAGGTTTTCTACCACAAGATGTGAGTATCTCCAGTGGCAAAACACGGAGTTTACGACTAATGCCCGACATAGGAAGGGTGACTACCACCGCTATCTCGCTGAGTTCGCCGTAGGCGATAAGCGCAAGACCTCTGCCGATAAGTCACTCGAGGCATACAAGGCCGCTACTGACGTCGCCGCCTCCAACCTTGCTCCCACCCACCCCATCCGCCTCGGTCTGGCACTAAACTTCTCCGTTTTCTACTACGAGATCCTCAACTCTCCCGACCAGGCTTGCCAATTGGCCAAGCAGGCTTTCGATGACGCTATTGCTGAGCTCGACACCCTGTCCGAGGAAAGCTACAAGGACTCCACCCTTATCATGCAGCTCCTCCGTGACAACTTGGTAAGAATCTATCGCAAAAACTTGACATATGAGTGGCTAATAGTCCCAGACCCTCTGGACATCGTCCGAGGCCGAGCCCAGCACTGATGCACCTGCTGCTGAGCCCGCGACCGACGCGCCCAAGGCCGAGGCCACTGAGGCGCCCGCCGAGACCAAGGCATAAATGCTCTGTACACTGATTCAAGTGCTAAACTGATGGGATAATGATATGGCGCAACTTGGTATGGATAGATGATATCTGGCTCATCGTTTCCTGGTATGGACAGTACTCTAGGGTGCTAAGGCCGCATGTGCTTCGTTAGACTCCCAATCTTCATCCTGTCAACATCTCATTCCCTAGTCCTTGCACGTTTTCACAAGCACAATCCTGAGCCCAGGTGGTAGCACAGGTCTTGTATGATCTCCTTGTACGGTTCTGGTGGCCATGTGTCTGACGAGACTATGATTCGACGTTGAAAATTACCCCCTCGTATGTCCGTATCTGAAGTGTCCTCGGCGATACTCTGTGCGGAATATGTTTGCTTTCCTACAATCCCTCATAAAAAGATTTCAATCTGAAAACATGTGCAGGCTCGCAAGACCTGCACATACGCTTAATCTCTTGTCTGTTCATGTTGTGGGTTCTGACGTGATCTCTCGTGCTGGACTCCACGTCGTTTCTTCCCACTCACTTAGGAAAGCAATGGACTCTCCTTCACCTGCGGTTGTCACGTGGCAGCTTAGTCTTTTTGGCAACCTTCCACCACTAAGCAGCGACCATCTCCGGATTCTCTGCTGTTGTCGCTTCTCAAGGTCAAAGGCAAAAAACGAGGTAAACCTAGCCTAAGCAGGGATTGAAGCTCACGAATGCTGACCAGCCCAAACAGCACGCCGCGGATACCGGTACAACGATCACCATGGCCACGGTCAAGTTTTCCATCGGGAACTCTGCGCACCCGATCAGGACCCTCACGACACGTCCACAGCGGCAATCTGCAAGCTACTTCCGCTTCCTCGACTTGTCAGCTGAGATTCGCAATATGATATACGAAGAGCTGGTTGTTGTAGGCGAAGTGCACTACAACGACAAGTCACGTTTCGCTGTCGACGCGCAAGATAGCTACGTTGGTCGCCAGAAGCCCGATCTCACTTTATTCCGAGTGTGCAATCAGATCTATTTCGAGGCTGAGTCGCTGTATCTGCGTAAGAATACTTTCTCGCTTCCAGGCAACTTCCATCTCTATAGTCCATTCAGCCGTCTCGAGGACATAGCAATGCTGAACAAAGATTCCTGGCTGTTTTCCCGAAGAGGACTGGCACTCGTCAAGAACATCCGAGTCAATTTCGCTAGCTAGTATATCACATACGACAATGCCGATTTATGGTTAGATTACGATATCGAGAATGGCGAAGGTGCTATGCAGAAGCTCAGCGTATATGACAGGACTGGAATTGTTCACGATTGGAAAGAGGATATCGCCAGTGACTATTACTTTCTCCAGCACTGCGCCCTGTCCCTACTCAGCCCTCGGATGGAACGTGTTGAGCTCGACTTTACCAGATCATTTTGCGGCATGGGCTGCTGCCGTGTGTTCGACTTGTGCCTCGGAGATTGGATCGAGCACCTCAACCCTAAGGCACTTAGAATTACGGGATCGATAAGAGGAGAAGAAAAAGATATCCAGTATGGTTATATCAGAACAGATGGCGAAGTTGTGAACTACAACTTCGAGGATCTCGAGAGGCTATATGGACTACGCATCAGCATGTACTAAACGAGCATACCTCGTTTGAAAGGGGCCAATTTGTTTCAAAAGTCTTCGGGAAGCTTGAAGCCTCAGTGTGGAGATGTGAATCCTACCTAGTTAGGATCTTTCGAATATAGTTACATGAGCGAGTCTCTCTAGCATACAGATCGTCATGACTGGCTTAGCATGGAATTTCGTGTATCAATATGCACCTTGGTCAACAAAATCGAACATGAACATAAGTTCGATTCCATATCTTATCGCTCTTACCTCCACGTACACGCTACCATCGGTGCCACGTTCCTACTTGATCCTCTCTCACCTCAGACCATCGCCTTTACCTGCGATCTCAGCTTCTTAGCTCACCTGTGGTCCCAGCTTCTCCCCAATACTTTAGACAGCAGTATCTCAACTACCCAAGGCCCTGATATCTCAGCTTACCTGTGGTCTCCGTTTCTCACTTTTCCTTGTCAGAGGACCGCTAGACTTTACAGTGGCCACGGTCACCCCTCTCCGATTGCCATGGTGCAGGATTCTGAAGTGAGGCAAGTATTCTGGGCCATCTACGACATCGCGCAGCGGCCTACACAACCCAACTTGGCGCTATCAGGACAGTGCCCGCAATGAGTACCACTTCATCTGGCGCACGAGAATGCATCAGACCACGCCAGCCGTCCGCAGCTTCCACAGATGCAACAAAAGCGCCAAGTACAGCTTCATTGTCAGACAACACCATGAAGCCGGACCAGATTTTGGATATTCCAGTTGAACGAGCCCCACCTTGCTTTCGATTCCTTGATCTACCTGCAGAGGTACGCAACATGATATACGAGCAGTTGGTGGTCGTTGACAAGGTAATGTATTCACGACCAGCCGATGCTTGTAGTCGCCTCAGTTACGTAGACAACACCTCTCGCAAACCGGAATTGAGTATACTGCGAGTGTGCAAGCAGACCCATGACGAAGCTGAGTCCCTTTACCATGGTTGCAATCTGTTCGTACTCCCGGAAGATTGGCCACAGTATTCCCCTTTCACGCCTTGGGATGCTTGTGCAAGGCCTATTGCCACACGCCGACTATTCTCCATGTCAGCGTTCGAGCGTGTCAAACACATAAAATTTAGATTTGACAGTAATCAATTGGACCCTGTTAAACATGGACATCGGTGGCAGGAGTATGAGGAAAAGACAGGACGGAGTCATTTCGAGCTTACTAAGGCGGAAAGGCGCGAATGGATACACCAATGGTATGACATCAACACAATCATCTGTTACCGGAAAATGAAGCGCGAGCTATTCAGATTTACGGGCGCCATGCAATATGTCGAGGTCGATTTCACCCAGGCGTACTGTTCGGGTGGCTGCTGTCGCTACCTAGAGTTTTGTCTGGGATCTTGGGTTGCGGAGATGAGACCACATACTCTATCCGTCATTGGTATTTTGCCTGGCGAACAGCACGGCTTCTCGCGCAAACTCGAGAAGATCATGACACTTTCCAACTTGCACGCCGAGCAGATCAACGAGGAGGTCAATCTGAAGTTTGAGAAAGCCCCGGCAAGGATCACGTGGGACGCATACCGGATTGTGGACAAAACGAAAGAAGCATGAAGGCAGGTAGGCAATGTGATCTGTCCTTTTGATCGCAGTATAAACTCTGGCTAACCACAAAAGAAGATTGCTTCTACTGCAGGATCTTCGATCAACCTCAAAAGAAGCTTGTCAAAACGGCTCACTGGCATGTTTGTTCAATTTCTCGCAGTCGAGAGAAGACATGGTCGATGTAGTGGCGTGGGCACATTTGATTGCAATACACCACCATTCATGAACCCGCATGGCGATTCCCAGCCCGTCACCTCTGCTCAGCCCTCGGCCTCAATTTCATATGCATTGGACTTGTGCTTGGGCTCAAACTTGAAGTTAGGATGTGCCGGACCAAGGAACATCTCACTATCCCAGAATTAGCCAGTCCCTTGCACGAAAAGTTTCAATAATATGACATACCTGAGTTTAATCCAGTCCTTGTAATTCTCACTAGCCATCAATGTCTCCAAATCGTTCCGACCCCTAAACCTCGGTGGACGATCCTGGATGTTCGGAGGCAAATGTTCCAGCAAGCCCACGGGCACATAGCGATGCGCAAAGCTGAGCCACTCGAGCAAGAAGCGGCGCGTCGTGCCAATGCCCAGCTCGTCGGAGCCCCACGTCTGCAAGCCGTACTTTGCAAACTTCTCAATGTATGCCAGGCGTTCGGTCGCTGACTTGTCGAGATACTGACCCTTTTCAATCTCCTCAAAGATCCAGGGCTTGATCAGCGCACCACGGCCCACCATGACGGAGTCCACGCCCGCTTGCTCGAGATGTGTGTAGTAGTCCTCATGGGAGTAGCAGTCGCCATTACCCACAAAATACACGTGCCTGCCGTTGGCCAGATCGCGGGGATCCGCTTCCGTCGCCGTATCTGTGCGCGCGTCTTTTTCCTTCTTGAGCCGCTTGATGAGAGACGAGCATTCGGCTATGTACGACCAGTCTGCGCTCTTGGAGTACCGCTGCTGCTTGCTGCGTCCGTGCAGGGTGATTGCCGCCACGCCCGACGTGCCCTTGCCGGACTCGACCGACTCGTAGCCGCCGAGGACAAGGCGCTTGATGAGTTTCTGCGCTGTGGGGTTGTTGTCGCGCGTGCCCATGCGGATCTTGACGGTGATGGGGACCTCCTTGGATACGTATGTCATGCCGCGCAAGATCTGTTCAAGCTTGGATTCACTGTCGAGTAAGGCGGAGCCGCTGCCCTTCTCACAGACGAGGTTGATGGGGCAGCCGCAGTTGAGGTCGATGGCGCGGAGTTTGGGACAATTGTCAGTGAGGACCTCGACGGTTTTAGTGGCGAGCCAGGGTTTGTTTGCGGCGATTTGGGCACCGAATTTTAGATCGGTGGTGTTGTCGTAGCCGCGCACGACGGTGTTCTTGCTGGAGAACTTTGGAGCGAGGATTTCGGACTCGTGGGCTTTCATGAGGGCCCATTCGCCGCGCTCGCCTTGGATGAGCGGCATGCCCATGGCCATCTCGCTCCAGGTAACTTGACACCCCAAGTCTACGCATAGGCGGCGGTAGGGCATGTTGCCTTGGGTCGTAAGAGGCGCGAGGATTGGGGTTTCAGGTCCATAGTATAGGCGACGCTTCTCAGACGGTCTGAATGGTGCTTCGACATACTCTGCTCTTCGTGCATCTTTCTCTTCCTTCAGTGCCTCTGAATCCATTTGAGCGGCGTCGAACATGGTTCTTTCCGAGTCCTTGTTCTTTTCGATCCACTGCATATACTGATCTGAACGTGGCGTGCCGATCTTTCGTCTTGAGAGTCCGAATTTGACGTCTTGCGAGACAACATTAAAAACATCACTTCCATCTTCTTCTTGGACCATCTTTTCAGCATCGCCATGGAGGACTAGCTCCTTCCTGCCATCTCCGGTGTCGCGCTCTTCCGAATGGCTCTTGACGAAGCGACACTTCCACCCAAGGTGACAATAGCCTTTGGTATCATACACTGGACATTTGCCGTCGAATGTTGTCAAATCTTCTCGTCTGCCCTCGCTGAGGTACTTGCGAAGATCATGCTCAAACTTGCATTTGTCGCCAAACTTACATTCTTTGGGAGCAAACTCATTGCTCAACGCACGGGTACCGCAGAGTGGTAGTTTGTCGCGCGAGCTACCAAAAGTGCGGCTGGTGTTCTGGCCTTTCTGCTTTTTGTCTTTCTTGTTGTTCTTGCCTCTGCCTTTGCCAGCATCTCGAGCGTCAGTCTTGTGATAGCGGTCATCGGCAGCTTCAGCTGCATCGTCATCTACCGTGTTCTCTTTGGTGTCCACTTTGTTGTCACTTCGGTGAATCACATATCTGGTGTTCTTAGCACGTGCACCTTGACATGTGCAAGTAAAACGGACTCAGCTTTGATTGGCGCCACACCTTTCACTCGCTTGACGGAGGCCTCAGACACTTGCACATCTTGACTGCCTGTCCTCACCCGCTTCCTTGGACTCAACGGCGCGGAAAGTGCATCATTCTCGCCGTTGCCACTGTGAAGGCCATTGGGATCTAGGACGACACTGTTGTGTGGAACAGCGGAACCCCCCGGCCCAACAGCGCTGACTTCGTCTGTCGTCATGGCCGATTGCGTGGTCTGACAGACTTAGGTGCCCATATGTGCGCGCTGCAGGAAAGTTCGCAGCTCGACTTGGAGACAGTCGATAATTTGCGAGAGGTAGTTGAGCTAGAAGGGGCTAGACCGAGAGCGGCCCGAGCGCGCACGGCCAATTCAAGCTGGGCGGCTGTGACGTATTTGTTCACAAGCTAGGCACTCGCGGCGCCTACATCAGATCGCGTTCCTGACCTTGGTTCTCCCCTCCCTCATCCTGACGTCTGATCACCTTCTTCGCAGTCCACCCTTGGCTTCTGGTCCTTTGCATAAGAGCCACCTCTGCTCTATTAGCCCGCACTTCTCCCCAATCCCGCTCAGCCCCGCGCATCCGCACATTCTTCAGCTCGTGTTGATAATACCACGTCGCCAACATGACGCTGTACTACAGTCTTGTAAGTCACGACCAGGAAAACGGAGTCAAGAAGGGACGCCATGAGCGAGCACACTAGCTTCCTGGGCTAATGAGGTGCTCGCGTGCTTCGCTGGTTTCAACCCGGCTGGGTCCGCAATGTGGCCTGTATGCATCTACTTACTGTGCTTCCAGGTCTTCCTCCTCTTGGTGACAGAGATGCTCATCTTCTGCGCCCTTATTGTTCCTCTGCCGTTCACATGGCGTCGCAAGCTCTTCGCTTTCATCTCAGAAAGCCCTATAATAGCGAAGCTGCAATATGGCATGAAGGTAAGTTATGCCATGCGACTAGACGAGTCTCTCTGACCATTGTAGATTACCTTCATTTTCATCCTGATTCTGTTCATTGACAGCGTCAACCGCGTATATCGCGTGCAGATCGAGCTTTCAGGGTCTGATGACGGAACCGCCCGCGGAAGGTATGCGGCACAAGATCTGAGTTAAAAGCTTCAATTAACATCTCTGGTAGCACCGCGGCCCTCGGCGGCATCGAGCGTATGGAGGTTCAGGCCCGCAAATTCTACTCCCAACGCAACATGTACCTCTGCGGCTTTACTCTCTTCCTCTCCCTCATTCTCAACCGAACCTACGTCATGATCCTTGACACTCTCCGTCTCGAAGAGGAGGTCAAGACCCTCAAGGGTGACCCTAAGGCGAAGAAGGGCACTTCCATGAAGGATATCGGTGGTGCTGGCGAGGTTGCTTCTCTCAAGAAGGAGCTTGAGGCCAAGGACCGCGACATGGACAACTTGAAGAAGCAGGTTGAGAACATGCAGCAGGAGTACAACCGTATGGGCGACCAGGTTTCAGGCACTACTGCTGCCCGCAAGTAGGTGGGCACATGACCTGGAGCATTGGCGAGTGATGAAAAGCGATACCGTGTGGGAACATGCAGTATCAGCCTCGCATCATGCTCATAGAAGCATTGATCTTCAAGAAAGCATTCATTTCGGTGGAACGGAAGTCGGCACATAGCGTGCGGAGGACAATGGATACACAAGCTGCGATACTTGTCCTCCTGCACATTGTAGTGTTTGATGAAATATGTGAACGAGTAAAAGCATTGGCATGGCAGTTTAGGCGAGTTGGCTGTACATTAGCGGTACATCATGAATAACTTTTCGTACGCAAGTTTCCTGCCGCGTATCATGCTGTGATGAGGATGTATTGGATCCCCTGAAGATACAAGATCTCTTGGCTGCTCAAGGCACAGGTCGATAGTGGCCTCGGCGATTGTACCTGTACGCTACCGAGCTGCCGCAACACCACGCTAAAACATGTGGAAGACGATCACTTGGATCAATTGAGGCTTGTCGCAACGTTGTGATAAAGCACATGAATCTTCAGCCTTTACATCATTGCGTCTGATTGCGCACGCCAGTGTTCCAAATTCCCGCCTCAAAGCTCGCTCCGAAGGAGTCGGCCTTGACGACATGTCCGCGAGCCATGACATCACACGGTTTCTCAACTACCCAACGCCCAAATCTCACGAAGTGCCGTTCGAGGCCGGCCCGCCTGCGCAGAACCCCGTTTTCAAGGGCGCAACGCTCAATTACTTATCGTATCTGTGCGTTCGCATCTACCTCCAAACGTAGCATTCAACTAATATCCTACAGTGTAGCAGCTGTCCCTCTTGTTCCATGGGCACTATGGAGCAATGCAGGCTTCAGCACGCTACGCAAATGCAAGGAGCTCGATGGCATCGACCCTCGCTATGACCCGACCGTGGTTCCCCTTTGTCAGCCTGGCGATGAAGCAACAGCGACTTCCACGAAGAACTTCGAATCGCGCCCCGTCCCAAGCAGTTCTGCAGCTCGGTTTTATTCAATCAAAGACTTTCACGATGCATATGCAAGCGGAGCGCTCACGCCTCTTGATGTTGTCGAAGCACTTCTTCCACTCATAACACGAAATGCACAGACGAAGGACCGCTCGCCCGCGACAGCATTTATGGAAAGCAATGTAGAGCTCATACGAAAGGCCGCCGAGGCTTCAGCACAGCGATGGAGGAGTGGAAAGCAATTAGGCATACTGGACGGTGTGCCATTTGGGGTCAAGGATGACTTGTCTGTGAAGGGCTACAAAAGGTATATTGGCACCACGCATGATTATTCTGAAGGTGGCACCAAAGAGACAAGCTGGTGCGCGAAGAAGGTTGAGGAAGAGGGCGCAATTCTTGTAGGAACGCTTACCATGCATGAGCTGGGCATGGGTAGGCACATCTCCTAAGCAATATCAACCAAGTCGAGACTAACGAGAATAGATACAACAAACAACAATCCTAACTGGGGCACGCCCCTAAATCCGTACAACAACTCATACTACACTGGAGGATCGTCTGGAGGCGCCGCGTCAGCTGTCGCACATGGTCTCATCCCCTTCGCAATCGGCTCGGATGGAGGAGGCTCTGTCCGCATACCGAGTTGCTATTGCGGACTATACGGCCTCAAGCCGTCTCACTCTCGCGTATCAGTATCTCCCATGCCAGATGCCGGCAAATCAGTCACAGTTCGCGGCCCTCTCGCAAGCAGCATGGCCGACCTCGAAATATCCTACCGCGTCCTCGCCCAACCCAATCCATCCTCCTACCCATCCTCCCACTTCTCCGCTCCACGCAAGCACACTGGGCCCCGCAACAAAGTCCTCGGCATCTACAAGCCCTGGCTGGACCGCGCGGATCCCATTGTCCAAGAAGCCTGCCACTCCGCCCTGCAATACCTGCAATTCGCCCTCGGTTACAAAGTAATCGACATCACGCTCCCGCTGCTGCACCAAGGCCAACTCGCGCACGCCATGACCATCCTCGCCGAAGGCGCCTCCAGCACAACGCAATCACTGTACTCGCTCACGCCGCCGAACCGCGTCCTCATGAGCGTCGCGCGGCAGACCCCCGCCACCGACTTCCTGCTCGCCCAGCGCGTGCGCACCATGCTCATGGAGCACCTCGCGCACCTGTTCCACACACACCCGGGCCTCGTCATCGTGACGCCCACGACGCCCAACGCGGGCTGGCCGATTGAAGACGGCGAGCTCACCCACGGCGTTACCAACGGCAACCAGCAAGTCAGGAATATGGAGTACGTGTGGCTGGCCAACTTCACGGGCGTGCCGTGTATCCAGTTCCCTGTCGGGTATGTGCAGGGCGTCAAGGGGGAGGGGAAAGTGCCGGTTGGACTTTGTGGGCATGGGGAGTGGAGGAGTGAGGATGCGTTGATTGAGTTTGGGTTTGACGGGGAGAGGTTCTTGCATGAGGGGAGTGGTGGGGGGGAGGGTCATGCCAGGGGGTTGGGTGGATGTGCTGAAGCTGCGGACGTAAGCAGCAGCAAGGTAATGTGATTAGCTTAACTTTAAGAGGGGGGGGGAACAGAAGCAATGGAGCGCTGCGATGATCATGTTTACGCGCAACTGCCCATATTCAACCCAGCCCCGCATGCATTCCCTTCCTCTCAGCGCTCACTCCGCACAGGCGGCCTCCCATCCGTCACATCCCCATACCGCGGCTCGTCATACTCCCCCCAGCACGCATACTCGTACTCGGCCCTCATTACCTGTTCCTCCTGCGCCTTCAAAAACGCACCCATCTCGCACCACCCGTCGTCTCTGTCCCCGCACCCGGGCAGACTCCGCCCCAGCGGCACCGTCCGCTGATTCAGCACAAAATGCACGTAGCTCGTCGGTTCCCCCTCGAGATACACATGCGCACTCGCACGGTTTGGATTCACAGGGGCGGGAGCGCGCAGGACTTCGATGTCGAGACGGCCGGCAAAGGGCTGGATGTGGGAGAGTATGAACTGGCGGTCGGGGTCGATGTGCGAGGTAGGGAGGGAGTCGTTGAACTGGGTGAGGCCAAAGGCGACGAGGATGCTGAGGATCGCGGCGTCGTGGCTAAAGTCCAGGTTGAGGGCCTGGTGGACGGGGAAGGTGGCGGTGTTGTTGTCGAGGGTGGTGTTTATTTGGGCGGTCGGGGTCGCGAGGACGTGGTGCTGCATGCGGGCGAGGACTTCTTGGACGTAGCCTGTAAGGGAAAAGGGGGTTAGTTGGTTTTTTAGGTGGAGGGGGAGGGTGGGAGGAAAGGGGATAGAGGAGGGGAGGGGGCGCACCGATGCCGATGGCGCGGCCGACGGGTGAGCCAAAGCCGGTGCCTGCTTGGAAGGCGATGTCGAGGGCGTACTCGTAGCCTTCCCATTCTTGGTAGGTGAAGAGGCCGCACCAATGGGAGAAGCCGAGGGCGATTGTCTCGTAGGAGCAAAGCGCTTGGGCATTGTCTGGACAAAACTTGGTTAGACGGGAGTGCTCTTGAAATTAAATGTACATGACTTGCAGGTATCGCTGAGTGTCCAATCAAGGTCGCCCGTAATGTTGGCCTTGAAACGCTGGTGGGCATCATGGAGGTAGACACCGACCCATTCCATCAGAGCTACAACGTGTTAGCTGGAGCTATTCAGAACTGATGGCTAGTTCCTTACCTTCGCGAGCCATGCCCCAGCTGGTATGGTTGCATTGTTTGTACCCTGCGAGTGTATTGTTGTAGCCCGGCCATTCAATTCCAAGCTCTAGTGTGGCATTCTGTGTCCATTGCAGACCGAAGAAGCCCGCAAGAAAGTACTCGGCGGATTCCGTCATACGCCTCTGAGTTGTACTGCGCACAATAATCTTGCTGCCATTGTTCGGATATAAGTGACCATATTGGTAGTAATGAAGCGTCCCCGATTGGAACAGCTCGGACTTGCCATTTGGAACCAGGATCTCTGCACCCAGCATGAATTTCCAGTCGTTCAAGAAGCTGAGAGGACCGTAGGCCGTGAACTTTCCGGCAGCGTCCGTGAGTTTCTTGCCCAACGTGCGCTCAGCAGCGTCTCCGCTGACCTCGGGATATCGACTGCCATGGCGGTGCACCATATTCAGCCATGTCACGTTGGTGCCTGAAGGTACCGCATACTCGTCCACACCAAACCCCCGAGGATTAGGAAAGTATGGGCTGATGTTGGCCAGGCTTTGGAAAATGTTCTTGTTGTCTTTATTTCCTGCAATGGGCACTTGGGTTTCCAAAGGAGTGTTTGGTATGTATGACACCCCTGCAAATGGTGCTATGTTGGTCTGCGCCATGTATGGTGCATCGCCTGTCTGGGTTGGTCCCTGGAAATGGCCATCGTCGGTGACGAAGTAGTCGGGCAGGCTTGATGATTTGGAAGGCGCATCTTTTTGTTCATCAGTATTTCGATGTTCAACGCGGGGGAGAATCCACAGTGCTGTGGACAATCACGTGCTGCACGTACGTTTTGTGTACACATTATCGGCCTGTATTGGTGCTTGACTTCCTAGAAGAACTTCCCATCATCAACACAGTTCGGAGGATCGGTCGTAGCCCACGATTGGCATTGTTGGTTACAGGAATGATATCACGTACCAAAGTTGGCAGGGTTGAAAGAACGGATCAGCTGCAGGGAGAGCTCCAAGAAGCCGTGCATGGTGGAGCAGCTGCGAACGTCGCGATACACAGCCCTTCGGACCCGGGCGAGAGATGGGACACAGCACACCTAACCACTCAGACACGCAATCGGTCCAACGTGAGGCTTCGCTGCGACTGTTGTTGACTTTCCAGCGCCCAAGGTTCTTGTTAGCCTTGGGGCCCAAGCTTCCTGGAATGACGACAGCCCAGCCATTCCCGGGCCTCAGACTGCACAGCCTCACGATCAAAGATGGTGACCCGCGGGGCATGGATTGCATGATTGCCAGCCGTTGTTTTGTCTTGCAGGCTAAGGTTCTGTGCAAGCCAGTGAATGGTGATGAATGATGTCAGTGTATGTGCTATAGCAATACCTACATGTAGGTATATTTGGAAACTAGAATCGTCCGCATGGTGCTTCAGATGTGCTCAATACGATAGATAGTGACGCACCGTGCACGCCGCCTGAAGAGCAACGTGTGTTCTCCAGCAGATACACCTAGCACAAACGGCGGGCATCTCTTGGCTCATGACAGGCCATGGTTCCGCTCGCAGTACTCCGAGGTAACCGGCTGGATTCAACGGCTAACAGCCTCGTTTTGGGTCGTTCACAATCGATCCGCATCATTTACCTACCTCTGTCGCACGCTGACGTCAACATCGCCGGAGCAGTTTCATGTGACGACTTGCTTATCCATAACCCTACGCTCGATGTTGACCCAAAAAGGTGCGGGTACAATCTTCTAACACACTTTGATGATCGATCACGCATTGCCGGGCAGGGTCCCCGAGCATTTGCTCATAAAAGCTCCGAAGTGGGAGCTGTCGGGCCGATATGGGAAGGTGGCACGCTAGGCGAACTGCGTCAATGATTCAGGTACCATCACCTGCAGCACTAGAAGGGCCGAAGAAGGCCATGAATGCTAAGACAGTTGAGTGTACGGTAGTAGTTCTCCACAGGGTTCTCAAGGTCTTGGGCATACGCGTAATGCGAGCTGTCGGGCTGCCGCCACTACATTCGACCGAGTTCAAGCCACGAAAATCCAACACAAAAGCGATACGAAGTGGCGACTGCAGTCGATGATTACCGACCACTGTCTGTGTTTGCTCAGTGATCCGACAAATTCCTAGAGCACTTCCTGAGTGTGAGTGCAAATCCGTGGACGGGACTTTGCGTTTGTCGAGCAAGGCAGAGCCGATGTTCGGGTCAGCTTGTCACAGCATTTTAGCAGACCCCTTCAATCATGTCGATCAGCGGAAATCCTAGAAGCCGCGACTCACCACCTCCAGGGGTGTATTGCCGCTTTGGACAAAGTGTGAAAGCTGCCTGCACTCATCATCTCGTCCTGGTTGCGATCAGCATTGTTACGCCGTAACCATGCTTCCTCCCCAAGATGCAACGGCGTTGCGCACTCCTTGGTAATGGCTATCAAGCAGCAGTGAGAGCACTCTTGAACATTCCATGACTTGAGAAGTAATGCAGAGGGACTGTGACCAGCATTGTTGGCATAATACGTGCCCGGCATTGGTCTTGTGGAGACAGACAAACATGTCAAATTCGCTGTCGTGGGACATGGTGATTCGCAAGGGGTTAAGCAGGATAATTGGATAATATGCTGTTATTCGTCAAGCATATCAAGTGTGCATGGTCGTCCTTTCACTTTGGTGGAATGGCGGTAACTCAGAAGGCTTTGGCGATAATTCACTCGGGAATAGAGCGAATTGACCAGTGGAACGTGGGACCCTGAAACGGTCGGCGGACGGTGCGCGGGAAAAGAAGCCACTGAAAAACGTGCTCTCCCACACCAACGTCATCATTCTCGCGATCGTCGTTGGCTAAACCAAGGAGGCACGGGTTGAGAACTTGAGTGGCTGCGACGTTTCTTCCTCGGGCAGATGTGGACCCGGGGAAGATGACTTCCAATGATGGGCATGGTCCATGCTGTCTTGACGGATGCTTGTTGGGTTATTGGCGACGCTGGTGGTTACACGATGAATGAGGTGTGATGGCGGCACGGAATCGGCTTGTACATACTATGTACTGAAGGCGACAGAGGGCATTGGAAAGCAGACAAACATGCAAGCTGGGGCCTGCAGTTCATGGACAAAGCGGAAGTCAACGGCCTTGGAAGTTGGGCAGGAAGATTGCTGGGATACTCAGAGTGCCAATTGTCCGAGGAACGCAGTCAGCGCCGCAGGGTCCAAACTCGTCGGCGGACCATGCTATGGCGATCGCCTGGATTTGGGGTAGGCTCCGAGCGAAACAGACGATGGCAAGGCGACGATCTGCGCTTCGATCAAAGTGATGACCGGTGGGACAGCCTACAGGGCGCGTGAGCGGTCCATGTTTGCTTGCTGTCCGACGACGACAGGCTGTCTGGCTTCACTCCTCTAGGGCACCGTGCCAGGGCGAGCAAGTGTCAGGGAGGCGGGTGAAGAGGCAGCAAACGCGAGCAACAAGGGCCCAAGGGGACGGCATGTCGCAGAGTCGCAGGCGTCGAGCACTCGTGGACATGGGTAGGGTAGGGCTTCCTCTCTTGCTCTCGGCAATGACGGCACCGGGTGGGGAGGGGAGGGGAGGGTCTCATCTGGGAGGAGGCGGCCAAGCCACGATGAGGGTAGATCGGCGGGTTGCCGCTGAAGACGTCATCGGCCCACCAAGCCCAAAGAGTGCCGTGGACAGACTCTGTTGCGCGCCGCTCGACGGAGACCGGGAGACATGCTGCGTGTGCTGCGTGTGCTGCGTGTGCTGCGTGTGCTGCGGGTGTGTTTGAGCGGCCGTACTGATCAGGCAACTGTCGGCTGCCCGCCCGCTGGGGGACTGAGACACACGTGACACGGCCCAAAACGCCTGGACTTGGCTCTTGAACCATCCGACCCTGCGCTGTCGATCAGTGCCATCACGATTCACCCCCCCAAAAGAGCCCGCAAGCGGTGTGTCACGGCCACGGCGCACTTGCTTCTGCTCTTCGTCCTTTAAATACCTGCATGCCTAGGTAGATGCGGCCAGCCGCCACGCACCTGTTCGCGGTCGCAAGCCACCCGCCCTCCAGTCTTGGCGGCCGGCTCCATTGCATTCCTGGCCCTTGACGTAGCATTCCCGCCATAACCATTGCCATCCACCCATAACCCCCAGCACCCCCCAGCATCGCCCCCCCAAAGCAGGGACGTGGGTCTGCCCTTGGATCCAGCTTAGGCCCAGCACACAACGTGCGTCTTATCACCTTGGCTACCCACACTGCGGATAGAATCTGCCGCCTCCTGGGCTCCTAGGCTCCACAGACCTCTTCTCTGCTCAAGAGCCGCAACCCACCACCGCCAGCCACCATGTCCGAACATCCCCACCTCCTCATAACTCACTACCCCGCGGCCGCTGACCACGACCACCGCCGCCCCTCCTATCCAGACAACATGTCCACCACCTCGAGCTCCTCATCGCTCAGCGACCAGGATCATCCCAAGTCGGACCCTACGCTGCATGTGCGACCTCGCCTTGGGAGCAGGAAATCCAGTGGAACCATCATCGTCCCGCGCGACACCCCCAACATCGAGATGAAGGACGAGGAGTATGATGATGGAGATGCACGCACCATGAGTCCGCGTCGAAGCAGCGAGGAAATCGAGAAGATGGGGCAGGATGCCCGCCAAGCATTGATTGAGTGAGTCTTGCAGCGTTTTTCCCCAACATCGCTACGACATGCTGCGCCATTGCGCATGTTGACGCAGCACATTCAGTCTCAATCTCATCATCTGCGACATCCCACTAACCAACATCAGGCAAGCAAAAGCACTTCAGGCCAGTCTCATGGAAATCTGTGATCGTGTAGAAGTAGTCAAGAACGAACATGAAAAGCTCGAGGGCGGCAACAAATTCTTGCAATCGTAAGCCAACCTTCTCAATATAACAAATAATCAGGCTAACATCCGTAGATATATCGGTGAGCTGATGCAAACCAGCAAGCTTACATCGGCCGGCGCAGCCAAGGGCCTGAGGAACAAAGGCAAAGGCCGGAGTATCAAGTAACAAACAGTGCTCCAACCATCCAACGACCATTCTCTCCTGGAGGGAGGAGCACATCATGTCGGCATACCCCCCAACCCGCATCGCATCATTGAGACTACACGTCTCACGAACCCACATTATCACGCCATCATGATCATCTACTGTCTCACCTACTGAAACGGGCTACCTCCTGACACGCAACATACCCAATTCCTATTGATCACGTTTTCGAGCGTTGCATACCGGCATGGAATCTGGAAACATGGCGTTCATCTTTACAATACTCTTCACTTTAGCACAAGCTACTGTTTTCCATAAACTAGCCCGACATTTATCGGCGCTTGAAACCTTTCAGGGTCTGGCCCAAAACACAGCAGGCCCTCCAATCGATCTTCTCATATTCCTATATACCAGGGACGATATCATCCATCTCACGGCAGCATCTTTTCACTTTTCCCCAACCTATTTCTAGGGAAGCATGGCGCACTGGTGTACATTATATTTTTTACATTGGTTTTGCAGCTCACGCTCACTTGTAGAGATTAAGAGCATATCATGGTCCAAAACACTCAACATCCTTGGGACCATTGCAGGGCCATCAGATACTCTGGAGCTACCAAAAGAGAGCAATTGACATTGAAACCCATTACACTATCGCTGTGTCTTATCATATTCATAACAGTGATTTATGCTCTCCTCATCACGAGGCGCACCGCATCGTTCCTACGCACGCACAGCAAAATTTTAAAATGAAGATCCCAAGATTTCGTCAACGACCCACGTGTGCGCGTCTCCTCGTGCATCTAACCTGCATACAGCGATGCTCCCACGTCCGGGTTCCCTTGCCGAAACCCCCTTCCCCCATCAGCGATACATACCGTGCTCGCCTGCTTAAACCCACCATATGGTCATTTCCACCATCTCCACCCTCCCCACAACTTTGCCATAGCTACCTCGCTATCCTACCTTTCAGCATTCTTAATCCCAGCGAAGGCACAATCCCCGATCTCGCTGCAACGCAAGCAAGATCTCAACACCTCCAACGCACCCAAGCAGCGCCGCAGCATCGTATACATAAGGTACATACATGACACCCCATGTCCCCAGGCACTCTGATTCCGTGGGAGCAAAGCACGTGTTGCGTGTTGGATACACACTGCACACACACACACTCACATACACATACACAGTCATGACTCGCTAGCGCATCTCCACCTCCATCTCCACCTCCATCTCTTCTGGAGTCTGCGTGATTTTTTCCCTTCTCAGCTCTTGTGTTCGTGCACTCGTGGACTCGGCTCCTGAGCTGCCCACTGCCCACCCACTCTCCACTCTAGTTACCTACGTGCCTACCTAGTTGTTTGGATTAGATTTAGCGCGGTGGGGACCCTCTTCCCTCTTCCCTCTTCCTTCCGTACATCTACCTACACCTAACTAGGACAGTGAACCCGCGAGCAGTTGTGCGGAATTATTGCGCGGGGAGGAATAATGTGTATGTACTACCTATGTAAAGGACTAATTGATTCCGATACAGTACCTACTTGTTTCCTTTCCTTTCCTTTTCTTTTCTCTTCTTTTTCGTAAAAGAAAAAGGGGACAAAGGAGCGGTATTTGTGCTGGGTAAGGTACCGGTAAGTCCGCGGGCAGTGGGCAGTGCGGGTGTGCCCCGCTGATCACCACAATCTGCCAAAAAAGGACGGTAGATGACTTTGGGAACAAGAGCACAAATCGATAGTTGTTAGGTCTCAGGAATCTTGGAAAAGGAGCTCTAGGATCAATCCACCACCACCACCACCGCGGCCCCAGAAATTTACCACTCAGTACCAGCCCTCCCCAAACCCCCGGTGTTTATGCCTCTGCTTCTCCTCACCCAGTCTCGGGCCTTTGAGCAGGAAATTCAGCTTGCGGATCTCTGTCCATCGACTCAAACTGCCCAGTTCCAGCGCACTCATTCGTCTCATTTTGCCACTCGGATTACCAATAATCACAGCTCGCCAGTCACTGCCTCTGCCCATCTTCTCCAGGTCTTTGAACTCCTGCCACGCAGCCGTATCGCGTCTCGTGCCAAACGTGTGGTTGGGTATGACCTGGACTTCTTTGAAGCGCCAGAGGACGGCGGTAAGGAGCAAGGTTAGACCAAGCAGTATTCCGGCTGTCACGCCAGTAGATGCTTGAGCGCCGAGATGCCGTGTCATGGAGCCTCCCACTATTGTGGCTATTGCTGCGCCGACGAAAGCCAGTGTTTGCGACACAAAGATGCCGGCTGTGATGCGCGGAAACGATGTGTAGTTGGTGCGGCGACGGCGATCCTGGACTGCCATGGACTCGAGACGATGCCGCGTATTCACACCAGGCTGAAGATCACAAGTGTCAAACGTCTCCATCATCAGACCGTGACACTCTGCGATGGCGAGGATACTGAGAAATCCCACGGCCCCGGCGAACACGATGGGGACCATGTACGGCTTCGGGCGGCCCGCAGACGAAACAGTGTAAGCAAGGCCCATGAGCGGCAGAGTCAGCGTAAAGATGGCTCGGCGGATCAAATGCGAAGACCAAGTGACCTGCTTTTGAAATGTCATGCTGTCGGTGCGAAATGCGCTCTTGCGCTCACGGGAGAAGATACCCGCCTTTGTCAGAGGAATAGCAAAGAAAGCACCAATCGCAATGGACATGACGCCCGCTCCCACGTACCGAGGCTTCCACTGATAGTCCCTTGATAAAAGGGCACCAAGTAGGACAATGACGAGCACGACCTGCGCGTAAATCCAGCCAAGGTACAGAGCAAGAACCAGGAACCCAGGCTGACAGACCATCATAGTCATTAGTCTTATGCCCGCCCAGACTTCTTCGAACCAGTACTTGGGCCCTTCCGTCGATATATGCAGCTTGACCTCGCCGCGCGCCACACGGCGCGTGATATAATTCTCATCTCGATCGTACACCTCCGTAACTGACTTGCGGTAGGGCGCGCGACGAGTTTCAGGCGTCATGATATTGAGGACGAGCGAAGCCGCCAAGATGATGACCACAATGTAGAAGCCCCAGTCGGGACTCAGACTCTCGATGATTGCAGCGCCAATCTGGAAGCCCACTGCCAGCGAGCCGATCCAGCACCAGGACCAGATTCCCAGCCACATGCCCATGCCTCCACCGTGTCTGCGCACATCATTCGCAACTACAAACTCTTGATGCGGATTCTTGCTCTGCAGCGAGGCGCCGAATAGATCGAGGAGGACCGTGATGTAGTTCACATTGGCGAAACCTAGCACCAGGCCCGAAACCGCTCGAGCACACAACAAGCCAGTCCGGAACCGGGCGTCGTTTGGCGAACGCGTCGATCCAACAACTACAGCCTGCGGGAATTGCAACGGCAGTGCAATGGCAAGCGAAGCCAGAATGTATGGCTTCCTACCATGGAGCAGCGGCAATGTCCAGGTAAAGAATGTGGATATGGCAAGACCAAAGTAGAGAACAACATTGCCTACGACAACAATATGACGCTCGTCTGCAAGATAGTATTGGATACGAGGCACTTCACCGGCGTAGACCCCAATGATGATACCGAGAAGCGCCGTGTTGATACAAGCAATCGTCGCTGTGAGACGCTTCTTGCCCGTGGTCCAGTTTCTCGCAATCGGCTGCCTTCGGTGTTGTCGTCTGAGACTGAATGTGTGGTGATGAGCTTGCTCCCGCACATTGAGCTCGTTACCGTAGGGTCGTGCTGGCATATTGCTCCGTTCTAGTGGGGCGTCCATGTCGCTAATATCCGAGGATATATGTCGATGATGACGGGACTCCGGTCCATCATTGTTGTGGCTTCCACGGTGACGGTGTCTGAGATGATGATGGGCACACCCGCGGTCTTCATCGCCAGCGACAGGGCGGAGCACAAAATCCACATGGCCTCTAGGCGCAGCTTGAATCGGCTGGGGAGGCAGTAATAGATTGCTTCGTGTGCTGAACTGAGAGTCTTGTTGCTCATTTAGGCTGCTTGATGACAGCGAAGAGCGAGGTCTGTTCGAGTGTCCATTCTGGTATGCCCAGTCAAATGATATTGAACCTCTTTGCGGGCTTTGGAACGTTTCGGCCACATCGTGTATATTGCTTCTTTGCTCTTGAAGTGGGATAGGCGGGGCTTTTCTCTGAGGCGATGCATTGTAACCTGGGCTCGTAGAGCTGTGCTGCTCATCCGAAGACTCTGACAGTCGCAGCGGCGTTGAAGTGGTCATTAGATATCCAACCGAGTCTTTAGAAGCCTCACGAATGGCAGTCCTTGCTTCGTCAATTATTTCATATATCTCCTCAACCTGTTGTTCGTCCGCAGTCAGATCAGCCATGTCAACTGCCTCGTGAACCATGATCTCCAGATTGCCGACAGCGTTGCTCAACTTTCGATCGCCGACCCGTTCGAAGGCACCGCGACTTGGTGCCGTCTGTACTGGTGATACCTGGACCCGCGAAACTACCGCGGATCGTGCCAATACTTTCGAATCATGTTGTACAGGCTGGATGATTGGTTCTGGTGTACGGAACATCTCAATGTGATCAGAACCCCGCGCAAGACTGTCAGCTCGAACGCGAGAACTATCCGATGAACCTCTATTTTCCTCATTTTTGTCATGCTGTGTGATTGATAGCCTTTTCTGCGGTTCATGTGATACCGAAGAGCGATGCGCGGCCCTGAGGGGTGATAGTGGTCCTGCAGCATGCGACGCAAGTCTGGTCTGAGAAAGTCGATGTCTCGTAACAGGCGACGGACTACTTTCTACAGCCGGTGACACCCGGCGCTGTTTAGATTTTGT
The DNA here is from genome assembly GCA_025742365.1 of Coniothyrium glycines. Taxonomy (NCBI): domain Eukaryota; kingdom Fungi; phylum Ascomycota; class Dothideomycetes; order Pleosporales; family Coniothyriaceae; genus Coniothyrium; species Coniothyrium glycines. The sequence continues at coordinate 89,535 of JAMXIJ010000023.1, forward strand.
AGATAGCTTAGGCTTTCTTTTCACGGTTGGCGTACCAGTTGGTGCTCGTCCTGGAAGTTTTGCGACCGAAGCTCGACGACTGGCGGGTCGTGTGCCGGGCGATGGTGTATTCGCGACACCACTTTCCTGTTTATCTGAGGAATTGGACGGATCTTTTCGTACAATCTTCTTCTCCAACCATGGCAATCGCTTCGCGGTATTTTGTCTTCTTACGACTGGATGCTCTGTGGCTTTGGGCATTGGTTCCATGGCCGCTGGGTCGTGCAAGCGGTCTTGAGTGTGTGGGGAGCTAGGAGTCAGTTCGTCGCGTTGTTATCGTCTGATATCAACCGATACAGATGAAGATAGGTCACTCGTTAGGTGAGATGGCCGCACGATGCCCGTCCTCAGCTGTTCCGTGGGCGGCTTAGACACGCTGACAAGGACGAGTCATACGCGGACACATGAGTAGCAGCAAGGCATAATAAGCTCGCAGCTACACACGCTGATTATAAAAGAGACGAGTAAGGAGTGGCACTTGGAGAGAAATAAAGGATGTGTACGAGCCGAAGTTGAACTTGACATGCAGGCAGCCTTAACCTGGTGTGCGGGTCGCAGCAGATGCTCTTGCCTCACAACTAGCATGTGCAACTCAACACAAAATTTGTGGAAACACCGAAGCACTTCCACGAACAATCCATTCTGCAAGATATTGCATAATTTCAGTGCTGTCATTTTTGGTTCATCTGATCGCCTGTAACACCGTCCCAGTCATAGCAAGCACCTTCTCTTCCTCGAGCCTCTGTGCGATAAGTCTGCATGGCATGTTAGCATAGTGAGTGTAATCTTGGTATGAGAAACGTACTGCAGGCTGACTGGCATGCCATGTACCAGCTCAGCATCATCTACAATATATTAGCCAAGCTCATAGATACACGACATACATGGCTACAAGAGCAGAAACTTACAACTATCACGAGCAGCTTGGCAGTAGTCGCTCTGCGGTTTATAGTCTGCAGTGGGTTGGTCTTTCGCTTTTTCGACGTAGACTCCACTCGGGAAGGATATTGCTGAATAGTCAACAACATTGTAGACTCCTGTGTAGCCAACATATTTGAAGTGACCATGTGGCACGCTCGAGTATGGTGTGGTGGGCGCTGTAACACGTGAGTCTACTTTCCGACCCAAAGTCTAGGTACTGAAATTACCCAAGATTGCATCTAGTCCTTCGACCGATCGCCACTGCTCTAGATATTGACGCTGGAGCTCCGATCGTTCTTGGTGAAGTTTCCACATCTCGAACACGCCTAATTCTTTCGCATCTGCGTACATTTGCATTTCGGGTCGGAAAGGCTCGTCTGTTGGCCGAAGCAATGCTTGGACGCTCTTGCCGCCATCTGCCACGAACATGCGTCCTAATTGTTCCAGCGCTGTCCTGTGTAGGCTAGGATCCCAATCTACGACCTCATGGCCAGCTGTCTTGAGCTTTTCTGCCGTCTCCCGTAGGGCGCGCTGGACCGGGGGCGTGGGCCGACAAATGCCATCATTCCACAGCACAGCAATCTTTAGTTTTGATTTTGCCTCTGCTTCACGCCAAGGTATAGGCAGCATTTTGGGGTCCACCAGCCACGGCTTTGTGTCGATGACCGCTTTCGAGTACATGGTGATGTCTTCGAGAGTTCGCGCCATTGGGCCGTTGACACTTTGGACCGCTTCTTGACCCGCGAGACCAGATCGACATCGCTGTGTTGTGAATCGGCCGGCGGACGGGCGCAGTGTGAAAATACCTGTGCATGCTGCGGGAATGCGAAGACTGCCTCCCTAGCTTCGATATTAGCATGAAATTCTTGAGATGCAGCATTTGACATACAATGTCTGTACCAACTCCCAACGGACTGCCGCCGAAAGCTATCAGGGCTGACTCGCCGCCTGACGATCCCCCAGATGTGAGCTTTCGATTCAATGGGTTGACCGTACGACCGAAAGTGTTATTCACCGACTCAGCCTGTTCATGATCAGTAATTTCTCCATGAGGCAGTTTTGTTATTTACACACAATCATCATGGCTGTAGGCACATTGGTCTTACAGTACCGCACGGCACCGAGCTCCTCCAATATGTCCACCAGGGTTGCATTATACTCTGCAGGTGTGTCCACCAATGACGTGAATCCAACTGTGCTGTCCTTACCCTTGATGTTGAAATTGTCCTTGAGGGAAATGGGAAGGCCATGGAGAGGCCCCTTGGTCCTGCCAGTGCGCTGAATGTGCTCATCGAGAGCCTTGGCTTGCTGTATCGCTTCGTCGAAGAACACATCTGTAAGACAATTGGTCTATGACCATAGTAAGCTGCGAACTAAATGCGGTATGACACAGACGTACCAATTGATGTGCTGCTGCGGCGCGTTTGCAGAAGGATTTGGTAACCTCTTCTGTGCTCCATGACCTGGACGCAATCTTGGCCAGGATTTGAGACGCAGTACTATTTGTGATCTCTAATTCTTTCTGCGAAAACCATCCTGATTCGCTTGGCCAGCACGTCACATCTAATTGAGACTCTGGTGGCAGTTTGTCCACAGGCACGCGATACTCGGTCGGAATCTGTTCCGCGAGCTTTGCGCGCTTGGCCTCGGCAACCTTTTCCCAATTCTGCGCAGACGTCATGGCTCGAGGATGTTGGGATGACAACGATACAACAGGAAGAGCACACTGTAATGGAGGGGTGTCCAATTGATGTCTCTATCGACACTGCATACTTCAGTCACTGAACGCGCAAGCCATCTCCATTTGGCGCTCCTATCCGGCGCATGGTCCCCACCTTTCGGTTGATGTATGCCGCGGTCTCTGACGGCGTGGTGTACAAGCAGCGAAGCCGACACCCATTCATTCAGTCATTAGCAATGGCCCCCGCACGCTGCAGACCCGCGCGTGTTGAGCTAATCCGAAAACAGGAACCCGCAAAATGCTTAACGAGCAAGCTTGAACCGTCTCAAGTCATGTTAGACAGTTAGACGACCACCTGCTATCTTGAGTTATCAACAGGGACACCGATACCGGCACTCTACAGCTACCCAAATGTCGGCTATGATCTGCGCATGAAGACTGATTATGCACAAGCCGAGTCAGTCGTAAGTGGCATATCTACTACATGATATCTGACATATCGCATTCTCAACGTCTAGCAGGCGTCATATACGGCAAGTCATATTTGTGGGCTTCTTAAACCACCGTACAGTTCGACCTGTCGGGCTTGCGCAGAGCAATATTGTCTTACTGCACTTATTCCATGAGTCTGGGCTATAATTACGACATAGCTGCACAATGGCGAACAGCTTCATCGCTTACCTGCGAGGTGATCAGACTGCGCCTGGCGAGCGCAAGCTAATACAAAAGCTTGATTTCTTCATCCTCACATTTTGCTGTTTGATGTACTTTCTGAACTGTAGGTGGGATGTCCTCCGAAATAACGAACACTTGGCTAACAGTTCTTGCAGATCTCGATCGCACTAACCTCAATAATGCGTATGTCTCTGGCATGAAAGAGGAACTTCATTTCCAAGGAAATCAGCTCAACCAGATTAACACTGTTTTCACTGTGGGATATACCATAGGACAGGTCCCATGTAATATCGCGCTCTACTACATCAAGCCTAGATACTTCTTTCCATCATGCATGGTAAATATATCTGACTCTCCTACTGGTATGGCCCTAACATGACGCAGGTAGCATGGGGCTGCCTAACCATGATCACTGCGACGGCGCAGAAGCCGCAACATATCATGGCTATCCGTTTCTTCCAAGCAATCTTTGAGTCTTCGACCTTCGTAGGTACTCACTACATCCTTGGCTCTTGGTACACGGGCAAAGAGTTGGGCAAGCGATCTGGCATATTCACAGCATCAGGTCTTGCTGGAACCATGATCGGAGGTTTCATACAAACTGGGATTCATTCGAGCATGGATGGACTGCAAGGTTTATCAGGCTGGCGGTGGCTCTTCGTGATTGACGGTATCATCACGCTACCTGTAGCTCTCTATGGTTTTCTCCTCTTCCCAGACACGCCGAAGGATACGAAAGCGCCATATTTGAGCGCTGAAGAGAAGGCTTTGGCAATGTCGCGAGTTCCAGAGGTTGACGAGCGCACACCAGTCTCGTGGAATTTTTGGAAGCATTGCTTCAGTACTTGGGTAGGTGCTCGCGCGAACCTTCGTCTTTTTTAACACTGACCTGGCGTGTAGTACTGGTATTTCTTCGTAATCTTGTGGATCTTAGCAGGCGAAACAGAATCCTTTAGCACCAATGCTCTGCTGCAACTTTATATGAAATCTCATCCTACCACAAAATACACCGTCTCGCAAGTCAACAATTACCCCACTGGCGTACCTGCGGTAGGAATTGTCTCTACGCTGTTTTGGGCCACCCTTACAGACTTTATGGGTGGGAAGCGGTATTTGGGTAAGAAACTTCCCTTACATGCATGGAATACCAAGGCTCATCTTTCTCAGTCGGCTATTGGATCGCCATCACTGGTGTCATCACAAGTGCTTTGATCCTAGCATATCCGCAAAACACTGCGATCCACTTCGGAATGTACTATTGGGCAGGCAGTGTGTATGCATGTCAGGCGACGTTTTTTGCCTGGGCAAATGATGTTCTTCGTTACGAAGAGGATAGCTTGCGAGCTGTAGTTATTGCTTCGATGAATATGGGCAGTAACGCTATCAGTAAGTCTAAGAGCCCCCGCTCACTTTCCAAGCCGTTTAACAGCTCCACAGATGCGTGGTGGTCAATCGTTTTCTATGGCGCAAATTTTGCACCATATTTCACGCGGGGAATGTGGGCAATGATCGCTGTCTCCATTGCAATGGGTATATGGACTGCGTTGCTGGTTTGGATGCATGTTCGCACAGAGAAGCGACGGGAGCTCCCGGGTGTGCACATGACGACTGCGGGCAAGGTCCATACTGAGCACGAGCACTATCTCAACCCTGGTGAGAAAGTGCAGGCGCTGAAATGTTGAGCTTCAGTCTGCAATGATATCATTACGATTGGCATCAATTTCTCGTGTCATGTCTCACAGGCATCATCGTGCCACCGCTGTCCAACTCCAAAAATGTCTTACATCGCATTTGATACATGATATGATCGCACTCAAAGGTGGTAGCATAGCAACGAGCTGCTGAAGGAGTTCCACTTCTCTAGGTACCTAGTCATTCCTGAAGCGTGAAGGTTTCTGCGACAACGCATACTTGCGTGATCCTAGACTCGCGCCGTGAAAACCGCACGTTGCGACACTTAGCGCAATCGTATTTGCCAAGGTCTTGACAGAGATTGATGCTAGAGAAAACTGAACACCTATGATTCATGTTGATCTCACAATATATCTTTCTAGGTTGCGTTTCCAGGCTGGCGTCGCTACCTAGTATCATCGTCGTCTTCGCAACTACTTCTCCGACTTGCCTGAAGGAGAAAACCACCATCCAAACTTCTACGATCCTTTCATTCGTCATAGTCGGACCATTGTGAATATCCGATGTATCCGCCCACCCGTGTGTTTTATCTTCGGTCCCGAAGCAGGCACCAGGGTCTGGCGGATGACGTGCCGCAGGGATAGCCTTCCCGCGTGGCAACACCAACACCAGTCCACTGGGCTGGCCTTAGCGATGAAGATCTAAACCAAGCATATGCATGACTACGACTACAAGTCGCTTCCTTGTCCACATGCTGGTAACGTCCAAGAACATTGTGCACGCAGCCCCGCCGAGCTTGGCTGAACCGCACACTCATCTGCCGCACACTGCTTTTTTCACTTGCTGACCAGGTAATGCATGCCAAATCTGCAAAAAGGACCGCGTTGCAGACACAGTAGTCGCGTCCTTTGCTACATCAACAGCGGGTTCAGACGTCATTGTCATTTTGACAGTGGCCCCGATCCGTAGGCCAAGCACGTGGAAAGTGCCGGTTGCTCTGATCAACGAATGATGCGGATGGATAGTCCAGCGCCATACAGAATATACCATGTCGAGATAAACGGGGACCAGATTAGACGTGATCAAAACGTTGACGGACCAATTCAGGGTCTAACAGATTGCGTTAGCGACAACTGTATATGATCTGTCGTATCCCTCATGGCTAGCTTCAGACATCTCCACCAGTCCGCTTCACACAAGAGAACCATAGCAAGCCACTTACAGTCAAGCTAGTCTTATAATATCCTCTCGTAACGACTACCCAAGCCGTCAACTTACTTCCCAAGAACAACACAATCTACAATACACGGGGAGCAGTCACTCCCTTCCACATCTTACCAACCCAGATTTCTTCCCTTTCTGCTACATGGCGCAGATAGCAAATCCCCAACGGCCCCACTATCATGGCCAGCAACTACAAGATGGAACCGTTGTAGAGACTCCTGTCCCGCCACCACATGGACACGGATCTAGTGACTCGAAACAAGAACTCCTCAGGCTTCCCGCACAACCACATCCAGCGCATATAGATGCCAACATGGAGCCAATCTCGCCATTGCAGCCTAATCATAACAATGTAGTAGGCCTTACGCCCAGAAGTTCGAACATCAAAAGGGTTGGTGGTTTCACTGATCCGAATGATTACACTACCTCGGGCCGCGCCTATACATCCTTCGATGAAGGTCAGCATTTAAGAAAGCAGTCTCAAGACACCCGTGGCGTATCTTACGGTCCCGCGGTGAATCGTACGGCGTACGTAGAAGACTACTCTGACGAAGAGGACGAGCAGCAGCAATACCATCGTCGTCGCCAATCACGTCAACGTAGACCGCCGCCCGTTGTCTACGACAATTATTACGAGAGAAATTCGCGTCATAATTCCTTACCACCGCAGCGTGTAGGGAGTGTAGCCAGACGGTCGGCATACCGAGATGTGCCTCAAAGACCAGAGTACAACTCACATATGCACTATGGCAGCGATGATGAGTACGGCCATCGCTATACCGGCGGAGCAGGCGGTGGGCGTGGCCCGCCTCGTGGTGGCCCTCCACCTGAAAGCGTAATGAGACTGCCATGGGCGATCTGGATGGGGAGCAATGCCAAGAACCGTACGTACGTGTACTCTTATCCATACTTCCATACTAACATCCCACAGATTTTGTAGCATTCGTTGGCGAATTTGTGGGCACGACAATGTTTCTCTTCTTTGCCTTCTCCGGCACTCAGGTCGCCAACATCGGCTCTTCTGCACCGTCGACCGATAACACGACCACTGGTGAAGCCGCTGGCTTCTCTCCCATCGTCCTGCTATACATTGCTCTCGTCTTCGCGTTCAGTCTCATGGTCAACGTGTGGGTGTTCTTCCGCATCAGTGGCGGTCTGTTCAACCCTGCAGTCACATTCGCCATGCTACTCTGCCGTGCTCTCAGCCCCATTCGCGCATGCTTGCTTCTCGCAGCGCAGATTGCCGGCAGTATTTTTGCGAGTTACTTGGTCAGTGTGCTGTTCCCAACACAGTTCAATGTCAGGACTACACTGGGTGAGGGAACGAGTCTGGCCCAGGGTGTGCTCATCGAAACGGTGTTGACTGCTGAACTCGTCTTCACGATTTTCATGCTGGCTAAGGAGAAACACAAGGGTACGTCTTCTCTTTTCTTTTGCGTTAATACAAGCACAAGCTAACCCAGTGCAGCGACGTTCATCGCTCCCGTAGGCATCGGTCTCGCGCTATTCATCGGAGAGCTCGTGGGTGTGTACTACACCGGCGGCTCCCTCAACCCAGCGCGATCCTTCGGTCCATGTGTCATCACCGGCGTGTTCGACACCGAGCACTGGATCTACTGGGTTGGCCCTGCCGTCGGCGCTATACTCGCCGTCGTGTTCTACAAGTTCATCAAGATCCTCGAGTACGAGGTCGCGAACCCAGGCCAAGATGACGACGACAAGGACCAGGAAGTCAAGGAGAAAATCAGCCACGGAGAAATCGACGTCGAGGCTGGAACGCCGGTGAAACGTAAGCCGCAAGAACCCAACGGCTTCGGAAGCTAGACGTGGAGGTGATGGTAAGTGCATTGTGTAAGATTTCTGCAGTGGTAATGGAGTGAATGGGATAGCGTTATGAACGGGTTTCGTGGAAAGCGATGATGAGGATTGTGCTCATGATAGGCGGCAAGTAATGGTAGCAATAGTTAGTGTAGCAATAAATCAAAGTCGAACCCTTGTCATATTACAAACACTTAGGCTGTTAGGCAGCGTCGAAATCCACAGCAAGTGACTACGACGGTCTGTTTGATTTCATAACCCTCACACGCTGGTCAGTGTTTCTATGCGGTTGTACGAATAGTGACTGGTGCCGATGCGAAGACGCACAATCTGTCTCCATAGATCGGTGAAGCTGAAAACAAAGTATTGTGCGCCACACTGTCCTGCTGTCAAGGTGGGCCCATGGTCTACTGTTGTGTCATTTTTTCCGATGGGAAGGGGATTGTCTCCTAACTAAGCCATGTCGAAATATTTCTTGAAGGTGAGCACGTGATGCGTATTAGTCCGATCGCGTCTTCTTTTCCCCTTCCCTAACTTTCCTTACACCTCTGTTTGAAGCCGTGACTTTGGTATGCCGTACGTATTCTCGCAGCTTATCAAGACACGAAGCCCGGGCCCTGCTGGTGCTGACTGTAGCTAACGTCGAGGTTAAAACGAATAATAGACTAGGACACCCACGTTCGTGACGCATTCACTATCAGGGTAGTCAGGGACTGCGATAGAGGTACGTGAGCTCCCGAAAAAAGAAAAGAGCCTAGTGGTAATGAACAGTGGTGTTCTGTCCTGAGGCTTCTCTGCAAGACATGATCTATGGGAGGTAAGTCATAACATCTATCGCCTCAGATAACCCTTTCCACTCAACGCGATCCACAATACCCTCCTAAAAGTCACTCAGACATAATTCCGTACCAGCCGGGCTTTTACAAGCATGCATGCTTCTCCTTGCCCTTTAAGAAACAAAGATCTTCGTTATTATGCTAATATGCTGCGACAACCTCCAAGAAAATCCCGCTTGGCAGTTCTTCAACTGATGGCTACTTTTTTTGATGGCAGCACTTCCATAAAAGTGCTCCACATATCCTACACGCGTGCGAAACGAGAAGAAAAACGAGGACGTTGGATGGACGTGGTAGGAAACACAGGAGCCTGAACGCCGACGCTTGATGCTATGCGATATACACTGTGAGATAGAAACAGGAAAAGGAAACAGGAGAATGAGCACGAGAAGGATGGTGAGAACTTTCGTGGTGTTTCTCGGTTTGATTTCAGAACAGGGAGCGCTTTTATTAAAATCTCTGCGGTAGCTCACCGGGTCTGATTTCGCTCATGGCGTAGCCCGTGCGCCACGCGGGGTGCACGTCGCTTGCGCCCGCGGTACTCATGCGGACTCTACTCTGCGGTGCAGCTTCGGTGATATAGCTTACGCCGTCTTCTGAGACGTAGGAAGGTGGGCGTGGACCATCGGACATCGTGCTGGCCTGGGCAGCTGTTCGTGCGGATGGGAAGACTCCGGGGCCAGATACAGAGCCACCGTGAGGACGAGCAGTGTCTGTTATCACGGAAGCACGTTGGTCGCCTATGCGCTGCCAGTGCAGGAGGTTTGGGTCGACGCGGACGCTGCTTCGCCAAAGGCCGTAAGCGGGTGGTGGAGGCGGAGGAAGTTTCTCCGGGTCATCGGTTTCGAGGTCAATGTGCTCGTGCTCCTCAAGGCGGGCGGCTTCCTCGTCCCGAGCTAGGTGGACACGGATAGGCACAATGGGTTGGAAGCCATCCGGGCCTGTCATGGCGGCTACTTGTGGGTGATGTTCTTCCCGTGGGGGGTTGAGAAGGAGCATGCAGAGGCGGATGAGCGAGTGGCAGAAAAAGATTGTGATGGTAAGGAGGACCATGATGAAGAGGATGTGGATTTCCTGCCCGAGATTGCGGTCCCTGAGAGCGATGGCCAGATCTAGGGTGGATGTTAGCATGTGTGAGAGATGAGAGATGCTGATATACTCACAGACGGCAAGGACAGTAAGGAGGAAGATGCCCGAAAGAATACACGCGATCAGTTTACCGCGGGCTAATGTACCCTTGACATATATACTCCGCTCTCCTCTCCGCCGCACCCATTGCTCGGAACGTGGTGCGTGATGATGCTTTCTCCGCCTGTGCTTGCGGCGCTTGTGTCTCCGCCCGTTGATCTCGTCCGCCAGTTGTTGTATTTCTGGGTCAGTGAACCCATCGTTCTGGTGTGGTAGAACTACATCCGCTGGATGGCGGCTGTACACGGTTTCCGGTTCTTGAGGATCCTGTAAGGGTGCAATAGTACGTATATATGATCCTGCTGTGTGCTGAGGTTGTAGAGGTGATCTCGATTCGTTCGAATCGCGAGAGAGATCGTTCCGAAGCGAAAATTCGTTGGGATTAGGCGAGTTCTGACGGCTCAAGAAACCCAGAAATGGTATCTTTGGGGTGGCGTTATGCGCGGGAAGTGCCGGTGATTGCGAATAGATCGAAGAGCTATTGTACATGCTCCTCAGATTGTTGCGGAAAGAACCAAATCGGGACGGTGATTGTGAGGCCGGAAATGCCTCAAGGTCTTGATCTGGTCGCGGTGACCAGGCGAAGAGTGGTGATCGAAACATGTTGATCCGTGCTTAGCTCGTGAGCCTTATTGAAGTCCAGAAATACACTTGAAAACCGCGAGGAACTATCTTGGGAAATAGAATGCTTCCTTATAATAAACGCGTCTCCTTGTTTTACACGTCTTGTTTGTGTCCGTGAAAATGGTTGGGTAGCGAATGAGCGATTGGCTTTGCTGGCCGTGCAGGAAGCACCTCGTGGTCGCGAGCAGCAAGGGCCAAGGGAAGACGCCTTGTAAATAAGAATGACTGGATCTCGATCTTGATCAAAAGATGACTAGCATGATGGAAAACAGAGTTGTTGGTCGTGCTTGATTCAGCCCTAACAAGACGAAACTGCTCCCAAGGTTCCTAGTCCAAGAAGCTAGAAGGTTAAGGTTGTATAATGTGAAGGAAGCTGTCCAGAGCTCACAGCCAAACGAACGGACGAACGAAAAAGAAGCGAAACAAGAAGAGCGCAGCACGATTGCCAGTTAGCACGACTTAAGGGAAAGAGAACATAACATGGAGAAAGTAAGGATGCGGTCACACCAATGCTGCAAGGCCGATTGTGGACAGGAGGGCATTGACCGCCATGGGCATCTGCAACGAGTGGCGTATCAGACCTAGATCGGTGCGAAGATGAAACAAGTCAGCGCAACAGCTTGTCCCTGCAGCGTCACGGACTCGTTCGCGTGCACTGATGCATCAACATGGCCAAATTTGGACACCGGCAGCGAATCGGCGCCCAGATGGGGAGGGGATTTGGGGTGATGTTGTGGGGATTGTGTTGTGGTTGGATAGCGCGAAGATGATCTGAAACGTCACTACCAATCATCTCCCGGTCGCTAGTGAACTCCTGAACGTCGGCTCCAAGGCTGCTTTCATGATAGAGCAATAAACACCATGTAATCAGCATGGACATCTCTCGACGCACATCTCTTTGTGTTGGTTGTTTACATACTGCACCACTATGCTGCACAGCACAGAACTGCAAAAACGCGTCTTATCCGCGTCTTCTACCACCGTTCCCTCTATGCCTCCAGATGACCCTAGGCCACTTGCTCCAGTTAAGCGTCACACTGGTGTCTCTAGAGCATAATCTTCTCCTCGAGTAACATGCGCGCGAGGTGTTCGAGGTCTCACGGACCATTCTACACGCTTGTCGCGGCGGCTCTCCATCCAAATCAAGAGTTTGTCTGAAATTCGATTGTTCCGTCCTCACTTTCCGAGCTCTCCTACCATAAGTGTTCGATCTGAGGAAGCGGAAACCACTAAGATTGCCAAGTCAGCCTCATATGCCTCATTTGGATACCGAAAATGATATGATTTTGTAAATAGGACAGGGAATGGTTGTGCCGCCATGCGCCATGCATGCAACGCGATGACCCGGTAACTCGCTTGCCCGTGGTCATCTGCGTTTGCGAAAAAATCTTGCACACGAATAAAAAGGAATATATAAATGCATTGCAAGCCGAAGGAAAAAGGGAAAGGCTGTACTTACGCAGTGGCTCGCCAAGCGGGTGGAAGCGGACATCATTTACAGCACCTTTGTGTCCCGGAAGTTTATGCAGAAGCTTGCCTGATCGAGTTTCCCAGACGGCAACACTCTGATCTCCGCTACCAGCAGCGATCTTCTCGCCCGTTGCATCCCAGCTTGCCTTGAGGAGATTGCGCTCCAGTCCAGTCGGAGCTCCATCGTACGTTTGTATACGGCGATCGGCTGGCGCAAATGGCCTTACGTCCCAAGTCCGGACCGTCGAATCGTGTGCGTTTGACAATAGAGTCTGGTTGTCTGGCGACATTTGAAGAGAAGTCACAGTATCGGTGTGACCAAGCAGCGAATATGCAACTGCCTGTTTTCGCAAATCCCATACTTTGATGTCGTTATCGATACCGCCGGTGAAGAGCTCGTTGCCAGCTTCCGCTAAACATATCGCAGTTATGGGAAAGTCGGTCGATATGAAAGTCACGGCTTCCTTGGTTCGTGTGTCCCAAATCTGCGCCGTCATTAATATCATGCTATGACCCAGATACTGTGATGCTTACTCCAATATAGCCGTCGTCGGAGCCGCTCACAAGCAGCTCCTCACCTCGTTTACTGACGTCCATGCAATTGATGACCTCTTCGTGCCCCGGATGCCGTCGTATGCGCTCCCCTGTCTCTATGTCCCAACTTGCTAGGTGCATGTCTGCGGATGCAGAGAACAAGACTTTGGAATCCCGCGACCAGTGAAGGTCAAGGACTGCTTGTTTGTGACCAGTAAGTATGCCATAATTTTCACAGGAGCCTGAACTCCGCCAAAGTACTATCCTCCAGTCAGCGCATGCAGTTACGAGAGCACGAGGCCATCTCACATATAGACCGGTCCATAGAAGCAGACGCGATGTACTGTCCTGTAGGATCAAAGCGAGCAGCGAAGACTTCTCCAGAATGCCCCTTCAGCTCCATCACCGGTGACTGCAATGCGCCCGCGCGTGGACCCTACAAGTCTTTGTCAGCCCGTTGCAGTTCCTAGACATACGCGCAGCTGTGGCTGTGATTACGGACGTACCGCTGGTATGAGAGCCCCATTCTGCGCCGAGCCATTCACGACCGCGACTGCGGTGCTCCCACCAAGATTCGCATCTGCTTTGGCGCGCTTGACCAATTGACTCGTGCCGAATGCGTCGGCGGCTGGTCGCTTCTCGCGCGACATCGTGCAAAGACTGGAAAAGGGAGAATTCGGGCGGGCTGCGCGGGGTCGGGACGGGGTTGCTATACTGGTGGTAGCTGCCGTAAACTTTGTGGAGTCTTTGAAGGTCGCGCCAAGCGGTCCTGGTCCCTCTGCTCCACCAAAGTCCGAGCTCACTGCTGCTCCACATCCCCGAACGTCGAACCCACCGCAGCCCGATTTCTACTCCCCAGGAGGATCCTGCGATCGAAACTAGCACGGTCTTAACGCAAGCATATTGTCATTCGACCGGAAACCAGCAAAGAAAAGAGCACATCGCGAAGCATGGCTTCATCAACAAAGGCGGCCCGTCTAGGCGAGGAGTGAGCGCAGATGAGACCGGCAATTGTTTTCAAGTGTGCTAATCGATCTTAGGGTATGGAAGTAAGTTGCATTCAGTTCATTCAGCAACACGTGCCTAACTTCACAAGGACACGAGTCGACAAGGTCAGCGCCGAGCTGGTCACCCTCACATACGGCACTATCGTCGCGCAGTTATGCAAAGACTACGAGTACAACTACTTGGAAGTCAACAAGCAGCTGGAGAGGATGGGCTACAACATCGGCATCAGGTTGATTGAGGACTTTCTGGCCAAGTCAAGTGCACCTGCGTGTACCAACTTCCGTGAGGTTGCAGAGATGATATCAAAGGCAAGTCTGTGCTTGTGGCTGCGCAGTGGTCGAGTCTCATCTGACCCATTCTTGCAGGTCGGCTTCAAGATCTTCCTGAATATTACGCCGACAATCACGAACTGGACAAGCGATAACAAGCAGTTTTCTCTGATCTTTGAAGAAAACCCGCTGGCGGACTTTGTCGAACTCCCCGATGACGGCCGGGCGCAAGATGAGTTGTGGTTCTCCAACATATTAGTCGGTGTTCTCCGAGGCACTTTGGAAATGGTACGTTGTTGGAAAAATCCAGGGCAGACCGCGGCTACCAAGAGGGCATCACGCTGACGTGCTATGCAAGGTGCACATGCAGGTTGAGGCACACTTCATCAGCGATGTTCTGAGGGGAAACGACACTACAGAGATGCGGATAACATTGGTACGCTACATTGACGACGAGATGCCACCCGACGATGAGTAAAGTAACACCTTTGTGCCGAGAGACCGCTGTATGCGATAGCCAGGACACATGTTTATGACGCGGCGCCGCAGCTTGATTCTACATTCCGATACATGTGCGGGGAGTCGACCGGGAAGTATCCAAAATGAACAGGCAGCTCCAGGGTTTCGTGCACATTGACCATGGTACATTTCATTGCGCAGGATTTCCACTTGAAGGTGCGACGAGTGCAATATCCCGACTGGAGAGCGGCACGAGCAGAAGCGCATGGCGAGGGAAATGCACATGTTGTGCATTTTGATCAAAGGGCGGCCCAGGCCACGATGACTGGATGGACGAGATAGTTGCACTTGGGACAGTTGAGGGTGCAGCGTGCGAGCTAGCACCATGTCGCTCAAGGTCTTCTGGACGTAGTTGCACTGTCATGTCCTGTTTCCTGTGTGCGAAGCAAGGCGCAGAAGGCTGCGGTGTGGAACGATAGGTAGTCTTATACAGTACACGATGATGCCCCACTTGCGTGTGGCCAGCCCAGATATTGGTTCGGGACCACGCCGAAGAATTGCAGCTGGAGGAGTAGCACAACTCACGTGGCAACGACGCCCGACGACCTGATGGGCGGAGCGTAGGTGCAGGCTTGCTCGCCAGGTGTGGGATGACTGTGCAGTTTCGCAGCCTGGGATGGTGACTGAGTCTGCAACTCGCGCACACGCTGCGGTACTGGCGATGGCTGGTGCTATAATTGCACGGGGCACGTGACGGGACCAAGCCTATTTGGCCGTGGATCGTGATGCCGCCGCTCGCAAAAGGCTGCCAGAGCTCCCCCCTCTGCAGCACGAGAATTGCGAGGACCGCGAGGACTGCGAGGACTGCGAGAACTGCGAGAACTGCGAGAACTGCGACCTGCGCGAGCGTCTCTGCAAAGACTGCTGCCCCCGGCACCGACGCGCTTCCTCGCGTCTTGGGCAAGTTGGCTGTGCAGCGTGGACTGCGGTGATCGCTGTGGTCGTTGCGCTCGCTCCCGCTCCACCCAGGCGTCCGAGCACGCCTCTCCTGCTGCCAGCCCCGTCTCCTGCACCCTAGCCCACACTCGGACATCTCCCAGCGCGCACCAGCAGCCCACCGTCCATCGCATCGCCGCCATCGCCATCGCTCCGCTGCAGACGCCCATCGCACTGCCTGCGCGCCCGCCGCCGCCCCTGCCCCCCCGACGCCGTGGCAGTCTGCTTCCGCATCCGACCCAACCCTCCGTGGCCAGGCGACCGTCCCATGCTGCTATAACCGCATCGACCCAGCACCGAGGTGCACGCCATATCGCGTCCCATTGCCGCTGCCGCTGCCGCCGCCGCCGCCGCCCTTCTTTCGCGACTCCACGACCCGTCGCCTGCGCGTACCGTCGCCGGCCTCCCGACGCCCGCCGCGATGCAGAACCCGCAGATGGCCCAGATGGCCGCCATGAGCGCGAACAACGGCCCCACCGAGGGCACCCCCATGATGGGCAACATGGCCAACCCCAAGCGCAACAACACAGACCCGCGCGAGCAATTGAACACGTACATCTACGACTACTTCCTGCGCAACAACCACGAACACGCCGCGCGCGCCATGCTCGACAGCCCGGACATGAAGATGTCCACCGGGCCTCCGCAGAAGACGAGCCCCAACAACCGGGCCAACGGCATTGACTCGGACGACAAGCCAATCTTCCCCAGCCCGCAGCTGCCCCCCAACCAGATGGCCGACAACTCGTTTCTGCTGGACTGGTGGGTCCAGTTCTGGGACATCTACCAGGCCACCAAGACCCGTGGCCCGGGCCACTCCAAAGGCCAGCAGTACATCACACACACACGAGTGCGCTCTCCCCGATTCTTGTGCACCCTCGAGTACTGACATGTGCATGCCAGAACCTTACTCAGATGCAGAATGACCAGCGAAACCAGCGCATGATGATGAATAACCCAATGAACGCGCAGTACCAGACCCTGATGCGCAACGGCATGGCCAATGGCGTCGCAACCAACGACATGAAGCGCACCGCAGCCATGAACAACCGACCGTAGGCGCCTCCCTGCGCGAGCCGCACGACGACTTGAGCTGACGCGCGACAGTAATGGCAACCCCATGGCGGGCATGCAGAAGATGAACCCGTCCATCCAGATGGCTGCCCAGATGCAGCGCGATGGCTCGCAGATGGACATGAACGGCCAGCGCCCGCAGTCGCCTGGGGCCAACGAGAACGCGCCATCTCCGAACAAGCGGCCCCGCGTCGACGGTACGTCACCAACCAACAAGCATGCAGTCCTCTCAAGAAATTTACTAACACAGAAGCGTCTGCAGGTGGCATGAATGCCGGCAGCATGCCCGGCAACCAGTTTGGCGAGTTTGCCCAGCAAGGACAGAATCCGCAGCAGAAGAACGTGGAGGTATATTCCCAAAGCATGGCCCAACAGCACAGAGTGGCACTAAATAACACTGCGTCTCCTCAGAATATGAACTCTGCTGTCCAAGGCTCGCCCATGGCCCATCCCGGTTTGGACGGTCAGGAGAACATGTTTGCTGGTAACGGCCCGCGACCTGGCATGGCTCCCGCGCCCGGTGCGCCTCAACAGGGCAACCACGCGCTGCAAGACTACCAGATGCAGCTCATGCTGCTTGAGCAGCAGAACAAGAAGCGGCTCCTCATGGCCCGACAAGAGCAGGATAACATGTCTGGCCCCCACCAGCAAGGCGCCGTCGGCGCGCCAGGCTTTGCAACCGCCATGTCTCCACAGGGAAGCAGGCCAGGCCCGTCGCCCAATCCAGCGGACCAGATAAAGCGAGGCACACCAAAACTGGGTCCCCAGGGCCTCCCAGGGTCTCCTATGCCAGAAGGCGGAATGCAACAACGCGGCTCGCCAGCACCCATGGGTTTTGATCCAAATCTGGCACCTCCAGGCATGCCTCCGCAGTTCTACCAGCAAATGCCGCCGAATCCCATGATGCGTCCTCCGAGCTCTCATCCTGGCCCCAACTTTGGCAATCAACAGCTGACACCCGAACAAATGCAGGCCATGCAGCGGAATGGCGCACAACAGATGCCCAATGGCGCATGGCGGGGTCCGCCTCAACCAGGCATGATGCCAGGCCAGCAACAAATGGGTCCCATGGGTGTTCAGAACCCACAGCAACGGCAGCAGATGCCTCCCCCACCTGCTCCTACTAATGAACAACCACGACCAGAAGCATCACCAGCTCAGTCAAACCAGGCGCCGCCAACGCCATCCCAAGGCAACAAGGCCAACCCGAAGAAGAAGCCCACCAAGGACAATAAGGTAATGTTCTCTGTTCATATTCAACCATTGAGCAATGTTGATGTTAATTGTAGAAGCCTGCAAATAAGAAAGGCGTCAACACAGGTGCAACCCCCGCAGCCTCCAACGGCGAAGAAGCTCCAACTCCAACCTCCTCGACTCCCGTTGCCCCGATCACGCCTGTCCACAAAGCATCCTTTGCTCAAAACGGACAACAACAACAGTCTGTACAACCACAAGCGCAAAGTCAGCAGCCACCCATGGACAACCAACCTCCATTTGGCAATCTTGGTGGTGGTGAAGATGTAAGCGTATCCTGGTCCATTATAGCTTCGTGCACTAGCTAATATCTGCAGTCTTCGTTTGATCTCGGACTCAACTTTGGTGACGACGCTGGCGCCTTGGAAAACTTCGATTTTGATTCCTTCCTACACACAGGAAACGACGACAACGGGTTAGGTGGTTTTGGCGCCGAATTTGACTTCACCAACGGCGTAGGAGAGGTTGAGTTATAACCCTCCCCCAGCCCATTTGATTGTTCGAGCAAGCGAAGGCCTAATGGCCACAAAATCATTTCATATACCCGTCTATCCGACCTCGATCGCTATTTCATCCGGAGCATTTTGGTATAGTGGATCTTTTGGGTGGTGGAATTCTCAATGCGCTGAATCTTTTCGTTGACTTATTTCCTGAGGCGTCTCCGTTGTGCGCAGGCTATTTGTTTGTTCATCTCTGCTCGGATCTCTTTTTTTTATATCTACATCCTCGACGTATCGCGCGCTGTCTCGCCCCCGGGGTCTTTTGTCAATCAACCATTCGCTACCACCTCCGACGATACGCTGGAGTTCATACCTTCGTTGCCGCCCCCTTTTCTGTCTACCCCTTTACGCTTGGCTCAAGTGTTGCTTATACTCCCTCCACGTCGCGCAAAAAAAGGGGGTTCCGGAAGTGAAAGAAAGAGGAGGAACGCAGTTTCTATCACGACCATACCACGAGGGGGGTTTTCGGTCGGATGATGATGCTTATTAGGTGTTTCATGATTGGTCATGAGGTTGCTTCTCATGACGACGGCGTGTGTGTGGGGTCCCGTCTGTGTGTGCTATACCATTATTCTCAACCAAATTTTCTGTCATTGTTGTCGTCGTCGTTGTTGTTCCTACCCTATATCAAAGAAAGCGCCAACCTTTATTGTTTCCTTGACCACCACACGACTTAGTGCGATGACAGAGTTTTTTTTTTTTTTTCTTCTTCTGCTACTGCTGCTACGCATCTACTTCGTCGTTTCGAGCCAAGCTGAGTGACGTATGATTCCGCGATGTCGTTGGTGAGTCTTTTATTGTCGTTGTTGTCGTTGTTGCTCGTGAAAAATTAAAGTAAAGTGAAGCAAAGTAAATACACTACACTACACTACACGACCCTACCCATCGCCATGCCCCGTTCCGAGCCACTTTATCGTACAGCCCGACTTGATGACTCGTGCATAGTCACGTCTGCGCCAGTACTTATTTACCCACTTACCCACTTACCTACCTACCTACCTTCTGCGCCTGACGCCGGGCAACGAATGACTTTTATAGTAAGTGCTTCGATTGGATCCTAGCCATGCCGCAACGGCCACCTCCAATCCAAAAAAAAAACTCTTAAAATACTAGAATACTGATCTGCTGTGTGGCGTGATAGTGTTAGGTGTTAAGGATATGTAGGAATGCTTTTTCGGCAGGTATATATATATGATTATACCTGCGTGTATGTATATATGTATGTGTGTGCGTATCTCTTATTAAATAAGTATATAGTGACGTAGTGACTACTTATCTTCAGAGATATAGATCTAAGAATGCAGTGTATGTACATGTATACTGCGTTGACGTGGAATAGAGGATAGAGAATTAGGGCAGGAGGGTGAGTAAAAGAGTTGCTAATAAGGGAATATAGTAGAATAAGGCTGATGAGGAGAAAAACGCGGAAGTGTAGAGTGTAATGTGTAATGTGTAATATATAGACTGCCAGAGGTAGGCATGAACATGCTCAGGACCCTTTTTCTGCGGCAACGAGAAACCAGCCGAACAGCGCCGACCCGCTCGCCTCGTGCGGTGGGATGCGCAGTCGAAGCGTGAGGCGCAGCAGCTTCGAGCCTGATGACAAGCCTTGCAAGACCGAGAAAGGACGTACGTGGAGAAGGGGAGAGCGTGGTCTGGTAGCACGGTGCGGTAGATACTACTCAATCAGTCTAGATGGGCATACGGGGGAACGTGGTGGCGAAGGTGGGAGGTTCACGGCTGGAGAGGAGCAAAATGAAGAGCATGCTATGCCTGCAAGAGAGATATGTACATGGAAGCTATTCTTCAAACGCTTCGGATCCATCGTCGCTTGCGCTTGCATTGCCTTTTGTTGTATCGAGCTCTCTTTTCTTGCTCGCAAGCTTCGCCCCTCTCTTGTTGTTCTCCATTTTCCTGACATATCCACTCTTTGTACTGATTCGGTTTTCGGGTTTGCCATCTTTGCTCTTCACCGTGCGTCTAGCTTCGACACCTCTCTTCTTCAGCGTCTGTCTGTCTCGCTTACTTGGGGTGGGTAAGGCGTCGAGGAGCCATTGTTTAACGCTCCCGTCCTCGGCTTTGACGCCGCGCAATTTCTCGCTCGCACGGATGACGTTGGCGATCAATTTGACGTAGGGTATGTCCTCTTGTGTGTAAAACGTAACTGCAACGCCTCCTTCGCGACCAGCTCGCCCAGTGCGGCCAACACGATGCACGTATGCAGCTGCGGAGTTGGGGACATCGTAGTTTACCACACCGTTCAGGCCACGGAAATCTACACCTCGAGCAAGAAGGTCGGTCGTAATGAGCACCCAGATTTCTCCACGGCGGAAGCGTGTCATGATGCTGTCGCGGGCAGAAGATGAGAGATCGGCGTGTAGAACCGCGATACGCGAACTGCCACCTGCTTCGGGAGGGATGTCGTAACGCAACTCCGAATGCAACGCTATAGCACGAGGAATGGTCTGCGTGAAAACAAGGAATGGAGGTCGGAGGTCCGCGGAGTTCGCTGTGGAAGATGAAGGATGCAAGAGTTGGCGGAGTCCAAGGAGTTTGCCCTGCTCAGTTGCGGCATAGGTGAGCTGATGGGTGATATTTGGGATGGCGCTATCTTTTAGACCGACAACCAGTCGGACAAGAGGAGGACGAGCCGGTAAAACTGCTGTACAGGTCTTGCTGAGAGCTGCCCATCGATTGTTAAGCGTCGAAATAGCGAGGCTTTCTATGTTAGAGCCCATTGTTGCGGACCACAGGCCTATGCGTAATTTTGGGTTCGTGCAAGCATTCCATATGGAAAGAGTCTGTTCACGGAACAGAGGGTCAAGAAGAACATCAGCTTCATCAAAGACGAGGTGGGAGACGCTTGGCAAGCTGACGATGGTGCTGCTCCTGGATTTGAGCGCATTCAAAAGTGCCAGAGGTGTGGCAACGAGGATGGCTGCCTTCACCCGCTCTGCTGTTCTCTGCTTTCGTCTTTGTTGTACTACATCCTCATGGTCTGCTTCCGACACGTCTTCGTCGTCTTCCGACGCTGACTCGTTCACTTCGGTTTGTTCATCTTCCACCTCCTCAGTCCTGGAAACAACCTCCATACCTTTCCTCATTAGGGAAGCCTTTATTGCTGTGCCTTTTGCCAACTTTCTTGCCTCGTTGACAATTTGCGATGCAAGCTCTCGTGTAGGTGCCAGCACAACAGCGCGTGGTCCTGTTGTGGTATCGCCAGCCTGCCCTTCGGTCAACAAAGCATTGATAATCGGTATCAAGAATGCTATTGTCTTTCCACTGCCTGTGGGCGCGACTGTCAAGAGGTCGATCTTGCCGTCGTACTCTGCCCCAGAAGATTCCTCTAGTTTCTCTAAATCGCCATTCTGCTTCGTGCTCTCTCTTCTGTTGAGTAGCAGCGGCAAGGCCCCCAATTGAACTTCTGTCGGTAGTTTGTATCCTTGTTCTATTATATTTTCTGCCAGTCGTCTCGAGATAGCGTACCGTGGCCGTAATTGTGTGAACGAAGTAAGTGGTTGGGGGATAAGTTGCTTCTTTGCGTCTTTCTTCTTCTCCTTCAAGATTTTCTTGTCTTTCTTCTTTTTTGACTTCTTCTTGTCCTTCTTGCTTTCCTCTTCGAGAGGCGCGAAGTCTTCAAGTACAGCAATCTTCAATTTGTGTGAGCGCAATATGCGCTTGCATTCGTCGGCGTCATAGGCCTCCTCTTCGATATCTTCATTATCGTCGTCCGCGGTATTTGCGGTTTCCAGTCTTTCAGCCTTCTTCCTTTGCTTCTTCTCCTTCCGCGTCAATCCATCGTCGTTCTGGTCGGCAGAAGCGCTGCCCCCGAAGAAGTCGAGATCTGCCGGTAAAGTGTTGGACGATTCTGAGACAACATCCACGATGTTTTGACCCCGCTTCCTCTTCCGACTTGTGTTCGGCAGTGGTGTGTACTCATCGTGGCCAAATAGCTGGGGATTCGCGACCGCGCCGGACGAGGGAAGCTTTTGCGCACGCGAGCTTTGCGCGGGTTTGGCGGATCGCGAGAGAAGTTTGAACACGTTCATGTTTGATCGTGACAAGAAATGCTGATCACGAAAATGTCTCGCAAAGATCGCCGAATCGCATCGCAGGTTGTGTGTCGAAAGGCGGCATGTCGCAAAAAGTTCGAAGTTGCGCTGGAGAATTAAAGTGGGGCCCGGTTTCACCAGCCAATCAAAGCGCCCATGACCAATATCACGATGCATGTCAAGCATGATTCCGGTTATCGATTCTCTTGATGAAGACTGGCTAAATCATATATCCCTAGTCCTATGGATGTTTCGGAATCTGAGTGGCTGTGTATAACGTTACTTGTTGTCTCGTCGTACGCCAATTCGGGGGCAAGTTCACTACGGGTACATGCGCAGTGTCGGCCCACACTATAGCTACAGGATGTCCAGGATCAAAAGCCATCCAGTCCAAGATCAGTGTGTCGAGATAGACCATCGCGACAAAGGATCCCTTGTTATACTCATCCGGATAGCAGATTGATGTTGCGAGTTAGCCACGCAGGCTCCTGGCTTGATCAGTCAGCTCAGGCGTGGATGGATACATATAGATATCTTGTGTTCGCATTTTCAAGTCGAAAAGCCGGTCAATGCATTTGCCTATAGTTGCACATGGAACTTAAGGAAATCTAAATCGGCAGAAGATATGTGCAATAGTACAGTGTTGAGCTTAAGGTCCTCCAAATGCCTTCCATGCGCACATTTATCCTGGCGCACAGGATTCCTGATCATACACCACCCCTGTCCGTATCCCCAACGGCACGTCGCCTCTCAAAACCGGCGTTTCCAGAATTATTGTCGCGGACTCGGAATCTGTTTATGATGCATCTAGTGATGCTCCTCCTTCGCCCTGTAGCCAACGAGCTTGAACCTGCCAATCATCTCGCCGACGGAGAAGAAGCCGAGAACCTCAGCTGCAACAACGCCGACAGCGTACCATTGCTCGCGGGGAATATTTCGGACCTGTTGGAGAACGTTGGCAGGGGATTGTTGGGAGGCGCTGTTGGCCACGCTGTTGGCGCGGTTCAGGAGGGCGCTAGGGTGGCGGAGTGCGTTGAGTGCGGGTTGGATGTAAGCTTGCATTGTCTGGATTGACCTGCGTGGTGTTAGGCGCGGTGCAATACGTTGTATGTCCAGGGTTTCGCCTAGGTAAGGCGCGCGGGAATGCTTACGGTGGTGCCATGCTTCGCTGGTGTGCAATGAGCTTGCCGAGCTCGAGTCCGACACGGCCGTAGTAAGTTGCTTTGGGAACAAGACCTGGAGATTGTTAGTGATGGGCTCCCGTATGTGCATGATCCAATGCCTCCGCGGTCGGCCATTGCAGAAGTTGGCCGTGGTGTGACAATCGTGGCCCGCCTCGATAAGCTGTGTATAGCTTCTGCGATCGACCATTGAGATTCCAACACTTCCCATGCCGCGTTTCCCAGGCGTCTGGCAGCTTCCGCGGTCATGTTGCGCCGCCCATGCCCCGAGAATGAATTGCTACTGACCTGTTACGGCGTTGATCAACCGTCCTACACGGCCGGTGGCGGCGCTTGTCGCATTCTCGACAGCGGCTCCGGCGCTGGCAGCTGCTGAGCTGGCGGAGCTGGAGACCCTGGAGAGGCCCTCGGAAGCCTTGGACGAGGCCTGCGAGGCAGTGCTCTTGACGGTGCTGGCGACTTCCGAGGTTGTCGAGGCATTGCGGATGCCCGCGCGGCGGACAGCGAACGTCGACTGCCGCAGGACGGCACGTGATGCGGCGAGAGACATGGTGACGTGGATTGAGGGAGTGCAGATGGCTCGCGGCGAGGGGTCAATGTCGGCGTTGAGGTTGGACACTGGCACTGGCAAGCTCCGGCCTTGAAGTGACGATTTTTCCGAACGCGTCCGTGCGCCCGGGTCGTTCAGGAGTAAGAACCGCGCACCGCGTCAACAACACTAGCAGCACTTATCCCGAGCTTGCTGCATAGTACAAAGTCTTCGTCAACAAGCTTGTCCTTGAGATATGCCTCCCCTGCACAAAGAAGCACCAAGTTTGGCAGCTCAGGCCAGGCGCCGTGTCATGGTGTCGGTACAATCTAGGGTGCCACCAGTATCAGACATCGCAAGTACCAAACCACTAATTGAATTTCAACTTTGGTGTGAACATAACACAAAACTCATTCCCACTGCCTGTACATGTAGTCATGACTAGGTAGATTCTGCAGCAAGCAGAGTCCTCACAGCCCATGCTCCTGCCCTTCATCCATCTCCACCTCTTCTTCAATCGTAGGCAAAGCCCGATACCGCGCCTTCTTCCCCATCCTCTTCAAACACTTGTCAGTGTGCAGTAGATGTCCTCTCTTCTGTCGAACAAACCCAGCAAAACACGCTGCACTGGCTGCAATCGCGCAACCACTGATGTAGACCGGTATCTTAAAGTCCTTAGGCCTGGAGAAGATTATAGTTGTAGCGAAGGAGAGCAGTTCGAACAGATTCTGCAGCGACATTTCGACTGCACTAAAGGACCCGCGTGTCTCTTCTGGCCCCTCTTCTTGCACGAGGTACTGCACAGAGAGATCAAACCCCCAGAGTCCGAGGCGGCTTAAGCATACACCGAGGACGAGCACCGCTCCTGCAAGCTTGGTGTGAGACGTGAAGCTGGAAAATAGACCAATAGCTAGTGCAATGGCGACGAGTTGTTCGTTGATAAACCATAGTCCAGATCGCACGGCGCCAATTTTACTCATAAGCCATGGTGCAGCGCATGTTGCTGAGAGTTCGAGCATTACAGAGACGAGTCGCATAATAGAGACGTGTGTGCTGGTGTAGCCAAGTGTGAGGAGGTAGGTAGTCATTTGTGAGGCAAAGCTTAGGACTGTCAGGTACAACAGGGACAGCGAAAAAGACGCCAGGAAGGCGGGGTTCTGGATGTAATCTCGCCATGGGCAGAGGATCGTCGCGAGTGCAGATGTTGTCGAGGTCCTTGCTGCACCTGCGACGTTTGGATTAGGAACTTGATGCATAGAATGAACGCTGCTTGTTTCATGTTGAGCATCGACCTCGAAGTCATGGCCGTGCGCGAGTTCTGGGATTGCGGTGTAGACCTGTGCAATTGCGTAGTATTCTATTGCCACGCTGAAAGCGTTTTGTGCGAAGACAACCCAGATGGCGAGTTGGGTGGAGTAGCCGTCGAGAAGACCTACTCCGACCGGTGCAACCAGCTTGCACACGAGATCGATTCTCCGCATAACGCTATTAAGCTCTTGTCGATCTATCTGCAGACTGTCAGATACTACGACAATCCAGTCTCTTTCCACAGACACGGTGTTGGCCACGAAGGCGAGCTTCTCGAAGCATGCTAGAACAACGCTGGCGACGAATAGAACGTATGTCAGTGAGCTCCTCTGTGAGGCGCCGTTGCCACCAAGCATGAAAACAAGAATAAGACATGATGCTGCAACGCTCAATCGTTGCCATACAATACTCTGCCGTACGATGAGAAGACGGTTCCTTCGGTCGACTTGGCTGCCTATCCACGATCCGAGCACTGCTGCTGCTGCAGAACGGAAAAGGGCATAGCAAGAAGCGAAAAAGAGAGTGCCTGGAAAGATGGCGGCCAAGAAGATGACGGCTCCAAATTCAAATGTTCTGGCGTTCCATGTCGAAAGCGCGTGCGATATGTAAAGCCTCCAGACAAGTGGCCTTGTTGACTGTCTCAGTGGTGGCGCGGGGTAGGTGGATTGGGTTGGCGATGCGCTCGTTGATGAGCACGGTGCAGACTCTACTGCTACCATGGTGGAGAAAGTAGTTGGAGGATCACAAGGACCTCCAAGACCCGGAAGACTTGGAAGCCTAGCAGACTGGATCTGGCAGGTTTGCAATGGTCATGAGACGTGGGTGGAGTGCCGGATGCCCAGGCGTGCGGCGGTCGTACTTTGGAGTTTCTTTTGGACCCTGCACCACCAGACGGGGTTAGCGCCATGCGGCAGAACCCTAGACCTTGACATGGGACCTATGTTTTGCGGTGAATTGCATTGGCGCTCAGAAGCTTGGAAAATGCTTTTTGACAGCTTGGAATCTCTTGTCCACATGGAGGGAGCCAACCAAGCAGCGCGAGTCCGACCCTATCTCGGGACCCGTGTTCATTGACACCTATTCGCGCCACATGACCGCGTCCACATCACCTTCATTGTATTGAAGATGATGCGAGACCTACAAACTTACAAGCTCAAGGATGGGTGTCGCTATCCCTAATGGGTTGATAAGAGGCTGATCAATCGAGTGAAATCGACAGTGGTATGAGGGATGCTTTGGATAGACGCGTACATGAAGGTTTCTACGAAAGATCGGATCCTCAAGGGACTAGATTTTGGGACGAGAGACTGTTAGAGAGAGCTTGGTACTGATAGAAGTAATGAGACGACTCGGGTGCTCTTGTGCCTAGATAATTATTGTACGAAGGAGCCTTGAGCCAGGCAATAGGGTGTGAGTATAAGACGAGAGCTTGGTGAGACAGATTGTATTGACTATCGTGTATCTCTAGTTTTGTGTATTTGTGTTGTTTCGATTTTTTTCCCCGTATTGTCCATACCATGCCTAACATTTGCCCATACCTATCGACCAGACTTGTGCGTGAGGAACACGCGATCCTGAATCTCAACAATATCCTGAACAACTTCTCGGGTGTATCTGCTGCACTTGCACATCGGAAACACCATTGATGTTGTAGGTTGTCGAGCTAGTTACCGACTTCAGATCGTCCTACACAGTGACACGGAAGCCCGAACACGGGGTGCCATCAATGTTATGGCACTCCGAATGCTTAGGGGCGACAGCATAGGCGTTAGTGCCGGTGCAGGAGCTCCATGCCGTGCATTCCCAGGCAATAGAAAACCCAGCCGCCCACTTGCCATTTCTAGCCTCCACAGTAAAATCGAGGTAGCAGGTTGAGGTAAAACGAAGTGGGCCGTCTCCAGTAATAGAGCAGGAGCATCTGAGATCGTCTATCGTAGCTTCGCCAATAGGTCCAGTTGATGCCCTGCAAGGCCCTGAGTCCTGACCAACAGTCTTTGCAGGGTTGCTCCAGGTTCCTCCAATGTATATCTCATTTCCAATCTGGCCTCCCAAAGCATAGTACTTTGCATGGGACTCCCACGTGTTGGCACGAGGTTCGAGAGACATCCCTTGGCACTGTTAGAACACTCCAGCCCGTCACGATTCAAGGAAATAACCGACCTTCAGCTTCGACAGGAGTGGCAGAAGCCACTGCGGCCATGCCGACAAGGAGGAATTGAAGCATTCTGAGGACAGACATGATGTAGGATTGAGGAGATGTCGAAATTTTGTGAAGACAAAGATGTATGGATCAAAAGAGTGTAGAAGTGATTGAAGGAGTGTTGCTTAGATGTGAAGAGAGTGGTAGAGATGAGTGAGGTGAGGATAGATGAAGATAAAGACAGGTATTTATATATGTCTGAAGTCTTCTCTAGTTCCCTACACTGTCCGGCTTAAGCTTTGCGAAACAGAAGCTCTACAAAGGACTAGGTTGATACGAAGCATAACACGAAGAAGCGAGGCTAATTTCTTACGACCGAGAAGCGAGCTTGTCATGCGACGGTGCGAGTAGCTCAATGCTTGTGTACGATCGTGATGATCTCAATCCAAATGAGATGTTCTACGGCCGGATTCTAGTGTACAACTGGACGTAGATTGCCTGATGGACGAGCTTACCAGTGTCTCGCTGGCTTTCGGAGTACAGTCCGTCTGATCATCAACACATGGAACACAGACATTTCCAGGCTATACGGTCAACACTAGTGTCGGTCCAGGTAGTTGAGCAAAGTAGCGGTACAAGGAAGCTTGTGATTGTGTGTTGTCACACTGACTGGCTTCAGTCACTCCGTGCGCTGCCATAACAGTACTCATTGCTGAATATCTTGAACTTACCTATCCGCAGAATTCCGTTAAGAGAGACCTACCTAGGTGAATACATGCTACACGGTGGATAAGATAAAGCCGACTCCAAATAGCCTTGCTGCCCTAACTCTTAGGCCCGCCTATTGGTTCATTGATGCGGCTGATTGAGCAACAGGGGTCTAAGCATACATACATAGTAGTAATTGACGTAACAATACTCTGAGTAGAGATCACTTCCTGCAATTAGAGGGCTGCGTAGCTACTATGGTATGAAGAGTAAGTGTTGTCAACAAGGGTCAGAGCGATCAACTAAAACCCCTGTTTAACGTCAGCAAAACCTACTAGTATACACTTAATCTCATTATATCTCCCCCTTCTCTGTATTAAATTTACTTATCTAGGACTAAAGTTACGTTAACATCAGCTACCAATGCCCGGCCGAAATGATTCCTGTTGACAGAACTTACCCATCATACCATAGTAGATAGGCGAAGGCCTGATCCTAACAACATGTCGCGTGGGAGAAACCGCGCCGATGAACCTCCGCTACCGTTCGTTACCCTTATTCTCCAGCCTCGACTCTTAACACAGTACCTACCGTACTGTTCCTTGGACCCTTGCCCTGCCATTGAATCACTTGAATACAGTCCATACGCCGGAACAACCCGGACCAATAGAGTTACAGTAAGCACATGATGCATCGACTACAATAATTTGAATGGGTGCTGTAGTTACCACCTAATCGCTAACAATTTAGTACTGTAAAAAAGGTATTAAGCCACGACGCTACGTAGTGCTAGGATTAAGGCCTAGGCGTTTAGATGTGGACAGGTTACAGCGGAAGGCGGCGGCGCCCTGCACAAGCGCGATTTGACTATCCCTTAACTTCAAATACGGATAGGTAACCGAGCTTCCCGGTACGACACCGCTGGTTCTTCTACTGCGGCATCTCTCTGATATCTAACACTAACATGATACACACTGCGACAACAACTTTCGCAGCAGAGTACAGCACTGTTCATGACACCAGCTGAGATATATATCTACATAACATTTGATAGTCTTTCAAGATAATACATTAACGCATTGTGGCCTGAATTTTGAGAATGTAAGGAATGTGTAGACTAAGTCGTAAAGTTTAAGCGCCCCATACAACTCACGAGCCCTAGCGTTTAGAGGAAACGAGCTTCTTCGTATATCGGCGTTTTAAGGGAAAATCTTGAGGTTAAATGTTAGCGTTTAGCCAGGTTGGGTTAGTGTGCGCAGCGAATGTAATCGGCCCAAGATATTGTTGGAATGCAATGACTTATGTCACACCGCGAAAGCTTAGCGGTCTTGGATCTTCCCGTGTGCATTGGTGGGAGGCACTGCAATGGGAATGGCAAAGCAGCAAGAATACCACCCCATTTCAGGTACGAGGTAAAATGACAAGGATCACTCCGAACGAATCAAAACTAGACCCTGGATCAGCTCTCACTTGTGATTTGTGAGTTGTCTTCCCAGACACCCTCGTAACGTTTCCTCGTAGCTGGAGAAAGGCGGTGCGTTGCAAAGATCTGCCGGACGGCTGCTGCGGATCGAGAAACAGCGTGCTATTCCATTCATTGTCTAGTCCACCAGCAGCCTGCTGAGCTATTTCAGAAAATCGACTCATATTTGCATTTCTTATACGGTACCAAAAGCTTCAAAGATGTAGTCTATCAATTGAGTTACATCGCGTCTGCTCACCACTTGGTATCACCAATTTTTCATCTCCTCGGCTGGATTTGAACAAGGCTATGTTCACCTTTGCTTTCCTTTGTCTTGTGGTGTACTTGCACGAATCGTCGGTGCATCCCGAAAATAAATTGGATTTGCATCTCAGGGTAGATTTGCATAGGCCTGCAGAACGTACACTCAGTGTAGAAAATGGGACAAGGCTTAGTATTTAAGAACGCATCTTATTGGCTCCTTTGGTGAACTAGCTCTAGCACTTCTTGTACACGAAGAGGGTGCTTCAATATAGTTACAGTAGATAAGATCACGTATGCCTAGACCTATTTTGAAATACAACTTCACTTACACGCTTCACCGCCTGTTACGTGGAGCTAGCTTCCTCTAGCATAAATGGTGTTACGATATGTGAGGTTATCTAGGTTTATGCTAAGCAAGTCCCTGACTTTGATATCGAGATGGCCATGTCGGTACTTCCCTTGGTATGCGGGGCCCCGGGCCCCTCGTTCCTCAGACTGAGACCAATATCGGACCGACGCAACTCCTATTCGTGTTCTAATTTGCTTCTAGAAGCGACGCATGAGAAGTCTAAATCAGGGACGCTTATGTGCGCATCAGGGCACTAATCAAGCGTGCTCAATTCTTCGTATCATTCGTGTAAACCTAATTATCGTTCTGCTGACAATTGCGATGCAGGCTTGCATGCTCTACAAGCGTCTATATTCCTCACTTTTATTTTTCATGCGTGCGGTCGACATGATGACAGCAAGTTAGATTCACGGATGTGGTAGAAGATGGGCTCAATTGCGGACTCGATGTGAAGACTGTACGAATGCTTCGTTGACGCGGCCGCGGGCTTGATACATGATATTCTCGGGCAAGGGCGCAGACCACGTGGACTACTGCACCGTGGCTCGTACCGCAGACACGACTCAAACGCAGAACCCATTCATCGTACTTTACGGCGCAAAGAACGCCAGAATACAAGACGCGCCAGTTCCAGAGCTGACTGATCTCTATGATGTAGTCGTTCGCATAGATTCCATCGGTGTTTGCGACAGCGATCAATGTCTGCCTTCTCTTCTCCATCACTTCTATCCACTCACCCTTAAAAATCACATCTGACTACCCAAGGAGGACTTCTGGCAGCGGGGCAGCATCGGTAGTGAATTCGATCCATCCACGGGCATAACCATGGGCCACGAAGTCTAGGGTACAATTCATGTCGTCGGCCCCCTCGGCGTTAGTCCTGGAAATCCGGTACCAGTAAGTGCCATCCGCGTCGCAAAATGAAGTTCGCTGCAGCGCCAGGCCCGCCGGATACACCGGACTGCCTGGCTAAATTTTGGAAGAGCGCGGGAAATATGATGTACAAGCTACCCGAATGTTTGAGTCCGGAGGAAGGTGTATTGGCAGAAGCATTGACGATTGCGGTACATACGGTGGAGCTTGTAGATGTGGGACCGGGAGGGAAAATGCGTAATAATGGGCAGCGGGACGATTGGCATGTTGTCTGCGGCTGTGGCGAGACAATTTGGCGTGCATCAAAGAGATCCTAGAAAGAAGGTGGAATTTTTAGGAGAGTGGCTACATTGCACGATTCTTGTGCGGTGGAGAGGAGCGCGCAAGACAACGCAGAGAGAATATTGAGGGAAAATGGCTTGGAAGAAGGTCGTTTTGACACAAGCGGCAGCTTGATTGACACGGTCGTCGAGGCTTCCAGTGCATCATCGTCGATCGAGATAGGGATCGATATTTTTAGACCTGGTGGGAGATATGTCCAAACTGGATTGGGAAGACCGAAAATCGAGTTTCCAATGGTAGCTATAGCTCAAAAAGACCTTACGGTGCGAGGATGCTTTCAATACAGTGCTGGAGACTATGAAATATGAATAGCATTGCTTGAGAAACGACTCATCGAGGTTGGCTCCTTCATCAGCAGTGCCATCACGTTTGAACTGGCGACCGAGGTCTAGGATAAGACAGCGAGGGGAGAAGGCATCAAAAACCTCGTTGAAGATGTTCAGAACTGTTAGAGAGCCGAGAGCAATTGTCTTTCGATTTCAGTATTCAGGAAAATCCGGGTCGACAGTCTTCCTCCAAGCTTGCAGGCCTCCTCTGATATCACCAATGTAGCGTTTCCCACCAGAGTTGAGTCCAAACTCTTTCAGTTTCCTCACTGTGATCTGTGAGTCATTGCCCAATCTGCAGATGACGAAGATGGGTTTCTCGGACTGCCGCAGATTATTCACCCAATCATCATCACCCACGTCCATGTCGTAGTCGTCAGATTTTGGACTGTTCAGACTAGGGCCCGGGGTTGCAGACACTGTAGAGAAGGGTATGTTGAGACTACCATCGATATGGCAAAGCTCGAATTGCACCTTTTCACGGACGTCAATTAAAATATGGCTGTTCTTGTTCGAAACCGTTCCAGTGTAGGGATTTACTCCAGATACTAACTTCGCGTAATTGTCCGCCGAAACACGTTCTTGAGACGTCAGTACTTGGACAGGATTGATACTGCCGCAAAACTGCACATAGTCCAGGCTTCCCGATTGCAATGCTTCGAGAGTAATTGTTGCCTGCGTTGAGCACGCCGCGCAGCTCGGCTTCCTCGATCGTAGCCGTATTGAACGGAACATGGGGTTCGAGTAGGCAGAGAAGATGAGTAGACTTGGAGGATCCGCTGGTTTTGCGCGACTCAGTCTTAGCGTGATAACTTTGATAGCTTCCAAAGCTTGCAGTATACCCATGACGCCCACCACGGGGCCTAGTATGCCCCCATCACCACATGAGACTACAGATTCAGGTGGAGGTGGTCTCGGAAAAATACATCGGTAACAAGGACCTCCTCTGCTATCTCCAGGTGACAGGGGCGGATTATTCAAAACCATCAACTGACCATCAACCCGCAATGCTGAGGCTGAAACAAGAGTCTTGCCTAAGATTACGCAGGCATCGGAGATGAGATAACGTGATGCTGGCGTGTCTGTGCAATCGAGGATCAAGTCGTAGGACTTGAAGATTGATGTCACAGTGTCGGTTGTAAGCCGCGATATATGTGGGACGAGATTCACACGAGGATTGAGCCTAACATGAAAATCAATCGGTATGCTGCACCTGTGATGATGCAGCACTCACGAACTAAGGGCGACCATCGCGCTCTCCACCTTGGTCATGCCTACCTTTGCAGTGGAATGTAGGATTTGACGGTGAAGATTTGACTCCTCTACGATATCGCCGTCAACCAGACCAATCGTTCCAACTCCTGCACCTACCAGATATGCTGCTGCGGGACAGCCTAAACCGCCGACACCTACAATGAGTACGCGAGACTGCCGCAAACGTAACTGACCTAATTATGTCAGAAGTGTTAAAAGACAATCGTGTATCTCAGGTCGCTTGAATCACCTTGTAACCCGATCTCAGGCATGATCAACTGTCTACCATACCTGACATATTCATCTTGATCAAGCGGCCATTTTCTTTTCTCAGCCCGGGCAGCTCCTTCTCCAGCTTTCGCTTCCTGCTCTAGTACGGCAAATACTTCTGATCTGAAGTCATCGGGGACGCCAAAGTTCATGTCATGGTCAAGTGGATCAGCGGCCTTCGATTTCTTCCGTTGAACAGCCGTCTCTTGCTGGCGCTGATTGTGTTCCGCTTCTGCCAACTGCTGGCGCAAATGCTGTAGCGTAGCTTCGCATGATGCTATTTGTCGGCGTAGTGATAAGACTACAGTGGCCATTCTAGCGTCCCCTGTGCGTGGAAAAACTCAATGAGGCGTCATGAGTGACTTCATTTGCTTGAACACGAATGTGGACGGCTAGTTGTGGGGCACACGGTTATCGATTGCGATGTGAGCTAGTCTCAATACGGAGAAGCACGTGAGTTCCAACGGAATATCTGAAGCCTCCAGCAGAGGGGAGACCTGAGTCGAAAGGCTGAGACTGACTTCTCATACATGATCAAGGCTGGTTGTAGGCATGTTCCGATTGTAGCCAATCGGCATGTCGAGGTTCGTAGGTAGGTCATCAGCATTCGTCAGCATGCAGTAAAACATAACCGAAAATGGACCTGCCCAAATGCCAACTCTCACAAGGCAATTCGACGTTGTATTGAGATGCATCTCACATGACAAATGACAATGTATGTTAAACCTCGGCCAATTATGCTTCCATTACAATCTCGATGAACGCCCAAGCTGCTTGGTTGCCGGATTTACACTTGCACAATGTCGTATACATTCCACCCTGTGGTCTAATTCGACGATTATCTTGTTTTTTTTAGTACGACTCGCCAGCAACAGTGCTCATTTCTGGAAACGTGCTCGCGTAACACGAGGACTCTGGGTCAGATGAGAAGAGTGCACCAGCAAAACGAGAACTCATTCCATGACTTACAGAACATGAGATTAACATAACGGTGAACTGCTTGAAGCTGTGTCTCCGCGCCCAAGTCTGCATGGTCAACCATTCCGTCTTCGAACCTAAACCTACGGCCTGTTTGCAATAGATTAGCAATATGTAACCTTCCATAAATGGTGTCCCAGCGCTACAGGCAGCATTTTCGATAGTAAGGTCTCGCTGGGGGCGCCTGGCGAGCTGACAGTTGTGTAATGCATATAGGTCATGATGACCTGCAAAGACATCCCTGAGCGGAGCAGCTGGGGAAACGCAAGTAAGAATGCTCCCATCCCACAATACCATATTGTAATGGGGAATTATTAGGCGAATTAATCAAGGATTCAGCAAATCAAGTGTCCAGGTTGGAGTGTGGCGTCTTCGCGTGGTCTCGTGTTACGCTGGGTCCCCACTACGACTCCGAGAATACAGAGACTCAAAGCCTTCTTGCAGTTTCATGTCGATGGCTCGGAGGCTGAAAATGACCAATTTTTCTCGATAGCTGGCGTTATTCCAGACTGCAAGAATGACTAGGACTCAGCTGCGTGTGGTGCATTTGGCACGAAAAGCAAATCCTGTTTCATGTTGCCATATGGTACTGACAGGGGCCAACAGCATCTGCAAAAAGCACTCGGGCGGCGAATGATGGTATGAAGTAGACAACCACGTTGACAGACAGACCCGGGATATCGGGGGAAGCCTGCCCCTGTTGCGGGAGATGGACACAAGAGCGCGGCAAAACTTCGATCCACTTGCTTGTATAAGATCGAGCACCAAAAAGATACGTCGTCAGCGTGCATCAATGCTCTCAACACCAGTCGTGCAAACCGCCCAATCTCGGGGCCGAGCGAACTTATGTCGCCGATTGCTTGCGACTGCGCGCACGATATGTTTTTCGACATGTCTGGGCGTCGCATTACAACACACGGGGTGGTTTTAAAAAATCTTGGGCGTTTCCACATGGGCGGGAGGGATGCATCTGAGAAACCGTCGAGTGGCGTTTTTCCCCCTTGGAGAGTTGCAAGGGAAGTGTGTGGGCTGAAGGTCTACCTAATAGGCCCATCTGGATGCTGCGCTTGTCCTGTCAGCTGCCTACTTCCCTCAGCCTCTATACTAGTGATGTGCCTTAGGGGCTTTGAATTCCACCTAGTGACACCTGCCGAACGTCAAGTTTCAAGGTTGTTACTACTAAGGGTGGACCAAATCTTGACGCTCGCCGCCCCGCTGTCCCGCTCTTGATAACTATTCCCCGACTGCCCCTCCGCCACGCGCAAGCCCTCGCAACCTCCTTTCGCTTCGACATCACCATCAACGACGCGATGATGGTTTGCGCATGTTGTACAGGCTTGCAAAAGTACCTCTACGGATCGGAGAGTGCCCAAGAGACGGAGTCAAGCACGGTGCGCATTGTGAACACCTCGTTACCAAGTCTACGTCAAAGCGCGGGAGACTGTCGCGCATGCGCTCTGCTGCTCAACGGCATCTTGTTACATCATGACAAGTTCAAGCAACAGAAAGAGGAGGATATCTGGATCACAGCAGAATCCTTCAAATCAACCCCTGCAAAATCTGTCCAGGATCATCTCTCTGTCGAGATCCGCTGGAGAACCCGCGAGGATCAGGAGGAATGCCAAGAAGACGAACATGAACACGAGCACGCAACAGGATATCCGGACCTCAAGTTAGAGTTCTTCACAGACGGAGGTATGTTCGGATATTGTCCTATCGAGCTGTCATCGCCTACCTGCGTGTACTGCAGGGCCTACAGGTCGGCCCAAAAGCCCGTGGGCTGAGCAACGCATCTAGCTGCAACTAACGTTGGCAGACGATCCGTCTCCCTTTTCGGCAATTGGACAAGGTCCTAGAATTTCAGAAAATCCGCTCCAGGATGCCGGTTTGTCCACTGCTCGGGACATGATCAAAAACTGCTTATCGAGCCATCCTCGATGCAGTCCAAGGCAAACCAGACCCACCACCCTGCCTAGACGAATCCTGGACCTGCTGACAGGCGAGGACTCGAAAAGTATACGATTGCATGAGTCACAATACAATCAAGATGAGCGCAGATATGAGCATGGAGAATATGTTGCACTATCGCACGTTTGGGGTCTAGGCAAGCGCCTTCCTACCACCACCACAACCAGCTTACCAGCGCACAAGAAGAGCATCCCTTGGTCTTCCCTTCCAAAAGCATTCCAAGAGGTAGTGATCTTGGTGCGAGCACTGGGATTCCGTTGGCTTTGGATTGATGCACTATGTCTTGTGCAAGACGAAGTCCAAGAGAAGCTGGAGGAATCTCTCATGATGGACGAGATCTTCGGGAATGCATTCCTGACCATTGCCGCGACCTCAGCCACAGATAGTAGTACACAGCCATTATTCGCAGCCAAAACGCAGGCGTTCAAAATCCAAGCAACAGACAACCGAGGCTCCCTCTTCAAGATATATGTACGGGAACAGCCCAGTCACTACAGTTTTAAGGCACCTTTCGATGAAGGCGCACATATGAACGATTGGGAACTGCCCTTTCCGATTACTGAAGAGACGTATATGCAAGCGCCTCTACTACAGCGATCATGGGCATACGCAGAGCGCCTGCTTTCTCGGCGTGTACTACACTTCACCAAATCTGAGATGATCTTGGAATGCCGTGAAGGATATCAATGTGAATGCGGCAGGATTGACGATAAAACTTACGATTCGCGAACAACCGATTGTATCAAACAGGAATTCGGTAGATTGATCGCAGAAGCCAACAACCGTCCTGCTTTGAACAGACAAAACATTACGCAGAATCGAATGGACAGCATGACATCACAATTAGCTAGTGCGACGCTTACGAATGGCGCTCAAGACCTTGCACGCCACCGCGAGGAGGCTTTGCAACTCTGGAGCTACATCGTCACAGAGTTCACGGCTCGCAACGTGACTTACGACAGCGATCGTCTCATTGCTATCGCTAGTATAGCGAAAGCAATTGCTCCAGCTTTACAATCCGGGTACATCGCTGGCCAATGGACTTTCTCGACACTAGGTCTTCTATGGTATGCTAACGACAGTACAAGGTGTCGACGGCCACATGCGACAAACGGGCAGGTTCCTAGCTGGTCTTGGGCGTCCGTGGAAGGCTCGCCAATCCAATTCGACAATGCCTCAGCTATGGATCTTGCGTGCAGAGCATCATTCGGTCCCAAAGGGAAACGCGCGTCAGCCTGGTCACCAATCATGGGTGAGCCGGTAGACCTGTCTGCTGCCATGTCAGCTGAAGTCGTGCTGCACAGTTCCCCATCGTCGTCGCAAACATTTTATATGCTTACCAAAAATGGTGTATCTGTAGACTTCACTCCTGATATTGTTCCCGCACGTGGCGAGGATGAATTAGCTGATGGTCAAGTCCTTGTGTGCGTACTTGTCAGCATGACGTTCCGGTCGTCCATTGTCGGCCTAGTTCTGAAGTCGCTTAACAATAACACCTATCGTCGCGTCGGGCGCTTCGAGTGTTACGAATGTACTCCTGAAAGCGTTGACCAGGAAATGAGCGAAGATGCAGAAGCACTATTTGAGCGCTGGTTTCCCGAGATCCAGGACATGACGCAGTTGGACAATTGCCCCCAACGGACATATACGGTCGTCTGAACCATCTCGTCGTTGTCGTCATTGATGATTTGAGGAGGAGATTCTGAGCTGTGCACATATGACAACATTTGATAGCGCGGAGGGACAATCGCTTGTCCCTTGTGCACTTTCCGTTCGCTTGCATATATTCGATACCCAAGAGCGTCAGCATCTGCGACGACTCGCACAGTTTTCTTCTCCTTTATGATAGCTGTATGATAGGCCAGACTACTCTTTTCGGTTAAATAAGAGCGACTTATGATCATGACGGCATACATTTCCTACAAAACCGTCCCCAAACCAACCCCCACTCACAGGCAAACACACACTACAACATCCAAGGAACAGGCTTCTGGCGAGCAATAAGTGCACGATGCTTTATTGGAGCGTACATGATGTTCATGATCACCCTTGATGTGGGTGCGCCCAAAGCCACCAGTATATTCGGTGATCAACCACCACAATGACAATTTTACGCCACACGCGTCAGTTTCACCCTCCATCCCTGTAACTCGACACTCTCTGCTTTTCCATACTTCATACCAAACGTAACAGTATCGAGCGGCGCCCCCTGATAGCGACCCCAGTCACCTGCATTCCACGTCGCACAACCTAAGTCCGCAAACACTTTTGTCGTGTTGATGGAGTCGGGCAGCAGTCTCCAGTTCTCTGCCGCTGTGCCGAGAGAATCGGGATCAGTGGGGTAGAGTCTTACGCTGAAATTGTTGAGAGGTGCTTTTGCACGCGCAGCTAGCACTGAGAGGACGGGGACGTTGTTGATGGTCATGTTGACGACCTCGAGGCCAGGGCCGTTGTTTGCGCTCAGTGTGACGGTGTTCGATGAGGCAGAGCCAGAGAGGCTGTATGTGCCGGCATACTTGCTTGCTGCTTGTGTACGTGCTAATTGGTCGGCGTAGGGGATGAGGTACGAGCTCACAGTCGCGAGGAGCTCAATTGCGGCTACGTACAGCTGGTCCCCGCCGCCTGCGGCGTTGATGGTCAGAGCGATGTTGTATTCTGGGATTAGAACTGCGTAAGAAGCGTACTGAAACAGCTTGGTTAGCACTATGGAGGAGTATGGAATATACTTGGAAAACTTACTCCCGGTACACCCCCAGCCTTGGTGTAAATATCGAGCGGTCGAGGGAAGGCAAGCTTCAAGTCATTTGGTCGCAAGATCTCCCAGGCAACACCGTTTGCTTGCTGGAATGATCGCAGGAGAGTGGTCGGCTGCATCCACTTTCTCAACTTAGCTTTCGAGAGTAGATCATGATTTTGAAGTGCTTGCAGCAGCTTCAGCATGTCATTGGGCGTCGACCAAAGACCTCCGACAGCATTGAGATTGCCGAATGCTGGCACGAACCAACTTGCGTCCCACGGGAATCTCGGCAATATGGCGGTCTGGTTGTTTGTGGGAGGGACAAACGTCGACTTAGACATGCCGACAGGGTCGAGTATCAGGTCTTGGATGACGGCCTCATAAGTCTTGTTATGCGCCTTTTCCAGCGCCTTCCCTAGCAGTATGTATGCAATGTTCGAATACATTGATCCTGATTCAGGCGAGTGTGGCGCATACGTCGGATTATTGAACATGGCAAGAACTTCGGCGTTAGAGCACACGCGCCCACCTGGTGCAGGATCGCATCCTGGAAGCGTGTTGTTGACTTTTGGAAGACCTAGCGCCGACACGTTGACCCC
Source organism: Coniothyrium glycines (assembly GCA_025742365.1). Classification (NCBI taxonomy): domain Eukaryota; kingdom Fungi; phylum Ascomycota; class Dothideomycetes; order Pleosporales; family Coniothyriaceae; genus Coniothyrium; species Coniothyrium glycines. The sequence continues at coordinate 129,077 of JAMXIJ010000023.1, forward strand.
ACTTATTGCATAGTCTCCAACATAGCCCTGTATTCTGATCAGTCATTGTTAGATGCGAGTCCGGATGTGTCCTACAAATCGACCCAGACCTGATGTGTGGTCTGCCAGCGAGGCTATGGTCACTTCCCCATAAAACTCCGTGCTGAGACCTGGTACCCACTTCGTGATCGGGTCTTCCAAGCTAATCGTATCTTCGCTTAAGACGATCGCAAGAGCTGTGATCAGCTTGGTGGCGCTGGCGATGCGAATTTGTGTATCATAGAGTGATTGTGCAACCTCGCGACCCGGCGCGGAGTGCTCACGCTCAAAAACTATAGTATCCCCTATGGATGCTTTGATAGCGAAAGATGTGTTTTGTCGGAATGTAAAGCTGTTGAGAACAGTTTCGGGAATAGTGAAATTCGAGGCCTTGGGTTCAATCGACGGTGGGGATAGCAGTGGGCCTGGTGGTGGACATAAGGATGAACCTAGATGCGCAAATGAGGCGAGCGTGATGATGCTGGACAAAATCATAATTGGCGTCTCCGAATATAAAAAGTTGATAGATTCCACAAAAAGGGCAAGTTAAAGGTCGGGCCTTTGAATCTGAGATGTAGTTCAGCACAGCGAATCTGTTCTCTTATATTGAGCCAGATTCGACTAAGACATGGCTCTACGACGCTTCGCATTCTATCCGAGCGTGCGGATCGGATCAGAAAGAATATTTTTGCAGTATGTTTGGAGATGTTGGGAGCTCGAAGTGAGGCATTGACGATGAATTGTAAGCGCTGTGAGTGGATGGTTCGGACAATTTTAGGGCACGGCGAGCACTGCCACAAGTTTACTTCATCGGTGAACACAGCTACAGCACTTTAGCTATGGTTGATCCCCTATTGGAGACCTTTTCGCGAAAAGACTCGTCACCTGTCATGAGACCGACTGTTGCAGCTGTTGTCCTTGGTCCTGAACGAAGGCGCAGTCAAAGATAAGCTCCATTTTATGTCCGCCAGCCTATCTATAATTGACCTATGTCCAGTGAAGTATTTACAATGCGCAGGGCTTTAGAGGAATTGATCGAACGATTAACCATGCTCTCAAGAAGATCGACGTGGGAAGACCGTGTTGTGATGGGGCTGAACAGCAAGACGGAAATACTTTCGTGATTGGTTCGCTCGTATCCCATCCATTACCACGTGACTCGAGTAGCGTCTGTGCGTGCGCTAGTCTCGTATAGGTAACTAGCCAACCACCAGCAGCTAAAAAGCCCTTCTTTAAGGTTTGCTGTCTCGAAGACGTGTTATTTAATTGGCTCAGCGATACTGCGCTACAATTGTAGATCCGCTGGTTATAGATGGGTACTTGAACCGGGGGGCTGGGAGCCAAATTTCCACAGCCTCCCCGGCCCTTTTCCTAATCAGCTTCCACGAAACTTCATACGAGCGCCTCGATGCACTGTGCGGTAATTGCCGTATGGCCTGATAACTTGCGCGAAAATATGCTTACAAGAAGCCGACGACTTCCTGACTGGTCTAACTAACGATACCTACATTCCCTCCCTCCTGCTCATGTCATTACTCCTCACCTTTTGTGTGTGTCCTTCAGCACGAACAATTTCATCCGCCCGCGACTCTGTCAACTCAGATCAAACCAAGAATGGCGAGTGCATCTCTTCGCCTAGATCTTGATCCTAAAGTCTGAACCACCTCGTAAAAGACGCGCATATACCATGAGCATAGTCGCAATCAGCAAAGATGCACCTGCTACAAACCAAGCACCTTCCCACTTCTCCATGGTGTTCTCATGGCCATTCTTCCGCGCGGCGCCAGCAATCGGATTCCCAACCAATGCGCCAAGGGCGGCGATTGTGTAGCCCATTCCCATCCTGGTCCCGTATTCAGATCTATCGCGCGTCAGATTCGCGATTGTTGCAGCAGGCAACGACACCAAGCCTCCAGTCACGAAGCAATATGTAGCGCTGATGACGATAAGCCCAGCTAAAGTATGGACAAAGCGCCACATGAACAGAACAATGGCAGTTGCAAAACAGCATGGGACCAAAACAGTAATGCCGCCGTACCTAAGTGTGTCAGTCAATACACCTAGGAGACTTGTGCTTCGACGTACATATCAGCTAGGTAGTTGTAAGGAAATCGGCCGAAAAATGTGGCAGCATTCATGATGGCAACGACGTTGAAAGTCATTCCTTCATCAATACCTAGGTCCAAGGCATAGCTCTGGATGAAGAAGTACGGAACATAAACACCGGCAACCATGAATGCATATGCTAGCCAGGTTAGCGCCATTTTGACCAAGATCCGGTTTCGAAATTCTGTTACACACCAAAGATGAAGAGCGTGTACGGCATGTCGAGCAGAAACGTCGCTTGAAAAATAGGCACTTTCTTCCTTTCCTTTTCCGATGTGTGTGGCTTCAACACAACCAAGCTCAACGAAAGCGTGGCCAACATGACAAATGCTAGTATTCGAACTGCCCAGCCGAAACGAACTCTGTCGAAAAGCTCCCTCATCATCAGAGGATATACTACCCCAGCTGTATGTACACAAGAATCAGCCGACCATCTCTGTACCATGGACTTGCTAGATAGAATCAATTTTGCTTACCTATACTGCTTCCAGTGCTCACAGTACCAGCTGCCAGCATCCTATGCTTGGTAAAGTAGTGTGGGATGACCGCAGCGCTCGTGAATGCCAGCATCCCGCAACCTACACCAACAACAACTCCTTGCGCCAGGATCAGGTGCCAGAAGTATTTGGCAAAACTAGTCAAAATCATGCCAACGACTTCGAGGAAGATGCCGCCAACAACAACCGCGCGTGTATGCCCAGCATCGATCAACCTTCCGGCAAATACACCAATGAAAAGTGTCAAAAATAGCTGCAAGGAGCCGATCCAAGCGATATTAGAATGTGAAATGGCCGGATATTCGTGGGAGTAGTACGTCTCGAATATGGAGAATGAATTTGTCAAACCCCTGTGTTGACCATTAGAAAGTGACCGTCTCTCATTTGATCTCTTACATAGCCTACCAAGTATTCATGAACAGCAACCAACATGCAAACACCTGAATCCAGCCTCTCAGTCCGCCATCCTGGTCAGTTTCGATAGGTTGAGCAGGAATGGTCTGTTCTTTCGGAAAAAACTCTTCACGGTTCGAATCATCAGCTGCGCTCGTGATAACTGAATTAGTCTGTTGCTTCATGACGTCGAAGAACACCATTATGACTCAAGTCCTGAATAGCTAAAAAGAACAGGAATGATGGATACCTTCTTTCAACAGGTAGAATATATATATATATTGATGATTCGGGGTGTCGGTGTATGCATGGACCCTGAACCTTGGTAATGTACAAGTCGTAGCCTCTTCCAGGCACTGATGCTCCATGGCCTCAGTACCGGTACAGGATTCTTTTAGAGGGCCGAAAACGTCAGACACGAAAATTACGGACAAACGCATTGCGATCGTGACACTTGATCCAGTCGACATCGGCGAATCATGCGCTGCTGACTGTATGACATTTGGTGCATTGTCCAGATGCGTATGCAAGGCTGGTTACACAAGCCGCCCCGTCATCAAGTAGATTCTATGCATGTCAGATCACTTCGCCTTCAACAACGCTACTAGCAACGTAGTATGCCATAATTTTCTTTGTCCACAAAAACGCAATCTTGGTAGTTTGACATAAGTCAATATGGTTCGTCAACAAAATCTTTCACGTGAAAAACTCGGTCAGCAAGACTGTGATACATGCTCTTTCACCGGATTATTTTTGCAAGCTACCTGTACACGATTACCATGGGATAGTCTAGATAGAGGCTGAGGTCATTATACTAAATCATCAAGGAAGAGTGTATGTGACTATACTTTTTCCTAGCAGAACTTAAAAAGCCGTCAATCAATACCATTCTACGTCCAAAAAATCTCGTATCAATTGAGTGCATCGTCCAGCAAAACTCACAGCGAAGATGACAACATACCCCCGCCCCACGTCCGACGAGGTGAACCTTGCGGCTCAACTACTTTCTTCTCAAGTCATTAAGACTCCCCTCATGACGTCTCCTCATCTCAATGCCATTGCCACTGCCAGGATCACGAACCTTTTATCCTTCCCCAAAGGTACTCCTCGCATCAAAATGTTTCTTAAATGCGAGAACCTTCAGAAAACGGGATCCTTCAAATTCCGTGGCGCAAGCCATTTCCTCGCTAAACGTTCTGACCAAGAACTTGTTAATGGAGTCGTAGCATACAGTACTGGTACGGGGTGTTCCTATTCCTCTTCAAGGCAGAACGCTAATATTCTTACAGGAAACCACGCTCAAGCTGTCGCTCACGCTGCCCAACTCGCCTCCCAGTCCCGTCGCATCCACGTCCCAACCTACGTCGTCGTTCCCTCGAATTGCCCAGAAAAGAAAGTCAAAGCAGCCGAAGCTTACGGAGCAAGGGTGTCTTTCTCGGGCACCGCACCACAGGATCGCGTCGAGCTAGCGAAGCAAATCGAAAAAGACACCTGTGCTGTGCTTGTCCCGCCGGCGGATCACGCAGATATTGTACTCGGACAAGCCACCGCCGTGAAAGAACTGCTTGAGCAAGCTGCCAGCTTGAACACGAAGCTCGATGCGGTTATCGTACCGAGTGGCGGTGGTGGGCTGCTCGTTGGTGCAATAGCGGTATGCAAACCCAATGGTGTAGCTGTTTTTGCTGCAGAGCCGAAAGTCGGGGGACCCGGGCTAGCGAGTGCGATTCGGACTGGAGTGCGGTGCGAAGAGATCAAAGGGCAGCCTAGTGTTGCGGACGGATTGAGAAGTTTAACAGGGACAGCAAATTGGGAGCATATTCGCCAGGTAGGGAATGTGGAAGGTATTTGTTCACTTAGTGATGAGCAGATCAAACAGACGTTAGGCTTGGCTGTCAACGAGTTACAATGTGTGCTTGAGCCGAGCGCGGTGGTGGCATTGGGAGGCGTATTGTATTGTGAGGTTTTTGCTGAATGGGCTAGGGGCCGCGGAGGAGATGTTAAGGTTGGCGTCGTGTTAAGTGGTGGCAACATTGGGCAAGAAGACCTGCAGCGTATTCTACCCGAAGTTTCTGCTTGGGATGTTCTTGCAGATAGTGTGGAAGTCGCGCAGCCTTGAGATCATCAAACATAACATGATCGTTCAAAACGACGGCAACGCCGAGTCTGGAATTGCTGACCGTTGGGCAAAGCAAAAGACTTCGATTTCATGATAGTTCGAGTAGTTTCCCATCTTCACAAATGAATCACGAAATTCACGACACAGCTGAATACATGAAGACGTACATTGGAATCCCATATTATCCGAAAGATGGAAGTGGTTTGCTTTTACATATGTGGCTGCAGTGACCCGGTGAACGGCTAGATCATGTGTGTTCAGCCAGATGTATGGATCAAGCCATGATCATCTTGAATCAGATGAGCTGTACTTACATAGTTCGCCTCGCCTGGCACACGATAGCAAATCAAAGCCTGTGAGTTGGAGATCGAAAGCTGAGAGGTATGATGTTGATCCGATTACCAGAATCTTTGTATCACACTTAAGGGATAATTGAGGGCTCGGATGACATACTAAAGCTAAGGAATCAACATTTACACTAGATTTGGCAGCTATGTTCCACTACGAAAGTCTTTCAAATAACAAAAGGTGAGATAGTAAGGAGCATGTATTTCACAGTATACCTGATCTATTGATATGAACGCATGTATGTCAGCAACACCAGCATACTTTGCGCATCGCGTTCGGAGATATTTGCAAGTCACTGCAATTATCAACGCTGTATTGATTTGACGCAAGTATATAAGTATGTTTTCGACAGGTGTGCTCACAAACTAGACATTATCATTTACAGTCTACATGAAAACATGACACTCAAAGCTGTGTAGCGATCAATGTGCCATGTGCTTCGGAGCACAGGAAAGTAATATCAGACGCTAGACCATTTGATGTTGTTCATTCTGACTTCTCCTTCAGAGTATTCTGCGTTCTTAATCCACACTTAACAGCTGCAGCAATTGTGCTTCAAGCACATCCCGCGCCGCCGGCCAGTCGGCGAGGCGCTCATACAATTCCTCACGATCCACACGCCTAAACTCCTCGAGTTCACCCAGCAGCTTGTCCAAAACATCGTGCGGGCCCGCATCCTCATAAAGCGCCGCGAGTAGCGCCTGATACATCGGCGACTTGCGCGTGTACTTCGCTCCTGTTGGTAGTCCGCCGTCCACATTCTCGGCGTGAGCTTCTTCCATAGCATCCGCGTACACGGAGCGGTACTTGTCTAGTTCCCATGTGATGCATGGTTGGCGCAGCATAGTGAAGTTGGGCAGCCAGTCGCGATGCAGAAAGAGTGGAATTGAGGCGTACCCGATGCACTGCGGAACTGCCATACATCCGTCCCAGTCCAGGATACCAGTAACATTTCCGTGGTCGTCGACAAGGATGTTGTGTAGGTCGAGATCATCGTGACGGAGGACAAACGGCTCTTTCGCGGGCAGCGTGTCGCAGTGGGGATCTGAGATGTCGCTTGGTTGGCGGAAGGGCGCTTGCGAGAAGATTATCTGGAGAAGACGGCGTACGCCCATGGCTTGGTGGGTCTTCGGGTGCTGTTGTTGTTCGGGAGTCATATCGTTCATGGCCGCGAGGGGGTTCCAAGAAATGTTCACGCCGTGCACGAAGAAGCTTGCGCTGGTCAGGAATGGGCCGAAGCGGGTGAACTCATGGAAGCGTGTCTTGGAGTGCCAGCGGATGATGGGACAGTCAAGTTTTGGCTTCTCGTCGCTGCAGTGCCCGAAGATCGGTGTGCCGATCTTTTCGAACTGGAGTTTCTGTAGGTGGCTCATGGCGCGTGCGAGGGATTGCAGGAAATTAATGCGCTTCTGCTCTAGTTCTGGCGGAGTATCATCTACCGTCAGAAATGAGTCTTCGTCCCGTAGTTCCTTCAAAGGCTTTCCGTGCCACATGTCTTCCGCCGACGAGCCTGGGATCTTCTTGAGCAAGATGTATGGTGCACCAAGATCATTATTGACCAACGGGTGGAAGTCAACAACCTCTGGTAGAGGACATTTGGTGGCATACATGATGCGTTGCATTAGCTGGGCTTCGTTCTTAAGTACGATAGCATCTTCGGGGTACTGCCAGTTCTTGGGTGTGCCGTGAGCAGGTATCTTGAGGACGTACTCCTGCTCGAGCACTCCATGGAGCTCAACACGGAGGAAGACGCAGTGATGATAGGAACCTTCCTTACGATGTGTGATAAAGCATGTCCAAGGCTTGCTACCATGTTTCTGTTGCATGACGTTAAGCACAAGCTTTTTGATAACTTCAGATGGGATGGCACGAATCGTCTCGAAGTCACGACGATCAAACTCGTCTTCGCTGCCATCGTCATCAAGACTGTAGATTGAATCATCTTCCGTGAGAACTTCCTGGTTGGAAGCTGTGATTTCTTGTTGCGGGAGCGCGGCCTCTCCTGCTCCTTGCGCAAGCGGTAAATCGACACGCAGCGATTTGAGAGCGCCGAGAAATCGACGGAGGTAGCCTTTCTCCTTGGTGCCTTCTGAGCTCAGATATACTGGTAAGGTATTGGGCAGAGATATCTTTGAGGCTGCTAGTGTAGTAGATTTACCTTCGTTCGAGCGGTGTTCCGGTGAGTCGTCTATATGAGGCTCGCCGTGGCGCGAGCCGAACATTCGCTTCAACTGAGTTGCCATTTCGCGAAGGTGACGAACTGTGAATTCACCTGGATACTTTTCGTGTCGAGCACGAGATTTCAGTGTAGAGGCTTGCTTGAATGGCCACCGGGTGGTGGTCTCCGATGGTATTAGGTCGGCGGAGAAAGGTGCTTCTTTCTTAAGCTTGCGAGGCTGCATCGTAGAGTCTCACCTGTACTGTTGCGAGGTCGTGTATGTTGGCTTTCTCCACATTCGGAGATTCTTTGTAGGTTGTGGTTGAGACTGTGTGCAGCGGTGTAGAGCGTCAGATCAGGAGGAAAGGCATGAAGTTATGAGTAATATGCGTAGTAGCGACACTGTTGGGGTGAATTCACTGATCAAGCGCACGCGCCGTTGCTGCACCAACCATACACCTGAGTAGGCAGTGAAAGTGTCACAGTGCTGGTTGACGTTGCCTTGCCATCCTGTAAGTCGATATACACAGTGTCCGGCATTGTGTGCTGTCGTGATATACTTCTGGCAGCCAAAGAACAGTTCGCATATCCCGAGAAAGCATGTAGAGCCTCTGGTGATGTAATTTACGACATATGTAGCTGAATGCATGTCCAAACGAGGGTCGACATATTGGTTTCTGGTGACTGTGAAAATCATTTGGTACGATCATGTTGAACCAGTCATTGTTTATCCACACGAGAGATGCAGTGAAAACCGACCCTCGTGAAAGGTATCAACGCACTCTATATCAACACTTCCTTCTGAATATCAAGCATTGCAGCCCTTCTCATACACAACTCTCGCATCAACCCTACGCACGTCTTTTGGAATTCCCAAACGGATCACTGGACTCCCCACAGCACGCAAAGGGGGCTCGAGGATGGGTTCGCATCAAGTCCGAGTACCATTCGGCAAGAAGGAGCTCCGCGCACTGTACAAGACGTATGGAGATGATGATCTGTACAGTTCTGGGAGGTTCAGGCCGCAGACACAGAACTTAACTACAGGAAAGATCGCCCAGAAAGGGCATCACTGTGAGGTGTGCAACGCGGCGATGACCAAAGCCTGTTATGATCGTCTACAGTAAGTACAACAATTCTTTCTGCACAATTGGTTGTCACTAACTTATGGCAGTCATGCATATTGCCCAACGTGGGTTACGAGACAGCAAGATGGCATACTTGTGCGCATGAGATGTGGAGAGAGATTTGCACTCCATTCAGATGGCTGCGGAAAGCATCCTCGCGTCCAGGGTTACAATCGTCCGTTGTATGAGGCTGCCAACGGGCAAGATATCAGCATAGAGGACTTTCAAGATCCTGACCCTCACAACGGAATTTTTGACCAAGGAGACGATGAGGAAGCGAGTAAGGCAGTCGTCGAAGAAGCCGTCCATGCTCTCGATGAGCGTGTCGAAACTATGATCGCAAATGGCGAATACGTCCCCCCTGACTATCACTCTGCCTACTTTGCAGACACCGCAAAGGAAGCAAAGAAGGACCGTAAGAAGGCAAAACAACGCAGTCTGTCAACTGTCACTGAAGACGACGTCCAGGATATTGTCTCGGCAGGTCGCGGTCAGATGACGGTGCTCGCGAACGGGAGAAGCATGGCGAGTTCAAGGAAATCAAAACGTAGGAGTACGATGACGCATGGAGCTGCCGCGGCCTTGCCAAACCGCCAGCTGCCTGTTAAAGGGTTGGATCACGGTACAACGGACATAGCGACGATGACGGGCAAGGAGCGAGTGCAGCGTTGGGCTGAAAGTCATCTAAGACGTCGGCAGTAGCTCGTTTGCACCCCTACGATTGCTGTACGGCATGGTGACTTGCCTTTGCTTGCAACCTGCATCGTTTCTTTTCCGAGCTCTTGATGTATACTTCAATCAAGGGTCGTGCGTGCCAATCCCAAATTCGGGCCGTCTTTGCTCAGAGATGTGAGCTCTAGGATCAAGCTTTTTCAGTCAACAAATATCATTAAGTTCGACGCGCAGATCCAGCTTGAACGTTCATTCGGGTCGAACGGATCTCAAGATCACAGTATGATCCGACGCCAAGTGCAGCCAAGCCTCGTGCGTATCCCAACGTGGATGATCTACCTACGAGTAGTCAATTCCCAGCACGAGTAAGTAGACTACACGGAATCTGTTAGACATAGAAATAATATACTTCAATCCATTGGATTTTTTACTGTGTACAGAACCTACAGATTATGGTGGATAAGCCCCGGCCCTGTGGCGACGATAAATTATCATCTTTACATTTGAATTTAGAACCTAAGATATCTTGCATGTCAAGACTCATTGGCATCAATTTCTACACTAAAGTAGGGGTTGTTGACTTGTTTCATATGTGACGTCCTGGATCATTATGTGATACGTTGGGAGTGGCTTATGATGACGTGGCGGTGCCGGAGATAGCTCTAGCGGTGGCTGAGCTAGCGCTAGCCTCGCCTCAGATTAGCCTCATTTCCTGACCACGCCTCGGGGAGTGTGAAGACTGGAATCCATCACATCAATACTATGCATGCTTCTGACATGTCGAACAAAATTTCCCCCTTTCGGATCATATTTACATGTACTGCTGTCTCTGACAGCATGCGCCTCATCCGAATAGCCGAACTAGAGCGCATTCTCACATCGCTATCGATAAACGAAAATCGATAGACTACCTCCACGCCACAGTCATGCCAAGTGGCATTTTTCTCCCCTAAGGCCTACCAAGAGCTCTTGATACGCTCGTGAATGACACTCACGCGATCACTTCTGCATGCTTCTACGCCGTCACGAGCGACGGTCCGATTGACATGCATGAAATGCATGCAATGTACTGAGAGCCGTCCTCAGGATGGGTAGGCTTTTCCAACTGCATCCTGCATACATACCATTATTCGCTAGACTTCATAAAGGAAGAACTAAGCCCAGAATAGTCGCCGTGACACTTAAACTTCACCATTTTGAGGATGCGAGATGATGATTGTGCCCGAAGTTGCTGATTGGCTCGGCAGACACCCTTCACTGACTAATGACAGGGCCAACAAGACTTTAATCGGGCGTGCAGTGGCAATTGCGACGTGTAGTCGGGCTCCGGCGTGCGGCGGTCTTGCGATTCTTCTGTCCGGCGCCAGAGAGTACATCGCAGCAATATTGGCTTAGCTAAAGACTAACCGGACAAGTCTGCGAGGCATCGCACTATGCTGTACAGTAACTCTGTATAAAGCGGACTACTCGGTACAACACGTATGAAGTTACCCAATCGTTCCTCGTGGCACCCTCACTCCTACTTCTTCCGTTTTTACAGTCATTCGCTTCTTGGTGTATTAGATCCTCCTAAAACACAAGCACACCGTTGTCGTTCCGGCATGTCACTCGCTTTGAGAGCAGCACTCTGTGCTACCTCATTCCAGACTTTCATCTCAGCCACTTTCGCTCAAGGATCATGGGGGCCCGTCATCGAATTTCCAGTCATCCCGGTGGCAGCCTACGTTGTGCCTGAATATCCTTCGTCTTCACGTTTGATGATTTACTCAGCATGGTCACCAAGGATGTTCGGCCAGGAACGTGGCTACACTCAGTTCGCGGATTACAATTGGGTAACAGGGGCCGTTTCCCAGCGTGAAGTCGCCGAGACTGCACATGACATGTTCTGCCCAGGTATGAGCAGCTTAGCCGATGGACGGCTGGTCATCACTGGTGGTAGCAATGCCCAGAAGACGAGTATATACGACCCTAGGAACAACACATTCGCTCCCGGACCGGACATGCGTATTGCACGAGGGTATCAAAGTTCTACTGTCTTATCCAATGGCAAAATTTTCACAATTGGCGGCTCGTGGAGTGGACCAAGAGGAGGCAAACCAGGAGAGATTTACGACCCTGCGGCAAATACGTGGACACTCCTTCCCGGCGCCGCTGTTGAGCCTATGCTGACGTTTGACCACGAGGGTATCTTCCGGGAGGACAACCATGCTTGGCTATTTCCTTGGCGTAACGGCTCCGTGTTCCAGGCGGGACCCTCAAAAGCAATGAACTGGTACTACACCGATGGCGAAGGTGGCGTGAGTCCGGCAGGGATTCGGGATGCTATGAACGATGCCATGTGCGGTGTCAATGTCATGTATGACGTTGGCAAGATCTTCTCGGCTGGCGGATCCCAGTACTATGACCGTGCACCAGGCCTCAGCGTTGCGCACTTGATTGAGATCAATGAAGTCGGCGCACCAGCTGTAGTCGAAACTTTGCCCAACATGAAGTATGCGCGAGCTTTTGCGAATGTGGTAGTGTTGCCAGACGGCAAGGTCCTAATCACTGGTGGCCAAGGCTACGCTCAGGGCTTCACTGACCGTGAACCCGTCTTCAATCCGGAGCTTTTTGACCCTGCCACCAAGACGTTCACTGAGTTAGCACCTGAAGCTATACCACGCAATTATCATTCGGTTTCCATCTTGCTGGCCGATGGTACGGTATTCTCTGGTGGAGGCGGTCTTTGTTACGATGACGGTACAGGAACATTGTCCGAACGCTGTCGCTATAGTGTAGATCATCCCAACGGCCAGATCTTCACACCACCATATCTTACTACGGATGCTCCTCGACCAGTAATTGCAAGTGTCGTCGCAAGTTCTGTCGCGCCGGGTGGGGAATTGAGGATTACGATGGAAGGGCCTACAGAACAGGTGTCGTTCTCTTTGATTAGAATCGGCAGTGTGACACACAACATAAACAGCGATCAGAGGCGCGTGCCGTTGACGCCCAGGATTGAGGGAACTGAGGTTGTGCTGCCTATCCTCGCTGACTCTGGAGTCGTGCTACCGGGTGCATGGTATTTATTTGCCGTAAGTGCTGGAGGTGTCCCAAGCATAGCCAAGACGATCTACGTTCAGCAGGGTTAAGCAGGTCCGGGCGGTTTGACAGCCACTCGATAACTCAGTGTAATGATTCCCGCTGTGTTTCATTGTGAGGTAATGATGATATGATAATGCTGAAGACTGTCTCCCGGCTTAAATGCCATATTTAACGATAAATGCAGACCAGTATCATACGATCGTGTTGCAGTGTGCAAGAAACTCACATCCTAACTTTTGCTTTGCTCCTCCTTCTCGCTCTCCGCTTTATCATGGCTCTTTGCTTCTTCCTTATCCCCAGACGAACTACCTCCTCCTTTATAATGGCTTCCTTCTTTGCCCGGCTCGAAAACTGTGTTGCCTGGATCGTAATGGTCAGCATCGCGGAGATTGCCTAATGCCATTCTCAAGGAGCGAATTAAAATTGAGCGTACAGCTTGCACAGTGAGCGTAAGAACCATCCTTCGTCAAATCCGCGCCTGCTCCGCATTCGGGACAGTCAACCATTATTTTTACAGGTATGGTGTAATCTGGGAAATGTTTGGGCGAAATGGAGTTGAATATTCCTCCCACTGCCCTGGTAAGAGCGAATCACGCTAGAGGAACGGCATGATGTCATTGACTATCATGCTGAAGATGCTGTAGTAGAACGACTAACGTAGACATGGCAAACACACATTGCCCTCGCAAAGTCGCGTAACAACGCTAATGAAGAGAATAGTATCGAAGAGAACTACCGGTAACGACAACCTGCGGTTTACCCATGGCTGGCGTTTTTTTAATCCTTGCACCCACAGCATCATGATGGCGGCTGCAGCCATAATGACGATTCAGCCAAAAAGAACTCTCAGTTGTGGCTGTAAAACTTTACTATAAGATATCTGCCAACACCATCTAGCATCTGTGCTGTTCTCCGCGTGTTCCTGCGCATCCTCCCTGCTCCGGCGCCGATGCTTTCACTTCACTTGCAGGACTCACTCCACATATGGTTGTATCGACCTCGCTATGTTGATGCGACTCATCTTGCATGGAAGACAGCAATAAGCCACCAATCATTGGATCGACTTCACTTTCGTTGTTGCATTATACGTATCCAGACATTGGAGTGCACGTGCTTCAGCCACGATACGAGTTTAGGCTCCATGGTAGCGCGATGGGAATTCGAGCCAATTGGAAAAGACTGACGAGCAGCGCTGCATATGCCGGCGATTTCGGCGTTCCAGATTATCCCATTAGTTCTTTATGTTCATCCCCACCCTCCTCCTTCTAAGGCAAGACGCCGGATGTCTTCTATTCAGGCTTACTAAACATCAAAAGCGCTGCCAAAGTTTTGTACATCCAAAGCATTGACATCGTTCTTGCGGATACTAGCATCCGCGAACCTGGTGAGTTCAGGGGCGATCGGCGCGATCGCGAAACAAGGACAGACTCTCCACCGCTTTAACACTTCCGGGTATGTGAATCAGGCCGCGCTTACTTCCACCTATCCGCAACACGTCCCCATGTCATCCGCAAATTATCCGATGACAACCATGGCATTGTCAACCCATTTACAGCACCACTTGGCCCGAAGAACGACAGCGGCCGCGAGCAAGACATAGGCGACATACGCAATGCCCTTAGGAGCATCCACTTTGCGTATCGAGCCTGCCCTGTCCCCGACCGCTTCGTGGATTTACTGGTGCGAGCGTTATTGCGCCAGCTCGTCTCCAGGTCGAAGGATCGAAAGTTTGAGCCACACATGCAATTCAGCCGCTTATGGTGTGAGGGACCCCCAGGATGCGTCGGTCGATGCCCAAATATTGAATGTACAGGCACTCAGCACAAAGCGGGTGGCTGTCAGCGCGAAAGGAGCGGTCCGTATATAATCCCTGAGATCCGTGGGCCACGGATGAGAGGTTTGCATATTAGACTGGTCGGTTCTTTCCCTACCAACAACTCTCAACAAGCAAGCGCCAGTGGTACTTCTTTGTACACTTCAGTTGTCGCGGCCATCTCATCATCGCATGTGCCGCAGCAGAGCCTATGTTTATAGTCCATCACGCTAAAGTCTGTTAAGCCCATCCACAACGGCTAGCTACCCGTGGGCGCAGAAACGGCTTATTCACTATTGTGTAATAGCATTGTTTGCATTGGGACCCTGACGAACATGACTACTGTGGCAGAAACCGCGCAATACTCGAATAAATCACCATTATACCTCGGACCTGTCATTACTTTGGGCGTCCTTTCCCTCTCACTGGTCGTAGCGCGTATTTACACACGCCTGACACGAACGGGAAAGCTCCATCTTGATGATAAGCTCATTCTCGTTGCAGAGGTGAAAACCAGACAGACTAATGTTATGACCAGTACTGACGAGAACAAAAGCCTCTTTCAATTACTACAATCGGGATCGCAATCGCAGCAACAAGTCATGGATGGGGAAAGCCCCTGCCTTACTTCACTCCAAGTGACTTGGTGCAGACCATGAAGCTCAACTTCGCGCTACAGACAGTTTGGCTTATCACCTTTGCCCTCGTCCGTTTGTCTGTCGCATGCTCCCTACTGCGCTTTGGTACCGACCGGGCTTGGCGATGGCCACTATATCTCATCATGGGATTGCAAGTGATCATCTCGTCAGGGTACTTCATTATACAATTCGCACAATGTAAACCGATAGCTGCAAACTGGGATTCGGTGCCAGGAGCTGTGTGCTGGCCGCTGCAACCGGTCATCGATCTAGGATGGGTCGTCGCTGGTAAGTCTCTACTATTCTGATGACGATAAGATCTGATCAAATTGCGACTAACGTGCTCAGGTGTCTACATTGTCATGGACCTTATACT
This sequence comes from Coniothyrium glycines, assembly GCA_025742365.1. Classification (NCBI taxonomy): domain Eukaryota; kingdom Fungi; phylum Ascomycota; class Dothideomycetes; order Pleosporales; family Coniothyriaceae; genus Coniothyrium; species Coniothyrium glycines. Next base: position 144,423 of record JAMXIJ010000023.1, read on the forward strand.
TTCGCTAATGCCTATTCGCCTTATTCGCACATTGAGCAGGAGCAGAACGGAAAAGATCCTAATCTGTATCCTCATGTCTCTTGGTTTGCTCGCGACGAGCATGGCATGCGCGAAGATGACCACCTTCACAAGCTTTGGCAAAGGAGACTTGATGCAGGACACGATCAAGCCTTCTTTATGGGCAAAGCTTGAAGAGCAGGTTGGCATCATTGCCTCATCACTCCCTTGTCTGAAAAGTCCTGTAGAAAGCTTGTTGAAGAGATGTGGGGTTTTGAGAGAACACCAGCTTACACAACCAAGCTTTGTCGGAACAGGGCCAGGTCAATTGGACACATGGAAAGAACAGTATGAAGGCAGAAGTGAGACACGTGAGAGGGGAAAAGAGAATTCGAGGGTTGACTCTGTAGCTGTGGCGTTGACTAACATTAAGTCTAGCCACAGTTCACAGGCCCAGCTTCGCAGTCCAGTTTAGCATTATAGCACGCAAGAGAGCGTGTCACACATTATACAACGTGTTGAAAGCGATTCTCCTGGAACATCTAGCCTGACATCGAGCATCAAGCGTGGACCTTGCCTTTCCAATTTCATTAGAATTTACGGAAACAACCCATCTACATTGCACTGGATACAAACCACACTGCGCCCAGATCGGGGATTTCAAGTATCCAGGTTCTGATAACCAAGTGCCAGTCTTATCGGCGCTTTCAACCAATTTTATGCTAGGCAAGTGCATCTCGGGCCCCAAGACTATTGCGGTTGCCTATAGATCTTGTGTATGTGTGTAAGTGTATTAATTTACGTCCTGTAGGATTAGGCCGTAGGCCCTCTCCGCCTCCCGAGGGGCATATAGGACGTGTCAAGCTATGGAAATTACGTTACAGATCTTGCGTAACTGTGTTGGTAGCCCCATTTTCCTGCTGACATTTGCGACTCAGCGGGGTTAAGAATGCTATGTTTCGGAGATGTTCGCACTAAGTTCTGATGTAATTCGGGCATTAGGTTTTTGTTACATAAACTAGCGCCTGTTCTCCGCAGCATCTGAAACTATCCCAAATCCCTTGCAAAAAGCGTCGACCGACATTTCTCTCGACTAAAACTTTGAAATTACTTGTAGAAGTCATTCTCATCACACAATGAGAGCAACAATAAATACATCGCTCGGTGAATGTTGCTGTCTCCCGGAGCCACTATGATTGCGCAAAAAACGACCACAAGAATTTCTAAGTGTGACACGATGCGGTGCCTTGTGACTAGTTCCACGCGCCGGTAGTCCGGGGTACATGCCGAGTCTCGAATCGGCCGGTGACGTGTGATCATGTTGCTCCATTTGCCCCTAATGGGTATTTACCTGAAGTCCATGCTCCATGAAGCTTTTTTACCCTTCGCTTCGCCCTTTCTTAAATCCACTACCATTGTATTCCTTTTGTGTGATCTCTCACCTGGACGCTCTCAACCGGCATATCAACTTTGATTGAGCAAGCAGGCCGCTGCACGCTTCTAACCAAAACCCTAAACGTCGACCAATATGCCATGGGATCCTCTCGTACCTGTGGAGCCGGTGATCCAGCGCGGCCTTTCCAGGCTTCCCCCGATCATTAGTCGATGGCTTGGCTATCGTGGACAGTCTCTACCGCCTTCACGATCCTGGCTCGTGTGCTTATGGGGCTTCATCGGTGCATTTTGCGGACTCAGCGTCATTCTCGCCATTTTCGGGCACACAGACTACTTCAAAAGCCGTGCGGTGCCGCCTATAATAGCGTCATTTGTATGAAGAACATATGGTGAAACAGGTATCAGCATGCTAATCAGATTCTAGGGCGCTTCAGCAATCCTCTGCTACGGAGCAATCGACGTACCTCTCGCCCAGCCACGTTCACTTGTGTTCGGCCATTTCTTCAGCGGCTTAATCGGGGTCATCGTCGCAACTATCTTTCAATTCAATCTTCAGGAGGACGAATTTCCACGCTACCAATGGCTCGCAGCCAGCATTGCCACCGCCGTTGCGCTCGTTGTCATGCATCTCACTAAGACGACCCATCCACCTGCCGGAGCTACAGCCCTTCTACCATGCATTGACCAACACGTTTGGGCTCTACGGTGGTACTATCTCCCGGTTCTGCTACTGGCTTCGGCGATCATTCTTGTTACTGCTTGTATGCTCAATAACATTCAGCGCCAGTACCCGAAGTTTTGGGTAGCGCAAATTCCGCCAGCGCCGGTAGCACCACCGAAGGATAAAGAGTCTGTTGGAATTGAGCAATCGAAGCCGGCAGCTGAAGATCATTCTTCTACTCACAGTACACTCGAAGATTTGGAAAGGGGCACTCTATGATGATGGTGTATCGTTGACCATCATTACCATGTGCGATGGCATTTTCAAAATTTCCGGCGATTTACGAGAGCATCAAGATATAATCCATGCAAGCATCATCAAATTTTCATGCTCCACAAGTCTTCGCTAGATGGACCCGTGATATCATCAACGTGTGATTGGAACCTTTCTACACCAATATGACTACACTACCATTGGGCCTCCCAGGTGTTGTATATTTGAACGCATGACGTGGGTAAGCTCATGAACTCAGCGGGATCTCGAAAGACCTTCTGAGACCCAAGCTACGGCTCTGGAAAGTCCAGGTTGTTGGCACGAATACCTTTAAAATGCCCAGACCCGTTTGACGGCACAGCAGAAAAGTTCAACGATCTGATAATGACGATTGGTGCAGGATCAGCCTTTCCCCGTTTTGTGCTTAGCCAAGTACAGTTCTGGAACTTGTCTCAAACGGTATGGGCCCAACATCAAATGAGGACCCAGTGTACGAATGCAAGGAGTATTCTGGATCTAATGGTCACACCAAGGTCTCTTTGCCCGTTCGTTAATAATGTCGTTGCTGCAGTAATGCAACCAAAGTGTGGTGCCGCATGGTGGTTCAGCCTTAAGGCAGGTTCCACGGAGCCCCACATCGGCATACGGATCTTACTCCCCACATTAGTGGCGTTACTCGGCCCCAACGGCAACTTATGTAGCATTTTATACAACTGCTTGGACGTAGCATAAGCCTCTTAGCTTAGGATAGCTTAATACTACTATAAAATAATAAAAACTAAAAGATATAATCCTTTAATTTTATAAACTTAAGTACTTTACATATAAAACCGTAACTACTAAAGTAATTTATTTATTAGTTATAGTCTATATATAATACTTAGTATATTTATTAGATAGAGTTAAAAACTAGTATACTATTAGCCTTATAACTAGAGTAGTTTTAAGATTAATTCTATCTTTAGTATTAGTAATTAGCTTTTCTAATTATAGTCCTAAGTAGCTTAATTTAATATTATTATATAAGCTTATACTATTACTTATAAAGATCTTTTTTCTAAGAGATATTATCTTAAGTAAGGAGGTTTATACTAATTATAGGCAATCTCTTAAATTTCGACGCAAGTCGCCGACTCGCCGCTGGGGCCGAGTATGCAAAGCACACGCTGTGGCAAGCATTCCGAGTATTACTTCAACGCGTAGACATACCTTCTCCGTGGCTACCTTGTTCTATAATACTCGTCACGTCTCCAAAATCATGACATTCGACGAGCTGAAGGAGAAGATCACGTCTGCTGTAAGTTGAAGACCTCACATCAGTCTTACCCCATTCATAGCATGTCCAACTTCGATATCCACATCACATGTTCTTGCATGTTGAAATCATCATTTTGAGGGCGCGTCTCAATGCGGTTCTGACTTTTCTCATAGAATGCTAGCAAAGAGACATCACCAAACCGGGGCGCATCAGTACCCCAACTTGAAGCAATTCCAAAACCATGCAAGCCACTTCGGCAATGGCAACAAGAACAAAACATCGATCGCAATGCACAAATTAAACTTACAAAACTTGTGCATATGCGGTATCAACATCCGGATCTCGATGAGATCACGACATTCCTGTATGACTTTGGCATGGCCGTAGCTAAGAAGACCGAGGGAAAGAGATGGTTCAAAGGTTATGGCGATGATGCCTATGTCTACTATGCGCAAGCAGGAGAGAAGAAATTCCTAGGTGGTACTTTCGAAGTCGCTTCATATGCCGAACTCGAGAAGGCTACAACAGTATCCGGCGCGTCATCTATTATGGAACTTAGCGATGCGCCTGGTGGTGGCCATCTCGTGACTTTGCACGACCCAGAGGGCTTCCCCATCAACGTTATCTACGGCCAACAGAAGCAGGAACCAGGCCCATTCCCTGAAGTCCTGACCACAAATTATGAACACGAGAAGCCACGCGTCGCTCGTTTTCAGCGCTTCAAACCTGGCCCTGCCGCAGTACACAAGCTCGGTCACTATGGTTTGTGTGTGCAAAATTTTCAAGCACAGATGCAATGGTACACACGAACATTCAACATCGCACCCACAGACTTTCTTTATGTGAAACCGCCAGGCGAGGAGCAAAAGGACGTAGCAATCTTTGCGCACATCGACATAGGCCAGGACTACACGGACCACCACACTATATTCCTGAGCACGAACATGACATCACACGTGCATCACTGCTCCTTCGAAGTCCACGACTTTGACACGCAGAGTCTAGGGCATGAGTGGCTGGCGAAGAAAGGTTACAAGAGCGTGTGGGGCGTTGGCAGACATATCTTGGGCAGTCAGCTTTTCGATTACTGGTGGGATACCACGGGAAATATGATTGAGCACTATGCGGATGGCGATCTAGTGAACGAGGATACTCCCGTTGGATGGGGCGAAGCAGGAGATGAGAGTCTGGCAGTTTGGGGACCAGAGGTGCCGAAATGGTTTTTGGAATAAGGTGTATGCGACTAATGTGAGCACATTGTGACTACCATTCTCTTACTTTTCCCCAGCCTTTGTCGCCGACTCCATCGTTGCCATAGTACTTTCCCGTGATCTTCTCCGTCTCAGTGCCCAGCTCTCCATTCTGATCACCGCTCGGTCCTAGCTGCCCAATGGCTAATCGAACAGGTATCCGCGCGCCCTCTTCCAGCGTCTTAGGTGGGTTCCCAACCTGATGACCCATATCTGTATCGACCCAGCCCGGACAGCAGCAATTGATAAGCACCTCTTGGTTTTCTTGAGCTAGAACTACTGTGGCAGCATTAATCAATGCTTTGCTCACCTGGTAGCTGCGTGGTCCCGAACCCCAACCTGCCTTGGCTTGCGCCTGCTCACCATGGCGCACGTCGGACACGTACTTTTCTGCGAGTGCATCAATCTCTTCCCGTGACTTGACGCTTTTGAACTTGTCTTGAAGCGCTGACGAATAGTTGCTGAGTTGACTTGCTGTGCTGGACACGTTGACTATTCGAGAAGCCGGGTTTTGCGACATATAACCTTCGACTAAAAAGTTGGTGCACATATCTCTTGTACCGCGATAGTTAACGTCGATCACTTGAGCAGCAAGGTCTGGTGTTTCGCCGTTGTTGTTGTTGATACCAGCATTATTGATTAGAATATCAACTTGCGCATGGTCTTTCAGCGTCGTGTTGAGGAATGAGGAGATTGAGCGTTTGTCATTGACATCCAGCTTACTGTAATGAATCTCGTTTTTTTGTGCCGCTTGGATATCAAGATTTGTCCCAGAACGGGAAGTGGCGTATATGAGCAGAGGGCGCGGATGTTGTGTTTTGGCGAGCAGTTGGACGATGCCTTGACCAATGCCGCGGTTCGCACCAGTGACAACAATAACCAGTGGTTGAGACATTTCATTCCAAGTCATGAAGAATTCAAGACTGTAGTTGTTTGCTGAGCTTATTTTTCAACATCCGCGGTTGTATTGTGTTCCTGAAGTCGTGATGTCAATCACTTGACATGACGTAGCCGCCAGTGAACATCGCGAACACTAATGTTCAACCTCATCGGAATGAGTGCATGGTTACCATTGCTCATGTTTCGAGGTCAAAATTTGTTTCCAGACTCATGGTCTATGCGCAATCGAGCCTGCCTGGGTATCGATTGACGATTTCACGTGCATTTAACAGGTTAGCTTCACATTTACAAACATGTCGAGCTAGATGGAGGCTCTCTGTTAAGATATTGAGACATGTCATGTTTCTCTAAGCCTAAGAACTTGTTCGCGACCAGAAGTTTTGGATGTGTCGTAAGCATGTGTCACAGGTCGTTGACTGCTGGAACTGATACTGCATCCGGCTCGCGCGGTTTCTCAGATTCCCCTTTTGATAGGTATTTCTCGTCCTTCTTCAACCCCATGTTTGATCGCATGTCTGCATTCTCATTGGTTCAATTCTCTCGTTACATTGAAAGTCATCACGTACCAGCGTGCGCAATACTGCAAGGCTAACACGCAATTTTGCGCCTTTAGGTAGCTAGTCGGTAGTGTAGTGTCGATGCAGTCTCTTCCATGCCAACTGAGCCACGGATTTGAATCTGTCGAGCGTGCGATCTCGCCAATTTCACTTCCTAATCACTACAAGGCCCAGCGGATATGCTGCAGATGACTTTGCAACCGTCCGTATTTTATAACAGCTATTAACATCTATCTTTGGACGAGCCGTTCAATACCTTCTAACGTCAGGTCAGATTATGGTAGAAATCATACTTTCCTGCCGTGCAGCAGTTGTTCGCCCTCACATCTTTTTCTTACCATCATCTTGACGACCTGAACTATGTGAACGCACTATTAGATTACTACGGTACGTGGCTCACGGCCTCGATACTGTTCCTTGGCACTGTCAGTATGGCTTTGAGCCTTTGCTTCAATGCGCGCTATTTTACCCGCATGGATCCTCCACAAAAGCCCCATAATATGTTTCACCGTACTGCGGCCTAAGGCCTGGTTTTCCGTTGTCCTTCCCGCCGGCCTTGATAGCCTCTTGGTAATACTGATCTACTTCTTCTCGATTCTTGGCGCGAAAAGCAAGGTGGACCGGGGAACGTTGTGATTCATCCTTTTTGTGGATCCAAATGTCGAATGGGTTTTGCTGGTCGTTGGTTTCGGCAGACAGTCCGACCAATTGGCCAGGAATGAATTCTTGAAGTTTGTAGCCGAGGGGTGCGAGGGCGGCCGTATACCATGCAATTGCTTGTGCATACTTGGACGCTTGCACGAAGAGGCCGAAGTGATCGAGCATGGTTGTGAGTTGTCCTGAACAGAACTCGTACCGTAAGGATCAGACAATGAATTCACTCAAGGAATAGACAAGCAAGAGGTGCGATCTTTGTGCATGGAGACAAAGTAGGATCTTCTTCTACTTATGTAGATTTCTTTGTCTTAAGGTCTGTTTTGAGCTGACTCAAGTCAGCTCTCGGCAGCCCGGCTTTGAGGCAGGCAGCCAGACGAAACTTTACTGAGTGGCGGGACACAAGATGTCTGATAGGTACAGGCAATGAACGACCATACCCGCACGAGGTATGATAAGCAACGGCGCGGAGGCAGCTAACTTCGTGATACCGACTTCTGCCTGATCGCGTCCCTCGCGTTCCAGACAGTGCAGACCAAGGTGGGGGGCCTAAAGGCACGCTAAACTGTGCCTCACTGGATGGTGTAACCATACCGGTAGATCGAGGGGCAGGAAACCCTTCCATTCCTCAGCAATGAGCATCCACTCGGCTTCAAACATCGTCGTAGGACTTGCGCTTGTGAAATTTTGCTTGATGCCACAATTCAGACAAGATTTTCAGATTCAAACTCTATCAAAGTATACAGAAAAGATATGATTTGCCACGTGTTTCAAGCATGAAAAAATCTCGGACGACGTGGGACCATATGGCTGCGGAGACTTCGCAGAGCGCAACTACTAAATTATACTCGCATGAGCGTGTAGCCTTCCAGGTGCTCGAGCCATCAAAGTAAACTTGAGATCGACGGCCTATGATTAGTTCAAGTGCAACCAGGACGGTGTTCGAATTAGGCCACAATACTTTCCTAACTGCTCATGCCTTGGGAAAAGTTGAGACTCAACCTGGTTGTCGGATCTATTGGTTCTCCCCAATTCATCAACGAAAGGTCAGACGTTGTCCCGGTCTCCTTCGTGTTCAGGACTTGAGCTGTTTGTCCTCCCCCTTGTCGCAATGATACGCTTCTCGTCACTGCGTCATATCGATTCTGAACTCTATGACATGCAATCGCGATCATCTTATACAAAGCATGACCCGCCTAGATGTTTTCCGTGTCTTCTCTGCGCATATTTTCGGCATCCGTGCATGTGTAGTCCTCGCCAAACATGTCGTCGAGTTTGAAATGTTGCCGAGTGGAAGGACTACGAGTGCCCTGCTTTGTGTTACTAATTGTAGCCATCGCTGCGCCACTTTCGCTATATCTATAAATATTACTGTTACTGGTGCTAGTCTTCGTGATGTCAGACACAGAAGACAAGAATCGGACTGCCGCCTGTCTTAGCACATCAGACACACGCAGATTATTCACAGATCTGCTTCAGTCAATGTCCAGACTCCCCGCTGCATGAAGTTTCAGGCCTGGTATTCTTGATTTTGCACACTGTTCGCAACGGCAGTAACACAGAGCATGGAAGTGACATTGATGTTGTGATTTCATCAATGCCCAGCTCTACTGGGGAATTCTTGGTGTCGAACCTGGACAAAGATAGCGACTGGAATGAAGAAAAAATTGGTTGACTTACAACCCGCCCAGCAAGTTCACGTTGTGCAGCATAACCTTCTCCTTCGATTTCAGTTGAAGCTTGGCTACTTCACGAAACGGCAGCGCCAACACTATCACAGTCCTCGTTATGTGAATAACAACGTTCGCGACCCATAAATTCTAGCTGTCGATGCATGTCCATCATGATTCTTGTTCTAAGAACGTTCTAGCGGTACACATCGGCTGATCGTAGCGAAAACCGTTGCGATTTAGAGCTAATGACGATCGCAAGAGCTGCGAAGCATAGCCATGGGAATCGTAGTAGATGCGCAAATACAGCAAGATGATAGATAAATTTTTTAAAGAACACAGCAATCCGATATGGAGTCTGTGCACTCCAGAAGAAGTTGAGACAAGCATGTAACTATGCCTTCTTGAGTCACGAACGTGCTTACGGTACCCATACGCCACGGCGAGTTATATGGTCATCGATATGAGGATAGAGAATGCCCTGGTCTATCAGCTTGAAGCCCTGTCGTGGACTCTGCTCAAAAGCCTCGTTCATTGGACGTGGACTCACTAAAGTTACTATCACTGCATAATCATCACCCTTGAGTTCGAACATCTTCACTCTCGTCAAGACTCTTGCAATGACGCAAAGTTCAGCGCTCAGCATCATAATCAAGGAGGTGAGGTACAGTTTTCAGCTTTGATAATCCTTATCGCCGGCTGGAAAGCCCATGTTTGCTGTCATTTCGAGAATCTATTGCATAAATAACGAATCGTCGGAGAGGACCGCGATCAGCATATGTTGTCGGTTACTATGGCTCTGTAGGCGCTGCATGGACCTTGGGGAAAAATTTCCTGGATCTTGTGCTATCTGCAAGGTCATTGCCATATCCTTCCACTGATCAGCAGAATCTAAGACTTCGGAATCATTGCAACGACAATGCGTGACAAGATAGGGTCCCATCGCCGTTGTGCTATTGTTGGGAATAACTACACGCCAAACTCTTGAGTCCCCGCTGTCAAGCAAGGCTGGAATCCTGTCAGAGTCTTGTACACTTCCGATCAAGAGAGGGGTTCGCGCGTGCAATCTGCTTACATCTATCGTAGGATTTTGTTTGCTCCCACGCTTGGCCGCATTTGGCATCTTTCTTATCTCCAGTGTCGGCTCCTAGGACGACAACACAGGAAATACATTCGTTCTGATGTTGTTACTATCCTTGCACGAGAAGATTCTGAGTAGTTTGAGCTGCTGATATGTCTTGCATTCAGGCGGAGTCGCATCAGGTGATTTCCGACTGTATCAACCAAGTGGTGTGGTCAAAATGCAGGATGGTTGCGGGACGGCACTGCCGGCTAATGTCTATGTACGGTACAGCTAGGCCTGTTGCGCCGCAAGTGCGAACTACGCCTCGCTCATACAATCAAACTTGAGCGTGGGGAACGCTATCATTCCATAAAAAAGCCATGCCTGCTTCATTGAAACTGCTGCTATCCATGTCCTCTTTGTCCCTGATCGCTTCTCACCCGCGGCTACGGCAGAATGCGTGGTCTCGCTCCGTTTGCATTCTGGCTGTGTGCTTCCAGCCTGACGCTTGCAGCCCCGGGTATATCTTTGAAGACTATTAAAACAGAGAATGGAAGCATCACAGGCCATCGTTCGACTAAGGTGAAGGCCGTCTGGGAATACCTTGGGATACCCTACGCGCAGCCACCACTTGGAGACTTGCGCTTCTCAGCGCCTCGCAACTATGAGGTCAATGGCTCGTACATAGCTGACCATTTTGTATGCATTCAAACTTCTCTCCATCTCAACGGGACATTTACTAATCTTCACTTACAGGGATAGTGCGTTGAAATGATGTGAGATGGATAAGCAAGATACTGACCAATCCCAGCGACTGTCCTCAGCAGGCCACTATTCAGCCTGCATTTCCCGGTTTCACTTCGCAAGCTCTAAGGATACTGGCGTACTTCACAGGTGCTAGTGGCACACAGCGTAGCGAGGATTGTCTGACTTTGAACATATGGTCGAAACCAACAGCCAAGTCGCAGAAGGCTGACAAAGCGGTCTTTATCCTGTTTCATGGAGGGCGTAAGGCTATCCTATTGCTTACGTCAACGATCACATCTGACCTTGATCGACAGGGTTTGCTGGTGGCAATACGAACACTCCATTCGCTAACGGACAGTACCTTGCGAATGCGGAAGATGTCGTCGTTGTCTCGGCAAATTATCGTCTGAACGTCTTCGGTTTTCCTGGTGCACCTGGTGCCGATACAAATCTCGGTCTGCGTGATCAACGCCTTGCTGTCGAATGGATCCAGAAGAACATCGCAAAATTTGGCGGTAACCCAAAAAAGATTGTCATTGGCGGACAGTCGTCGGGAGGAGTCGCTGTTGATTGGTGGTCCTATGCTTACAAGCAAGACCCTATCGTCCACGGTCTAGTATCAACTTCCGGTAACGCATTTAGTTTTCCGATGAACACACCTGAAAAGCAGATTGCGAATTGGTACACCCTTTCCGCTTCCCTCGGATGTGGAAATTTGACTCCAACCGACACTTTAAACTGCATGCGCAAATTACCTTTTGGGATAATTTCTTCAGCCGCCTCGAAGATAGCCTCTAGCTCTGGTGGAAGCCCTGTACGATCGACTCCACCTTTTCACCCTATAATCGACAATCAAACCATCTTTGCGGACTATGCTTCTCTGTCGAACTCTGGCAACTTCGCCAAACTTCCTTACTTCCACGGACACAACGACTATGAGCAAGGATACTACGTGATTTCAGCTTTTGCCCAGGGTCGCAATGTGACTGAAGCACAATCGGCACAATTTCTCCTGGAGTCATTTGTGTGCCCAACGTCCTACGAAGCGCGTCAGCGTGTCAAAGCCAAGGTGCCGACATGGGTCTACCGCTATTTTGGAGACTGGAATAACACCCGTCTCTATGCCACAAGTGGAGCCTATCACGGCGCCGAACTGAATATGATCCTCGGAGGATCAGAGGAGGTCAGTGGCCTACCTCAGACACAGGCCCAGAAGGACACCATGAGGCTCTTCCAGCAAGCGCTCGCCGCTTTTATTGAGGATCCCGAGAATGGTTTGTCGAAACTTGGCTGGCCTGGCTTCGATCCAGCAATCAAGAGCTGGATAGAGATCGCTGTCGATAACAAGCCCAAGGCGACATTTGCGAAGCCGGAGAAGTATGATGTGCCATGTTCGAACATCACTCTAGGAGCTTTGTCAGTATTGTCTTAGAAGAGAGAATGTTCAAGGTTGGAGTGACGTCACGTCGTCAAGCGTCAACCATGGAGGACTTTTGTAAGAAATATTGCTGATTGGCATCACGAGAAATGACGAATGATTTCGATTCGTGTTTGGAGCCTCTGACGCTTGTATTTGATTTCCAGTTTATCGTATATCGTAAGACTCCTTCCTGCTTCCATTTAGTAGAATGCATCAACGCAAGAAGAGCACTTTATGGGTGAGCGGTCGCGCAGAATGACCTATCCCGCCAGAATTTTTCATGCCATTAAGACATATGTTACCTTCTACGCGCCGAGAGCCGGTCAAATCTAGTCGAAAGAATTAAGATGAAGAGAACTAATGGACCTGTCGTTCTGAACTGCACGTTACCCGTGATGGAGGTCGAATTCGCTATCCGAATTCGCGGCACCTGAGCCTTTGAAGTGCAGATTCGCATGGGGCCACATTCATGTGTGAGCGCGTCGCGCTAGCTCCATTAGCGCGTGTGCTTTCATCCACCCGTTCAACTTCCCTGAGCCGCAGCATCACGTCAACGCCGAGTACTACAGTCAGCTCTACTCAATCACCTTCGCCATAGTTATGGAATCGTTTGATGGCGAAGACCCCTTCACGTAATTCTTGTTCTTAGCGGAGCATAAGTAGCTTAACCTTTGCACGCTTCCCGCGTGGCAGCGCAATATGGCGCGGAGAATGACTGCGGAAGAGTACCAAGAGCTGGGTCGAAGATACTACAAGCTCAAGCAATACGACAAAGCCCTTGAACTTTTATCGCAGGGTATCGCAGAATCACCAACAGTGGCTCTTTACGATCATCGCGCAGCTGCTTACGATAAACTGGGTGACTTCAACAATGCTGTCAAAGCCGGGAGAGAGATGATCAAGTTAGACAAGAGCGAGGTGAAAGGCTATTTGCGGACTGCCAGTGTCCTGGAAAAGATGGACAACTTGGACACAGCGCTCAAGATTTACAAGTACGGCATGAAGAATGTTCCTGTTACTGACAAGAATTACAAGGTAGAGGCGTGTTGGAGCAACTGTATGCTCGCTCTGCTGACGTACGTCCAGCTTCTGCAACAAGTACATGACAGACTCACACGCAAATTGTCGCCAGCTACAGCAGTGGATCCCTTCACAGTTCTGCCTACCGAACTGGTCGAATTAATCTTATCAGATCTATCATTCGCGAACATGGTGAACTGCATGCGCGTCAGTCGCGGGTGGCGGGACTATCTTTCCAGACTTCCAAAACTATGGATGCACCTTGATCTCTCTGGCGCTCGCAAACCCGTGCCTCGCTCCTTTGTCAACAAAGCGGTCAAACGCTCCGAGGACCGTGTTGCGCGTCTCACCATTCATCGCTTTGAACATATGGATATGCTCACCAACATCGCGAGACTATGCAGAAACCTGACGGAAGTTGATTTCGTCACGTTACCTCACACGCTATCAGCCACACTGCTCGACATGGTCCAGGCTGCATCAAATCTGAAAAAGTTTGTCATGCGTCCAGAGATGACACTGGATACCGCCACCGCAATCTTGCGATACCGTCCAGAACTCCATCATGTCTGCTTCCGAGCTTTGAAGGGCTCCCAGTACACCGCTGACTGGAGAGGGCCGTTCCCGCATCTCAAACACATCGAATTCGGCACTGTAATGCAGGCGCCGGCCGGGCACTTGAACCTCCAAAGACTATTCCAGCAGACCCAAGCCCTCGAGTCCATCAATCTGACCAACGTATCCGGCTTCGGCTTCCACAGGGACCTCGAAGGCCTTGCAAAGCTAAAGTGCCTGACGCTGAACCTCGCTAGCTCGTTAATCTTCTCGCATTTCCCCCCGTCGCTCGAGCAGCTATACATCAACTGCAGAGACTCGTTCCATCTCCGCAACTTCGCCTCGAGCCTCGCGGCAATCGCGCTCCCGCGCTTGACCCACTTCGCCCTGCACAGCTGCGACGACATCCACGCCGCGCCGCTCGTCGACCTCCTCGACACAGCCGCCGCCCAGCACGGCGCCGCACACCCCTTGCCCGCCGCCGCGCCGCTCGAGTCCCTCGCCCTGGGCGGCGCCCTGCAGTCGCGCTACAGCTGCGTGGAGCTGCTGGCCCAACTGCGCTCAACGTCTCGCCGCATGCTGACGCACGCACTGCGGCACCTGGATCTCGCGACCCTGCCGTGTGACGACGATGCGGTCGAGGTGCTGCTTGCGGGCCAGCTCGCCCTCGAATCGATCAACCTGTCGCACACGACTATCACGGGCGCGGCGATCAAGATGCTGGCTGATGCGCTGCCGAGCCTGAGGGTCATCAGGGCGGACCAGTGTCCTAGGATCAATGGGCGCGATGCGATACACTATGCGGAGCGCAAGGGGATTCATGTGAGCTGTCAGATGGGTGTAAGCAAAGGTGGGAGGAAGGTGCGGTACGACTAAGTATACCTACCTAGGTTTGACATGTGTTGGAAGGATACTCATCCATATTCCAAAAAAACACTGTTCAGGGCTCATGAACCATTATCATCCGGTGAGGGTCCAGTGTCTGCATGAGCCGTCGGCATAGGTAAACTTGCAGTAATCTTAATTGAGCGTCCGGATCGATCATGCACCCATCTTCCATCTCAATGCTCCCGCGGCTCGGAGAAAGAGATCCTTCCCGATTCTGCATTGACGGGCAACTGTGTACCTATATGAGAGTAATCGAGTTGAAAACTACCACTACAACAACTTCATGGACTGATGGTCATGGCAAAAGCAACAAAAAGGGGAGACAAGCACTTAGAGGTATGTTTGAATATTTGTATTGCTGTTGTCTTTGACGCCGTATCCTATCCAAGGATTGACAATGACCTACCAAAGACATAAACCAAAAGGTAACACCTCGTAACATTTGAGACCGGGTATTGTTTCGTTCGCCCATTTCGTGATATTCATGCAACTCATGTCCATAGGACGCTCGAAAGCCAAAATTGACCAAAACACCGTGCAATGCTTCCGAGACGCCGCGCTTGCTAAATGAACATGGAGCCCATGACAAACCCAGCCATATTGACATATTCCGAGGGGGTTGATGCGGAGGTCCTGCTGATGTAGGATCGCGTCACATACCCAAACGAGATGTGATACTTACCAACTTACCGTTGCGCGTGAAGTCGGATTCAGAATACCAGCTCCGTTGCGCAAGCCGGTATGTAGATGTCTGCGCTAGTGCAGCGACTGCGCTAGACTGTTGTGACTTGTTGAGCCCACTGCTCCTTTTCGTGTCCTTCTCCGCCTTGGACACCACCCACCGAAAGGCGTTTAGCGGATGGTCATCTGCTTGACTGCGCTGGTCTTCATGGAAGCAGAACCAGCGGCAGCGATAGAAGGCTGGCCGGCCTTCTTCTCAAAGACTTTCCAGAACTTCAAAGACTCATCAGCGGCGGCGGTGGCAAGCATCTGGCCGTCAGGGCTGAGGCAGCTGTGGAGAACGCGTGACTCGTGGGCGGGAATCTCCATGTTCTTGACACCAGTAGGGTAGCTCCAGATACTGAGACTGTTGTCAGGGAAGCCACCAGTGCTGACGATCTCCTTGTAGTGTGTGCTCCAACGAAGGCTGGTAACTTGAGAGTCGGTGGGGATGTGGTTGATGCGAGCACCGGTAGTGGTGTTCCAGAAATAGATCTGGCGATCGTTGGAACCACCGCCGGTGGCGAGAAGGTTAGATTGCCATGGGCACCAGGAGACGGCCTTAACGGCGGCGCGGTGGTTGGTCTTGGTGAACTTGGGTGCAGCAAGCGCGCGAGCGTCCCAGATGTTGACCATGTTGTCGTTGGCGCCAGTGGCAAGCTGGGCACCGTCGGCGCGCCACTCAAGACCGCAGACCTCGCCGGTGTGGGAAACCAACTCAGCGACCTTGTGCTGAGCGATGCGGACGTCATGGTTGTAGACGAGGCCGGAGCGAGCGCCAGTGGAGAGAATGTGCTTGTTCCAGCCCATGACGCCGACCCGAGTCTCGTGGCCGTGCATGCTGCGAAGCTTAGTCTGCTCCTCAACGTCCCAGATCTGAACCTCACCCGTGCCGAGGCCGACACCAACGTAGGCACCATCGCCTGACCACTTCACAGAGGAAATGTAGGTGTCGGCAGGGCACTCAAGGAGAGACGAGACGGAGCCGCTGTCTGCGGACCAGACGTAGACTGAGCGCTCTAGTCCAATGGCAACTTGGTTGCCAGAGGACCAGTCGAGAAGGTTTAGGTAATAGTCATCAACGAGACCAGGAGCATCGAGGACGCGCTCCGGTGCCGAAGGAATACGACGACGGCTCTGGGCATTGATGCTGCTTGTGGGCTTGAGAGGGCGGTTGTACTGGGATCGGAGGTCGATGGGCTTGGAAGATTCCGGAGGCGCAGGCTTGAAGGCAAGGATACGCTGATTCGTGCTGATGCCGCATGCTGAGGCAAGAGATGATTGGTATGCTGCCTGACCTGGGGCAGGTCTCGACCGTGTGCGTTCCTCCTCGTCCTCATCTTCGATCCTAAGTGCTTCCATTGAAAGTGCGACATCCTCCTCAGATCCACGACCTCCGAGGTCGAACGCACTTGCCGCATTGGCCAAGACCGATGAGCCCTCGCCCTTGGAGCTAGATTTTGGTCGTTGATCCAGGTCGAACTTGCCTGTGCCGACAGTGCAGATGGCCTCGCTGGCAGTCCTGTTGGGAATGAAACGGTCTGCGGCGTTGTATGTGATGCGAGTCTTGGTAGGACGGGATCGGATGGAGGCCTCCTTCTTGGCCTTGGGGGTCTTGGTTGTGGTGGCGGTGCTCGTTCCGGTCAGCGACCATTCTGAGACCCCGAGCTCTAACCGCCGTGGGGTGTGTGTGCGGGCGATGTTGGACTTGGGTGAATCACGAGTGGTCTTGGAGACAGAGCGCTGGAGACGGGCCATGAAGGTTCCGCCATGAATCGACTCGTGTGCCTGCACATCGGGAGTCTGAGTTCGAGGGGTGCGGGGAGAGGGCGTCAATGGCATCCGACCGCCAGCGGTGCGGGTGGAGAAGACCGAGGAGCGGCTCTTGACCGGAGTCAAGCATGCTGTGCTGGCCATGACTGCTATAGTCCTCTGCCGGAATGGGTTAGCCGGATACGGACTGGTGCATGGTGGGGGGCGGTCCTACAGTATGGTTTTCTGGTTCTGATGCTGGATGGTAAGATTAGTAGTAGACAATGCTGGTGTAATCGATGCTCGGAAGTATTGATTCGAAAGTAATTGAGTATGGCGCGCTGAGAGACAGAGAGATGCAGGGCAGTGCGGAGTTAAGGCTTGCGTGTGGTAGTGAGCCTCGAGGAATGGCAGGCGTGCGGTGCATTAAATAGCGTTTGTTTACGCTTGCCGTTGACGGGGCGACAGCTCGGACCCTTGCGCTCGGCTTGCTTGAACCGCAATGACATCACATGACCGTTCCACCTTCTGGGAGAGATGCAGGCCCCAGCGCCGGCCCCCATGATGCCCAGCACATGGTGCACAGTACAGTGCCGTTGTTGCGCGCACTGCCGCCCGATGTGCATGCTGTAACGCAAGTGTGCTGACGGCGGGGACTTCAGGCGGTGGCCAAAGTCGCCCGCCACGGCTACACCGGCCCACCGTAGGTATTCGCAGAGCGGCCGCAGCGGCGTCGCTGAGTCGGCGCTTCCGCAACCAGGCTTTACTTTCTGCCGTCCTCACCGCCTTGCCAGCCACGACTTCTGAGACAAGCACGCCGAACATCCTCACACCTGGACAAAGGCACCCTGGCCCAACGGGGCCTTGCTCACCACTGCATTCACCCTCACGCCCGCTCGCTGCACCAATGGCACATCCACCCGCTCGCTCACTTCCTCCGCCAAGCATTCTCTCCTCTGCCGTCACCTCTACCCCGTCGCCTGGGCTGATTCACACGCCTGCATCGGCTGGCTCACACAACAACAACACTTTTCTCATGTCCGCAAGCCCTTCTCGCAGCCGACGATCCGCTGCCGAGGGCTACAAGCCCAAAATGATCTCGACAATCGGCGCCAAGCCCGCCTGCCTCGTCAATGCATCCGTCACATATGTCGGCGACGACCAGATCTATGCCTTTGGAGGCTTCGACCAGTACACGGATGAAGTGTACAATCATGTGCTCCGTCTGAATCTGGTCACTCGCCAGTGGAACCTGGTAGACAACTATGGTGATATTCCTGGCGTGCGCATGGGACACACCGCGTGTCTGTGGCAGGGCAGCAAGCTGTTGGTTTTTGGTGGTGAAAACGAGCATCGTCAGCACCTTGCCGACGTTATTGTATTCGACCTCAAGACTGCCCATTGGACACAGCCAGAACTCCATGGACCGATTCCACGCGGGCGAGCTCGCCATTCCGCCGTCATCTACGATGACAAGCTATACATAAGTGGTGGCCAAACTGGACACGACAGTGTACTCGATGATATCTGCTATCTCGACCTGAAGACCTGGACTTGGTCCCGCACGTGGAGATTTGTACCTCGCTATGACCACGCCAGCTGGATCTGGAATGGGCGCATCTGGATCTTCGGTGGCATCAACGATGATATGGAGAAGAATAACGAGATATGGTGGTTGGACCTCCGTGGAAGTCCTGAATTTGAGCATGCGATGAAGTTTGGAACCGGCGATCGCACCTTGACCTCTTCCCGGCGCAGATTTCCTCTGCCAGAGTCCGGACAGCTAGCAACCGGCAGCACAGGCTATGCTGCCAATTCAAGTGTCCAGTCATACCACGGCATGACCTCTTCCCGATCGCCGTACATTGCACCTGGTTCCATATCTTCACTCAAGTTTCATTCGAGCCCGAATCTGCCATCTCAGGCAGCTGGTACGCATTTCCACGTCTTCTCATCTGGATGCATGCTAGACTTTGTTACACCTGCCGAGCTGAGCTGCGAGACGAGTCTGTCCAGTCTGGAGCTGGACAACCTGCGATGGCAAAAGCTGGCTGAGGGCAAAGATTTATACAGCCCTAACTACCGCTGGCACTATTGCACGACCAATCCTGAAGGCACTCACGCCTGGCTCCTGGGCAGCCCCATTGAGTCTGCAGCTGAGGGCAACCACAACGGCGAATACTTGAGCGACGTCCTGGCCATCGACCTTCGTAAGTATGGAATTCTTGGCAATGAGCTTGCGTCCGATGCACGCACAAAAATGATGCCTTCTTCGGATGCCAATGTTTCGTCACATCTTACAGGTATCGGCGCGGACTTGTCATTGACTTTTGACCAACCTCCAGAGACGGGTAGCGGCGCAGACTTCATGATCACAGCAGACCCAGATGACGATGACTTTGTCGACGTGTCGTCTGCTGTTGACACCGGCTCCGTATCCACCGCCACAACAGCAGTCTCCCGTCCCATCCACGTTCACAAACTCATCTTACATGCCCGCTGGCCGCACTTTGCTCGACTCTGGAGCGCTCAAATGGCCGAGTTCCACTCCAAAAAGATGCACATTCCGGAGCCCTACTCTGCAGTGCGGGCCTTCCTCTTCTATCTCTACACTGACAGCATCGCGCCCAACCCCCAGAACGGCCCCACTCTCGGCGACGTTGCCGGCATGCTCGTCATGTCCAACATTTACGACATGCCCCGTCTTCGCCTCCTCTGTGTGAATCGTCTCGGCCGCGAGTTGGACATTGAGCATGCAGCCATTATTTGGGAGCGTGCTGCCACGGCTGGAGAGGACTGGTTGAAGCAGCGTGCTGCTGTATACTGCATGCAAAACTTTGGCCGTGTCGTTCGTACGGAGGGGTTTAGACGCCTGAACCCGGCGAGCCTCATCGAGCTTTGCTGCGAAGCTTCGCCCGAGTCAAGAGTGGTGGGTGGAGAGGATCTCGAGCTCCTGGGCCAGATCACGGGGCGTCCATCGGGAAGCGGGAGTGCACGTAAGCGCAGCCTAGGCAGCGCCGGAGTATTGACAGCAGGGGAGGAGGACGGCGAAGAGGAGGCCGAGGATGATGGAATGGACGTCAATTGATGGACACTGTCTGGTTGCATCTTTCCTGTTTCTTCCTTTTGATGAAGCTTAGCGAGCATTCATGCGCGGCGCTGGTGTTGAATTGTTTTCTTTTTTTGTTGGCGTAGGATCCGGACACAATTTGCAATGTTAGCATGGCGAGGGCGTTGATGTTATGGCGCTCGAGGGATGGGGTTTGATTTGAATCGATAACGAAAGCAAGCAAATGCGGCGGTGTTAGTAGCGAAACTTCAGCGACACAGCACGATACCGATAGATGGATAGATGAAATAATGAATGATTCCTGGATTGATTTTGACGTGTCTTGACGTTGCTCGACACATGTGCCCAACTGCCTGCCCAGGTGCGTACGTGTGATCTAGATTTTACTCCCCCCCTCCTGCGGCACCTTGACCACTACTTTGCCCCAGCTGTCTCTCCCACCCAACGCCTTCAACGCCCGGGGCACGCTCTCCAACCCCACATACTCCTGATCCGTGTACGCGGTGCCCCTATACTTGCCCTGCCTGATGAGCTCAAAGATGCCATCCCAGACGACATCCTGCATCTCTGGCTGATTCCGCGCATACGCGCCCCAATGCAGACCGACGACGCTGACGTTTTTGAGCAGAATGCGATTCGTGGCGACTTTTTCAATCTCGCCGGCGGCGAAGCCAATGACGAGCAGGCGGGCATTCCAGGCCATGCACTTTAAGCTCTGCGCGACGAGGCCGACGGGGTCGTAGACAATGTCTACGCCGCGGGCTTTTGGGGTGAGGTCTTTCACCTGGGCGGGCCAGTCTGGGTCGCGGTAGGAGACGGTGTGGTCTGCGCCAAAGGAGCGGGCGATGGAGAGCTTGTGCGGGGTGCCGGCGGTGGCGATGACGGTTGCGCCGTAGGCTTTTGCGATTTGCACGGCGGCGAGGCCGACGCCGCCGGCTGCGGCGTGGATGAGGACTATGTCGCCTGATGGGGGAGGGGGCGGGGGGGGTTAGCGATGTGGTAGGTGGGTACATGTAGATAATAAGGGGAGGAGGGGGGGAAAAGGTAGGTGGGGTATCACGGTATGTAGAGTAAAGTACATACCTTTCTTGATGCCCGCGCGCACGACCAGGCCTGCGTACGACGTCGGCGCCGTGACGAACACACCAGCTGCATCTTCGTAGCTCCAGCCCTCAGGCACGGGTTTCAGGCACTCCTCGGTGCATAGAATGTGCGTTGCGTAGCCGCCCTGGCTCGCGCCAAAGACCTTGTCGCCCTTTTTGAATGCTGGGGTTTTGCCGCCGGGGAGAGATGTCGGGGCCTGCAGAACTTGGCCCGAGAACTCGGAGCCTGCGATCCAGGGGAAGGCGGGCTGGTTCTGGTATTTGCCGCGGATTTGGAGCAGGTCGAAGAAGTTTGTTGCTGAGGCGTGGATGGCGATGAGGTACTCGTTGGGCTTGGGGGTTGGGACGGGGAGGTCGAGGACTCTGAGGTCTTCCGGGCCCTGGGGGAGGAGTTTGTTAGGCTATGCAGTACATGGAGGGCCTGGGGGTTAGAGGTACATTGACATATTCTTTGATCTGTATGCCCTTCATCTTGAGGTCGAAGGTGGGGAGCAGCGGGTCGCAGCGTACCTAGGTACGCAATGGAGGCGTAGGAATTGAGGCGTAAGATTGTGTGGCTGTGGACTCTGCTTCAGTCTGGCGCGATGAATGGCATACACGCTTGCAGTAAGGAAAGCAGCGAAACAATCACAATCATGTCGCCGGATGCTTGCTCGGCATAGCTCGCTGGCCCTCCCCGCGTAGATGCCAGATGCCTCGGCCTCTGGAGGTGCGGCCCCGGCACCCCGGCTTCCGCACCTTGCCCACCTCGAGGCTCGCATTGGGCCGGCGCCTGTGGCCGTGCAAGGGTCACGCCACAGGCACGGCCACAGGCTAGTTGCCGCCTCCCGGTGCAGTGACGACGTTGGCTTCTGCCGCGCCTTCTGCGGGCTTCCAGAGCTATCCAGCCCTGTGTCTCGCCGTCACCCAGAGAGTCCTGCCAGTACTCGCCCACACAGTATACACCTCCGCCACCTCGCTCGCCCTGGCCCCGTATTCTTCGCACAGGCTGCTTCTTGCTGAGACAGCGTCCAATCCCATTTACCCCGCCACCGCGCCTCGTCCCACACAGTCGCTGCCCCACGCTCGTGAACTGCGCACCCACCATGGCCGACGACGCTGCCACGTCTGCAGAGGACGCCCAGATCACCTTCAACGTCAAGGCCGCCAACGACCAGAAGCATGTCCTCACCCTCCCCAGCACAACCACCGTCGCCGACCTCAAGGCGAAGCTGGCGACGTCGGAATACGCAGACATCCCCCCGGAGCGCCAGCGTCTGATCTACTCTGGCCGTGTGCTGAAGGACCCGGATACACTGGGCGGTGTCAAGATCAAGGACGGACATACAGTGCATCTTGTCAAGGGCGCCGCAAGCAATGCCAGGCAAAACCCTGCGGCCCAAGGAACCGCGAGCACAACCAGCGCAAGCGGCACGCCCACATTGCAGGTACCCACCAACATCGCCGCAGGCACGGGGAATAACCCTCTCGCGGGCCTGACAGGCGCGCGATATGCTGGCTTCCATGGTTTGCCTGGTATGGACACTTTTGGCCCAGACGGAGGGGTGAGTTGGATCCAACATTTGTCTCTCATACGGCATGCTGATGCGCGCAGATGGGCCCCCCGCCAAATCCCGAAGCTATGCTTGAAATGATGGAGAACCCCATGTTTTTGTCCCAGATGAACGAGGCCATGAACAATCCAGCTGTGGTGGACATGATGCTGCAAAGCCCCATGGTATGTATCATGAACTTGGAGGCAATCTTTAGCTGACTTGGCTAGATCCGCGACAATCCTATGCTCCAGAATATGCTCCGCAACCCCGAGATGCGCCGCATGATGTTCAGCCCAGAGATGATGCGCATGCAGATGCAAATGCAGCGACAGATGGGTGGTCAGGCTGATGGAGGGTCAAGCTTCCCAGCTCCAGGGGCTACAGACAATACCCCCGGCTCGACGGCGACCGGCAATACCACGACGGCAACATCAAATCAGCCAAACACAACTGCGCCCACAGATCCTTTTGCAGCATTTGGCGGTGCTGGCGCGGGGGCTGCCAATCCTTTCGCAAGTCTTTTCGGGCCAGGAGGCGCAAACCCATTCGCTCCACAACAACAGACAGGATCGAATACAAACACAGCCACAGATGCAACGAGTGGCACACAGGATGCCTCATCAGCGCCGCCAAACACATTTCCCAATTTATTTGGTGGGGGACAAGGAGGCCAGGCGAACCCCATTGCTGAGGCTGCGCAAAGACTCATGCAGGACCCGCAAGCGATGCAAAACATGATGAACATGATGGGTGGTGCAGGAGGAAATCCCTTCGGTGGCCTTGGTCAAAACACTGCGTCCCAACAACCTGGTGGCGGTGCAGCAGCAGGCGCCAACCCCTTCGCAGCCATGTTCGGTCCAGGTGGCTTCGGCGCAGGAGGTTTCGGCTCACCTGCTCCACCAGCGGACACTCGGCCACCTGAGGAGGTATATGAGACACAACTTCGCCAGCTCAATGAGATGGGCTTCTATGAGTTCGACAGGAATGTATCTGCCCTGCGGAGAAGCGGCGGCAACGTGCAAGGTGCAATCGAGTACCTACTCAACGGTGGCGCGTAGAATGAGCCTACACCCCCATCGCCTTTGATGTCCAGCCAGCTCCATAATAATTTCGAGTACGAAGCCAAGGAGGAGGAAGAGGAAGAAGATCCGTATTTTGTTGATGAGGACTATGGAGATGATTTGAGAGATTTCATCCTTGAGTCTCAGGGTGTGGATCCCGGAGAGGTGGACGGCCTACGGCAGCCAAGGGTGAGGCTGCCGAGGAGTCGAAGCCCTTGATGTTGTGCGCGAGATACGGAGAGGGGATTATGGAAGCGGGAAAGGTGGGATTTTTGCTTCATTAGATTTGCGTTATTCATCTTTCTCTTCATTGTTCAGAAGGATGGAGGTGTGGAGGTAGACTGGAGTGAAAGTGGGACCGATACCAAATACCAAATGGCATTGACATTGATATTGACTTTGACTTTGACATTGACAATAGCAGTGAATTTCTGCCGAGTAGGTACCTAGTGCTGCACTTTCTTCCCTTCGCGCCATCACATCTGAACAAAAAAAAGGTTTCCCAGCCCAGCCACAGAAACAGAAATAGAAATAGAAACATTGCAGCTTTGATAGTCGCAATGACTTGCCAAGCAGTATCTTCGTGTTTGACATATATATTATGCGCTTAGCACATAGTATGGTATCCGCCCCCTCCCACACCTAGCCTGCACAAGCTCTGAGCTCTGAGTCTGAGCTCTGAGTCTGATTTCGAGTCGGCACTTTTGTGCCTTCTGCCTTGCTGGCTGTGGGTAGTTGATTGTACGCATGGAATACCCTTTTTTTTTCCTTCACCCTTACCCCCTCGCCCCCGGTCACAAACTCTTGCGCTCCTGGTGCGTTGTTTCGATTCTTAATTTCTTCGTCGCTTTTCGCTTCTCGCTTCCTTCTTCTTCTGTTTTTGTGGATTTGTTCATGGGAATAAAGGAAATCAAGGTATTTCATGTTCTTGGGGGTTGGGTGTTTTGTACATTGTGCATGTATATATGCTGGACTGAAATTCAAGGAGGGGGTTGGGGGCATACGTTGCTCCACTGTGAGATGGAGGTCAGGGGAGCAAGGTGAGTGGGTATAGTCGTGTTCTTTGAATGGTGGTCGTAGTCGAGATGTATGGGCATGTCTAGCACCGCTCTACACGGCATATGCGCATACGCAGTGTCAGAGCACTTTGCCATGGAGCTCATACCTCTCGCTTTTGAGGGGGCAGGAAGTGGATTGTGCTAGTTGTCGATGAGGACCATGACACGGGGTTTCTTCCTCTGGGTGGTTTTTTCCTTCTCGCGCTCGCGCTGCAACTTTGACGATCGTCCTGCTGACGCTGAGGAAGAAGATGTAGAGGAAGAGGAGATTACGCGTGTGTGTTGGCGGTATACATCGATGCTTCCGTGGCTGAGCTCATCTTCTGCTTCCTCGTCGCCGGAATCGGAAAAGAGCTGCTGGTGGAGGGCGTTGATGTCACGCTCATTCTCGTCCTCGTCCTCGGAGTCATCGTCATCGTCATCGTTCTCCGTGTGATGCTGGTGTGGAGGGCCTTCTATATCAACTGCTGGTGCGCGTTTCTTGCCGCGCTGTGGTGTGCTCGATGTGTCGCTGAGCGTCCGGCTCGAAGCGCGCGATTCATCCGTCGTTGTCGGTAGGGGCAGACACGGAGCCATGAATCGTCTTAGGCCGTGCTCTGCGCTGAAGAGATCATTCTGCGTTGTCACCATCGTCGTAGCAGGACCATTCGCTATACTGTCTATGATTCGTAATTTCTTGCGTGCGTCTTTCATGTCGCGGTTAGGGTC
Organism: Coniothyrium glycines; assembly: GCA_025742365.1. Classification (NCBI taxonomy): domain Eukaryota; kingdom Fungi; phylum Ascomycota; class Dothideomycetes; order Pleosporales; family Coniothyriaceae; genus Coniothyrium; species Coniothyrium glycines. The sequence continues at coordinate 169,738 of JAMXIJ010000023.1, forward strand.
GTACTTAGCAATGTCAAAACCGTTGATAGTGTGTATATTAAGAGCCTCAGCACGGGAGTCGCCCCAGTACCATTTTGCATTGGGTGTGGCAGTGATGCGTTGATCGTGTGTGAGTGCGTAGGTGCGGGCGGCGAGCAGACTAACACGCCCAGCGTCAAGGTCAGGAAGGTCATTGGCAGAGGATGTAAGGAAGAAGGCGAGGGCGTCGCGTTCCATGAGGCGGCCAAAGATGCGGGAATAGGGGACGGCGAGTTCCTTGTTGGGAGGGTGAAGGGGGTACCAGGATGCGTAGGCAGCGGCGGCTTTTGGTGTAATAGTACTTTCATAAGAAATCTGCTTTTTGTTCGAGCAAGAGGCGTCGCTGGTGTATGCAGAGCCATATACCCAGATTTCTGACTTGTAAGCTTTGTCCATACCGGTCCACTTGAGGCGAATAGATCGAATTACCATAATTTCGGAGCAGGTGGTCTGGCCTGATCGAGAGCTAGGCAATAGTCGTACAGTATCGCCTACAGTAAGAAGTTCTGCACCAAGGTATATTCCGTGGCAGTAAATCGATGCGTCCGGCCACTTGCCTATGAAGTGATGCTTGCCTAATAGTGACAGCGTTGACATAACTGTCAGAGCATGGCTAATGGTTGGGTGCCAGTCTTCTTCTTGTATGTCACGTAGGAGATCTTGCCACAGCATGAACGGTCGAGCCTGGCGCACACCGATATATTTGTGGCGTTTGGAGAGCGACTTGTCGTGATCATTTGGATTGGGCAGTGGCTCCACTCGAAATCCAGCATAGATCACATTTTCGGCGGGGTCAATGTCCTCGAACAAATCAGCAGTCGTCGGCGTCGGCGTCGTCGTCGGGACTTGTGCTACCAAGCCAGCTTCCCATGCTGGAGTCGAAAGTTGACCCGTCTGCTCATCATACAGTTTTAGTTCTCCAGTGCTTTCATGGCGAACGAAATCCACTCCACCCGGCAGGTCTTTGAGGTAGAGAACGATTTCTCCAGGTCTAGGGATCCATTGCTCGTTCTCTAACATTGCCTTGAGCAGAGCCGGGAGAATTTGCTGCTCTGCGCGCCAATCAGGGCTTAGAGGCTCTGTGATAGCTTCGTCTAAAACGACATCACGTTGGAGCTTGTTGATTAAGTTTTGATAAACATCCGGTGTACCCTCCTCATCAACATGTGCGGTGTCTAGACCAGTACTTACCACCTTTGGTCTTCCTTTGAACTGGGTTGCTGCGGCCATGGCGGGTAAAACGGGAGGGCATTGAGACTCGGACGGGACATTTGGGGTAGAAGGCCTCGAGGAAGCCGTACTCGCATTTCCTATGCGACCATTGCTGGAAGACTTCTTCGCTGGAAGAACGCCACCCGCCCCAGCACATACCGTACATGGACAACCGATACTGTTACCGCTATTGTCCATGAGGTACTGGAAATGAGGGAAGAACCGATTAGGCGAGTCAAAAGGCTTGTGATTGGGATGTCCAAACAGGTACTTATCCACATGCTTTGGGTTACTTGGCCTCGGACGTTGCCACATGGTGTAGCCGGTAGGAAGGCTCTCCAGGATGTACCGAACACCAGCTTGAGCCTCGCCTCTCTTCTCCATCCACTGAATGGCTGTCTTTTCCAGGTATAGGGTGGGAGGGTTCACCAGAGTATACACACCAGGTGGTGGCGTGTGGGTAGCATCACCATCGGAGCCGGGCCGTAGTCGTACGACCACAGAATGATTGGTTGACATTGTGTATAGCAGCGATCAACGACACTTTGAGGCAAAATCGTCGGTCAGTTGAGACAGAGAAAGATGGCACTTCTGCCTCGAGGCTTTCCACAGGCTCAGAAATGAACTGGTAGATGTGATCACAGCGGTCATATAATCATGTAGCTGGACGTGAGTGGCAGTCTGCATCATAAGCGCGATGGCGCGTTTGGTGTTGCGTGTCAACGCGCTACTTGGACGCGTGATGAGGCAGTGCGCGGTGAAGTGAAGGCGGCTGCCAGCCTCGAACTCGATGCATTATGCTGGAGAATTCATGCCTTCTCCGGAAGATGCGCAATGAGCCTTGTGTACTGCCTGCTCGAAAGTCAAGTGAGTTGTTCAGGTCGACAGGGCGTCGGGATTGTGGCACTGTGCCGATGCACGCCACCAGGCCGGGACACGTGCCAAGCTTCCGCTAACGTTTATGCAGGAACGTATCGTGCGCTGCCTCGTTCATAACCCCCTTTTCCACTCCCACCTCTCAGCATTGAGCGACCTCGACTCTCGCAGACCTAAGACAACGCCGCCGTGGCCTCTTATCTTCGTTTTGCTTTTCTTCCCAACCCATGGTTCTGTGCATAGGGAAATGTTTGCCCTGGATGTCTCGGCCTGTCAGGTCCTGCTAGTGGCATGCGATACTTCCCACTCCCAGCAACAGGAAGCAAGGCGACGGCATGTGTAGGGTCTTCATCCATGGCGTTCCCGTACCTGTTCTCGCCCCGTGCGGCTTCCGAAGGCTCGCTGCCGCCGGTGATAGGCGAGTGCATGTGAATGTCTAGCCCCAAACGGGCTCTTTTCGATATTATAACGGGCCTTAGCGCATGCCCAAAACGCTTGCGCCGTGAACTTGACCGTGTTCGACCTTCAAGCTTTCTCGTCGTATGCAATGGGGTGGAGGGTGCTTCTCCTCGCGAGAACTTTGAACACCTCCTAGTCCCCTTCCACCCATTGTCTTGACTTGTGCCAGCCTGTCTGCTCTACGCCCCGAGCTATACTCTGTGATCGAACATAGCGACAAGTCAATTAGGACGGTCAAGGACACCATTACTGAGCATGAGAGACGCCTGAGACATCATCGCGAAACCGTCATTGGGTTCGACGCTTCTTGATAGTCCAGTTGCGACGCCTTCTTTGCTCTTGTTTCATTCACATCTCTTCTTATGGACTTCCTCCGGCCAGGCCGCCCGGATGGGCATCAGCGTCTCAACGATACGCGGCCGGCCAAACGCATCTCGACGCCTGCTGGACAGCGCCTTTCTGTCATCCTCGACTCGAAGCGATCCAAAGCCCCATCCCCTGCAGCCAAAATCAGTGTCACGACAACGAGCACTTACTGTAATGACCCAACCCATCTTCACATTGACCCTGATCAGCATACTCCAAAGACTTCAAAAAAGCATGGTGTGGTTTCGGCACTGACAGGTGGACGACTTGGTGACACGCCACGAGAGAGCAGTGATCAACACAGTACCAATGGCAGCAACCTGAGTGTCAGTGTGTGGAGCGATAGAGATGCGGAGAAGTTTGGGCATGTGCGGCAGCAGAAACGGGCACGCTTTGGGGGCTGGGGCTGGGGCTGGGGATGGAAGAAATTCGCGATTGCTGCTGCTGTGGTCATTGCACTGCTGGTAGCTCTGGCAGTGGGGCTTGCTATGGGATTGAAGAAGAAAGACACACACGGGTAAGACACGATGGAATGAAGTACACGTCGCTGCGTGACTGACAAGCAAATAGCAGCACTCCTACCACAACGACTGACGGCTCGGAAGAGTCTGGAGGCACGAGCGCATCACCCCACGACCCCGCTACCTCGGCGACTTCCACGCTCACTCCCTCTGTCGTTCCCTCTGGCTTTCCAGTTGGCTCGTACTCGTTCGTCACCTTCCTCGACACTGTGACCACCAACTGCACCGCGAGCACAAACACATGGACTTGCGCTCCATACACCGACTACTACTCTGATCCACAAAAAGCGCTCACCATCCTGAACTGGGAGATCAGCGGCTCCGCGAATGCATATAAGATCTCGACAAAGGGACAGGATCCCATGTTTGGAACTTCTTTCCAGCATGAGAAGCTTGAACTGCTGGACGCCGGAAAATCCACGGAACGATATCGCTTCCAGATCAGCAGAACAAAGACCGTGAACATGACGGGCACGATTGGCGACGCAAAGGGAGATTTCGAATGCGATTATGGCGCCACCAATATTCAGGGTTTCTTGTATACTAAGATGCAAAGGACGTATCCGGATGAGACGATTTCGGTTAGCAACACAGGCAACCCTGCATGGCCATATGGTAAGCTTGCATCATGCTTGAAGATCGTATCACAAGACTGACATTATTCCTAGCCGTACGTGTTGAGCAGACCGTCGCCGGTGGGGAGGGCGTGCCGTCCTGCAAGACTTCTTCAGGCGAGTGGATTACCGACGGCCTCCACGCTCAGGATGCAAGCACGCTATGCTCCTGTTTGTATAAGAACTGGACTCCTGTCAAATAATCACTATTTTCATATCCCTTTTGCATGATCTATTAGCGTTGCATTACATGTTTTATATCCACTCACCTAGTCGTGGTCCCAGACCCGTCTCATTTATGCTGATTGTAATGTCAACTGAATAGGTGTAGGAAGATACTGCTTCCTGAAATTCATATACTCGCTTCCCTGCATACGTCGAATTCGTGGTCATTGGTATCCCAGTTGAACACTACACTGCTAACGTACATCCTGTCGCAACAGAACAACTACTGCAACGAAACAGAACCTGTAGCGTTAGCCTGTAAGAAGCAGCAGCATACCTATTTCAAGAATATCATACAATTCTCGAGTCTATCATTGGTTTATGACCATGTACTACCAACAACCAGATGAACATCTACGCATTGTTACGGACAGTGGCGACCGGTCTTCTCAAGGCGGCACTTCATGCCCCAGCCGATCACCTAAGCGATGATTTCGAGCTGAGATTGTTCGCCGGAGGGATTGACTACCAATTTCTAGCGGTTCTTGTCAACTATATGTATTTACATGTAAATTGTATGAGAAAAAGAATGTACTGCCTTGACATTCTTAACAAAGGGAAAGGTACATAGACCGAACTATTTAATCCACCGTTCCTTGCCTAATTCACCAGACTCGTCCTGATCCTAGCTTTACTTACGATGATTAGTGCAGGGCTGGGGCTAGAGCAATTCTACTCGCTCTTGAGTCTTGTCAACTACGGGGGAGAATGACAAGGGTCACTACAAAGTGACGAACGAATCAAAACGAATCGTCGTCTTTTCAGACATCTGTTCATAACACCCTTGCTACTTTCCCTCGTAGTTGACAAGAGGCGGTAACGAACATGCGGCTATTTTGCCGCCCCACTCCAGCGGGGTGAGTTACACCAATGGAATTACATGATGTACCCGAGTGTGTGACGACTGTGCCTCGAACGCCTGCCCAGGCTGTGCGACGTTCATAAAACTCCCTCGAACGTACATCATCCGTTCAACCTCCTTCTGAACACCTCAATCTCCGCATGTAGCAAACAATGATCCAAAATCATTCTTCGACATGGTCTTGTGTTTTGTAAAACTCCGCATCATCGGAACAACGAGTGCATATGTCCCCGAATGCTCCCACAAGGCGGATGGGTGCTGCTAGTACGGCAAGGTGAGCATCTTCGTCCCTTGGGTGTATTCCCCGACATGAGTCGAAGAATACGATCAAACATAAGATTAAGATTATGGACTGGGACTCTAAGGAGATTGCGTGGGATTTTATCGAGGTACAAAGTCAAGAATAATGACGGTAATTGGCGCGGATATGTCGATGCCAATTGTACGCTTTGTTAGGGAAATCACACTAGTACCGGTACAGCTACCTGTTTTTTTGTGATGGAACAGAAGCTGTCCTTTGTTGTGTTCACCAGGGTATTGTGCCCGACATCCTGAACCGCATATTCTATGGGTGTCCCGTCCTCATCGCGGCTCCGATATGTTTCCCTATTGTGTGTCAAGGTTCGTAACATTGTGATGACTCTAGCATTAGTGCGCGCACTATTCACAAACCCTAGATACTTGTACATATTGTGTTGAGTGTGGTGCATGTTGATGCAACCAAAAAGTCAGCAGACGGCGACAGACGTCGACGTCATCTCTGCTTGCAAGATTCTCTTTCGGCAACGGCACAGATACTAGTTGGCCTCTGCTTGTACAGAAGCCTCTGATAACTCTATTCCGAAACGGTCGCGCTTTCGTAGGCTCTTGAAGCTTTAGTAAAGCTGTAACTCTACTCAGTTATACTGTTCTGGGGGATCCATCTGCTCCTTGAGAAGTTGCTATTCTCGGGAACTCTTAACACGTAGACGTCTGACCCGTCGAGGGTTGTCATGTCAATCATCGTAGGTCAGCTGATGAGAGGGCGAACTTTTTCAGATTAGGTGTGATTAATTCTCAGCCCTCAGGTCAACCCGGTTTAGTATGTGTATCAAGGCCACGCCCAGCATCCAAACAGTTGGAATCAATGGCGGTCACTGTAAGTAAGGCACAAGTCCTGATTGCTCTGAAAGCAGTCCCTCCACAGATGATCAAGTTAGTGGACCATTACAGAATTGTAAGTTTTGTGTAGAGATTCGTAAACCAGCTTAGAAGTTATTTTAGTATACAGTATACGAGGACCTAATATCATTGGAGCACCTGCATGGATTGGCACAACTGTAAAGTCGAAGTACTTATAAAATTGTCCGCTGTAGGGATTGCTCCGCTGCGGAAGGACGTACGTTAACAATATTGAGAAATTATCACGCTGATAGTAATAATTAGTCGCACTCCCAACCATGAAGACTTGTAGGCAGGCCTACACCTGAATTCGCTTTCTCGTGATGCAAGCGTATAATTTGTTCGTCATGCCAAGCACAGTTGTTTGGTCGTTGCAAATAGGTCAAAGACATCTTTGTGCTCCTTTTAGAAGATGTCTTTGTCTTTCGGTATGCAGCAAGGAAATCGGTCAGGGGCAGACCAGTCTTTGTCTACACAGGCACAATGAAGACAAACTTCGCGTGGAATAGCAGCAAGCCACTGTTCCGACTTCGCCAACAAAGACAAAGCACGTCTCCCAGGCATACAAGACCTACCGTCAGGCGGCATGGTGATGTTCAACCACGCTCTTTTCGTGTTCATCTGAGCCGCCTCCAGATACTCGTTCGGATCCTGTATACTTTGTCACTGAGACAGCCCCCTAGGACAGCTGATCGCCATGTCCAACACTCTAAAGACGATTGCGAGTTACATCTGGCAGTCTCCAGAGCGCGACACCACGCCGACGGTCCCTGAGAAGCGTAAGAGTCTGAATCCTGACCAACACCGCGTCACCAAACATGCTCGTTTCGCGCTCCCATACCCAGCGGAGGGAGCCCGTCGCGCACCTCTCCGGGTATCCAAAGCCCCCATCTCTCGAGCCACTCATCTTGGTAGCAACCGCGCAACGACCAAGCCACCGTCGTCCGCCCGTCTCAACACTCGCGCCAAACCAGCCTCAAAGCCAACAGTCCAAAGCAACCCCCCGCCAACCCTCCACCGAGCAGCAGAAGCACGACGACGACCACCCTTCACCCCAACCAGCACGCCCAGCGACGACGCCATCCGCAAAATAGTGCAATCCCGCTACCGCCAAAGCCTCACCAACATCTCGCGCAGGAGCCTCTCCACCCCACAACCCCACGCCGTACCGGTACCTACACCCCCTGCCACCCCCTCGACACACCCACCCGCACCCCTTTCTCCCTCCCTCTCCCCCTCCCCGCCACAACCCAAGCCCACAGACCCAGCTTCCTACGCACTCCACGACGCCGCCCTCCGCTCCGCCCTCGCCGCCCTCACAGCCCACATCTCCGCCCTCGCCACCGCGCACTTCCGCGCGCCCGCTACGCCCAGCGCCGCGCAGGTGGACCGCTGCCTGCGCGCGCTGCAGCCCGAGACGGCGCGCATCGTTGCGTGCGTGGCGTCCGGGGGGCCCCGCGGGGGCAGACGGGTGGCGGGCGCTGTTTGCAGACTGCGAGAAGAGGGCGGCGGTGGTGTGCGCGGTTGTGGGGAATGTGGTTGTGGAGCAGGTATTTGGGAGTGTGGGGTTTGGGGGCGGGGCGGGGCTGGGGGCGCAGGTGGCGGGGTTGGAGAGGGGGATGAGGGATGAAGATGGTGAGTTTTCTTCTCTTTTTTGAGATCCTTTTTCACCTTTTTTCGTTGTCTTTTTGCTTGCTTGCTTGCTTGCTTTACTTTTTTACTACGACCCGTTGTTTTCGTCGTCGATTTATGCGCGCGATACGATGGAGGGAATCGCGAAACCAGTGCCTTCCCCTTCACCCTTGAACACCTACATTACATACATACATACCTACCTATATATATACATACTAACCCCCCCCCCTCCAGGCTTCGCACGCACAGCCGCCTACGCCCACGCCGTACGCGCGCACCTGACCCCCTCCTGCACCTCCCCGGAGGACACGCCCAGCCTCACCCTGCCCCCAACCTTCCACGCGCACATCACCACGCTGCTAACCGCCCTGCTCACGCACCTGACGCCGCTACTCTTCCTCCCGCCCGCTGCTCCGCTCCCGGAACCCTTGGTCCCCGCGCTGCACCGCCTGCTCACGCACGCCGCGCTGCTCTCCCTCACCATGCGCCTCGACGCAGCTACCGCGTACCACTTCCCCCCGCTGTTCAAGGAATCGAGCTTCTCCCGCGCGACAATGCAGTGCGTCAACGACGCTGCGATGGTGCAGCGGAACCCGCGCACCGACGCAGCGCGGGAGACACAGAGGAGCGCGCTGGATGAGCCGGTGACGCAAATTGTGCTTATGAGCGGCGTGACAGCGTGGCGGAGGGGCGGGTGGGCCGATGTCGATGACGATGCGAGGGAGCAGCAGGGGGTTCGGGTACGGATGCTGTGGCCCGGATGGGTGTTTTGTCGCTGGGAGAGGAAGAGGCGGGCTGCTGGGGAGGACGGAGGGGCAGAGAGGCATGGGGAGGGGTGGAAGGGCGGGTTTGTGGAGTTTAGGGATGTGGAGGGGGTTGTGGATTGGGTGCAGGTGGAGAGGGAGAAGAAGAAGAAGATGGAGGAGGAGGAGGAGGAAAAAGAGAGGAGTGGTTAGAAATGGTAAGGGAAGGAGATGAAGTGTAATGAGGAAAAGTGGTGGCGCCGCGATAAGGATGAGTGTCATTTTGTTCTTGGCCTGCTTCGTCGTATGTTGTTTTGATATGTATCATGGTAAGGGAATTGAGATTTGGAAGTTAGATCTATCCCAAGTCTTTGGAATAATAGTGAAGCTTGACATATGAGACAGTGCTCTGCTTCCATGTTTGTCACTCTTGGGACCATCTATTGCTGTCCTCTCATCCAAAGAACTTATCATGTATTCATGATTACAACAACGATCATGAGCATACCTATCCAATACTCGCCTTGCCTTTCATATATGTGTTAGGCAAATCTGTGTTGCCGTCCAAACTCGAGACCGAGGGCTATATATCGCAAAATGGAGGATCTGTCTAATGGATCAACATCATTGTTCTCCCGGAAAGCTTTACAATGACGACATATATCATGCGGAAACATGCTTTTTGACCCAGATGGTGTCAGTTTGAATGACGTGACAAGTAACAATCAAGTTGGCGGAGCATACCTAACCAAGCCGGCAGATGTTCGACACGGCTGAACCACTTGCGTCAACTTTGACGTCCAATGTCCCGTACCCCTAGGCGCATATCACGACGTGACGTACACAGTGGAACACCCATGAAATACCCATGAAATGGAAGGATGCTGTGACGTTGGTGACTTCGCAGCCTTGTGGGTTGACACAGCATGAACATCTTCAGTGATCCTGGTGTCGGCCCTTCAACTGACTCTCACTCTGCAACACCATGACAGGAATTCGCGAGAATGCAGGACGAGTCATGGTTCCTGTACCCGAAAGAGTAGGCATGAAATCATTCTGCCGCATTTCGCGACAGCAATGCCAGAGTCAATGGCGAGGTACCTGGGGTCCATTACTCTGTTCTTCGCGTCGAGGTTGATGATCGGCTGACGCGCCGCGCTCGATCTGGTAAAAATTGCCGCATCGAGTATCCCGACTATGGCATCGTACACGTATCCCCAGATTCGCGACTCCATCGGCAATGGGCCGGTCTTCCGGGTACCGATACCACCATCAACGATGTTCTGTTCGGCGATGTGTTTCGGCGCATACATGCATAGCCTGAGCCCAGCGAATGATAAGTGATATCACCTTGGTCCACGGCAGCAGTAGTCTGCCCAGCTGCGAACACCTCGATGCCTGGTCGACCGCTTGGTTCCGGTCGCTTAGTGTTGACGTCAGGGGGGGGGGGCCGATCGTTCGTAATCCAGCGCAAGAAGGGCCGAAGGCGAAGCGTTACGCCCATGTGCTCTACATATCCTGCTTCATGGTCAATCTAATGAAAGTCAGTGTGCTGATGCAGAGCGGATGTCTTCATCCAGTAAACCGCGACGACCCATGATCACGTCCAGAGCCTCAAGGAGACGGTATCCCACGAAACGGTCTGGTCGCGGGCCAATAGAAATGTTATGCATCACTATCGGGCCTTTGGTAGCTAGCCGCGCCAGAAGTGTTGAAGTACGCGAGGAGGATTCATCGGGGCGTTCGAGTCGTAGGAGCAGACGTGGTTGAAGCTGATGGAAGCTACGTAACTGTGGTGGAATCAGATGCTGTCAGAGGAGGAAAGTACATCGAGATCTAGGATCGCGCTGAGAGCAATAGATCGACTGCGAGAAGGGAAACGAGAGTGGTCGCTACGACTGGGACGAACTTCCATTCACCAAGCCCTAGGAGACCCACAGCGGTAGCTAGCGTAAGTGAGCTGTAATCCGATGTAAAGCGAAGCCAATTGCGGAAGGGTATGCATTGTCGCAATTGGACCCGGATATGGGGCTGATGTTTGAGAAGATGTGCAAGTAAAGCGAGACTCTGGGTGATCCTACGTGCGGATTACAGTAGGTAAGCGGGCGAAGAGCGGGAGGGGAGTCATGCAATAGGTAGCGTAGCTTGCCGTCTCGTGACTGTGCTCAGCGCGTCCAACATGTGTTAACAGTGTAGGTAGAGATTGGGAGGGTGTCGATCACACGGGTTGTGAGGTGAGCTTCAACGAATGGACGCACGTCCGACACCGGATGCTCGTGAAAATAACCTTTACCCGTCACGCCTGACAGCAAGACCAAAGATAGAGTTGCGCAAATGCATGTAGGTACCTAGGTCAGTGATACATGGTAGGTACAGTACCAGTATGCTCAGAATTGATCGTTTGTGCCGTTGAACGATTGCATGCCTCGGCGGCGTGCTTGGTACGATTCACGATCCTTTGGTTCGGCTGTTTTGCATTGCATGAGGATTATTCTCAAACCTGTCTAGCTGCACATAGTAAAACAGTCCCGATGCCTGACTTTGATAGAGATTGTTTGAGTGTGAACACTCACTGGCCGCCGTGCTTGGATGCTTGCGTTCTCTCACGGTGATGGTGGAGATTGTTCCGATGATTGAAGATGAGAACATCATACATGGATGGCGCACGGACCCTCATTCCTGGCAGATGGAGCACTAACTGATCCTGGTCGCGTCGCTTGCTGTTGTCGATTGAGGTGCAGACCGAATCAATGGTATGCAACCCGATTGCGTGGAGAAACGAGTCGGGAATGGGGTGGTGACGTCGCCACTCGCGTCGGAAGAAGGCCGGTTGGAGTGTCCCAGTCTTTGGTGGTCTTGGCGCCGTTTTGCTCGCTGAGCAAACGGGAATGCCGTCCCAACGCTTTTCAACAGAGGCGCGTCGGGGCTGTGGCTAGTATGACGGGGAGAGTAGCATCGTCTCGCATGTGTGCTACGAAGGAAGCGGTTGGAATGACCGTTCTAGAGACGGGTGGACTTTTTGGGGGAGCCGCAGCTCATTTCCAGGCTTGAAGAAGCGGTGACGGACAATGTAAAAGTGACATAACAAGTGGGATGAAGATGTGCAATCTTCAGATCAACGTGATGCAGAATGCGCACCACGGGCCCCCGGGCGAGACCGCATGCGGACAAAGCGTGGGAGCCCCGATGCTGCAGGGTCCAATGAAACGGCTATTCAAGCAGAAAATGAACTAGTTGCCGAATGTGTGCAGGAGAGAGTAAGATGGTACAGGGTAGTGTGGGTAATGATGAAGCACTCTGGGTGGAAGGGCGGACTCCGGGGCTTGCATAGGGGTCACGAGGGCGTCGGAGAGTGGTTTCGAATCAGGCAGCGGATGCTGGCGATGGACGGGTTGGGCACGGAGATGGGTACACAGGCGGCTGTTGTCGTGGGGTTTGTCAGTGTGCTGGGGAAAGGGAAAGGGAAAGTCGCTTGGGAGAGGCGGAGGCGGAGGTGGAGCAGCGAGCAGCGAGCACGACATGTGCATGCATCCTCAGGACGTCGCAGTGGCAGCATGTGTCGAGTGACGAGTGTTCGAGTCGGGACGAGTGGTGAGTGGTGAGTGAGCGTACTTGGTGGTCTTGTGCATGGCCATACTAGTAAGTACCTAGGTAGCCTGGCAGAGTAGCAGTCAGTCGTAGAGGGTGCACCGAGGGTCTGGGGGCCTGAGACGCATTCTGCCGAGCTGGCCGGCAGGGTGCAGCGCAGTCGAGTCGGCAGCGTGAGACGCCAGGACGGACTAGGACTCTAGGAGGCGCGTGTTTGTGTCTACCGTCTGGGGCATGCGATGTAGCCCTGGGCAGTGGGCAGCGGGCGGGGCGATTTGTGTCGACGTTGCGGCATACATGCCCTCGGTGGAATTGCGCAACACCCATCACGATGCGGAGGCTGGGATACCTGGGCATTGGCTAGCTGCCACCGCTGCCACGGCCTGGGTGTCTGGGTCCCGTCGACGGTCGGCAGCGTCAAGTTGAAGCCAGTCGCGGTCGTGGGCGTGGCAAGCTGGCAGCACACACTGGCAGCACTGTGCACTGGGTCGGCGTTTGACGGCCAGTGGGCGGGCGGGCGGCCGAGTTGTGTTTCGGCACCGGAGATTCCTAAGCCCGCGACGCCCTCGTGCGAGCCATGCTGAGAGCCGGCGGGCGGGCGCCACGGTCCACGTGAAGGGCAGCACAGGCTGCACAGCGTGTGTGGCTTTGGGCGACGGCGGAGACGCGAGACTCGAGACTCGCGGGCCATGTCGTGGCGTGGGAGCATGGATGGACGCATGCCGGGGTAGGCTGGCTGGCTGGCGGGGGATGGCGGCGGCGGCGACACGGTCAGCGCACCCAGCTGCTCACTGCCCTAGGTAATGTACTGTGTAGCCTGTAGGTAGTTCCGCACGCCAGCCTACTCTGGCCGGTCCCGCCGTGCTCGATAGTGAACGGAGCGAGGGACGACTGGGTAGGTACTAGGCACAGTGGTAGTGTGGTACCCAGGCAGGCAGAGAAGCGCGGTACACCGTCCGGGTCAGGTCAACCTGGGCACTGCACGCCCGCCAGCCGCCAGGCCCATAAAGAGACGCACTGCACTCGCTGCCGCCCGCTGCTCGCTCCGCCATTGCCGTTGTCATTATTGCCATTGCATTGCACGCCTGTCCTGATTCTTGCCGCAAAGCATTCACCACGCCCGCGCATCGTGCATCGCCCATCGCCCAGCGCCCGTCGCCCGCTCCCCTCGTCACAGCACCGCGCCTCCGTCCGCCCACAGTAGCGCCGCCCGCCCATTGGCCCGCCCCAGCGCCGCCCGCCCATTCGTCCAGACCAGGCTCGTCACCGCTCACGTCGTAGCGCATCCGCATACACAGTACTAGATATAGAGCAGCCCGCCACGCCCCCGTCCGAGACATTTCACTGCCATCTGGTGCGCCTGAGACTTCTCCTGCTGCCGCGCCCACCGCCCGCCCGCCCGCGACTTTGCTGCAGCGACCAAGCAAGCACCACAGCCAACGCACTCCCGCCTGCCCTGCTACACACCCGCCGCGCCCTGGGCCGTGCTCCACGTCCTCGCTCCCCCGCCCTCCCTCGGCCTGTACTGCTGCACAGTCATCCACCATCCACGCCAGCTAGTCCCACCCTGCTCGACGCGCCCGCCCGCTCCACCACACTCTATTCTTTCTCCCACCCTCACCCTCACCCTCACCCTCCCAACCCCATCGCACCGCCGCGAAGCTGGATTCCTACGAGACCTCGCCGCCATCCCTCACCCACTCGCCGCGTGCTTCCACCGCCGCATCCACCCCCGTCCAGACGCCCGTCCACCACCCCGCCTCGCCACATTTTGGACGTGCCTCCAAGGACGCGACTGCGAGCCTCCTGTATCCCTGGCACCGCAGGCCCCGCGACCTGGCCCCCTCCCGCCTGCCCGACGCCGACGTGCTCTTTGAAGACGCCGGCGACTGCAGCTTTCCGCTCTTCCCAGACAGCCCCCCGCACCACCCCGCTACCTTCCGAACAATGGCCCAGACAGCCTCGCCCATTGACATCCAGACGCCCCCGCGCTTTGGCTCCAACTCCCCGCAGAACCAGACGTCCAATCTGACTTCGGCCCTCCGAGAGGCCGACGCCCAGCGCGATCTGACCGCAACTCCAAACCAGCTCAACCCCAATGGCTTCGATTTCCCCGCTGGCCGGCCCGGCATGAGCGAGCGCCACCCCTCCATCAGCATGCTCGGCTCCTCATTCTACGGCAACAGCGCCTCGCGACCCATCTCCATGCGGGATCGCGGCCGTCGAGAGAGCAGCAACAACACCAACATGGGCAGCTTTGCCGGCGGCATGAGCTGGGGCGGCGTCTCTGTAGGATCTTGGATCCGCGACGAGTAAGTCATCAAGGATCCCTTCCTTCCGCCCAACCACCTGAGTGCCTAGGCTAACACAGTGCATAGCATCATGATGGCTGGAACTTCACCCGCGCCCTTTGTCCAGAATTCCCCATCCTTCCACTCCTCGTCCTACCTCCCTAAAATGGAGGCCAACTTCATGAAAGACTTCACCTGCTGCGGCCTCACGCTTGCCTCCCTCCACGACCTGCTCCAGCACTTTGAAGAGACGCATGCCAACGCACCCGCGGCACGCGGCACATCGCAGCCTGTTCAGAACGGCCTCGCACCCACATCAGGCGCGCCGTCCGCCTCCATAGCTCCTGGCCAGACCCAAGGCGAGCCATCCATGAACACACAATTCGGCTTCAACCCAAGGTCAGGATCAATGAGCGGCTCCCGGCAGCGACTCGGCTCCGTCAGCCGATCAAATCTGTCGACAGTGCAGGATGTGGACTCGTTCGAGGACATGGACATGGACGACATCAACTTCGACACCCTCGGCCCGATCGAGGAGGCACCAACCCAGTTCCCCGTCCAGCATGCCCACTTCAACCAGAACCAGAGCCAACTTCCGCAGCTCAACGTCAACCTCGCCAACACTATGCAGAACCACCAGGGTCTGCGCACGTCGACGCCCTCGACGCCCTCAGCCTCCCAGCAGTTCAGCCTCCAAAACAACCCCACCGTATCGTCGGTCAACACACCTACGCTCGGTACCATGCCCATGCAGAACCACAATCTGACCTCACCAGAATCTTCGCATCCTGGCACACCAGCAGAGCTCGATATGGACTTTGCAGGCTTCAACCCAATGATGGGCATGGACATGGGGGGCATGGGAATGAACGGCATGAATGGGCTGAACGGTATGAACGGTATGAACATGAACTTTACCAACGGCAATTTCGGCATGAATGGCTTCGACAACAACGGCACCATTGACCAGCCAGGCAAGCGCCTGTTCAGCAAGCAAGGTGCAGGCCTCAGCCAGGCCCAGCTCCAGGCCGCTCTCAAGAATTACCAGCTCGGCGGCAACGACCAGAGCGAGCTCGCAAGACGGCTCCGCGAGCAGCAGTTGCTCAATGGAGCGAGCATTCCACAGTTTCCCTTCCCGGAAGAGGTCAAGCCCTTCCGATGCCCGGTCATTGGTTGCGAGAAGGCGTACAAGAACCAGAACGGTCTCAAGTACCACAAGCAGCACGGACATCAGAACCAGCAGCTCAAGGAGAATGATGACGGTACCTTTTCCATTGTTGACCCCCTCACCTCCATCCCTTACCCAGGCACCATTGGTATGGAGAAGGAGAAGCCATACCGTTGCGAAGTCTGCGGCAAGCGCTACAAGAACCTCAACGGCCTCAAGTACCATCGCTCCCACGCCCCGCACTGCAATCCCGAATTGGCTCTGCAGAAGCTTGGTCTGACTGGCAATCTCCAAAATCTACAGAATGCTAATGTTGCCGGTGCAGGCATGGGTGGTATTGATCCGTCAATGACCACGTCCATGTTCTAGGAGGCGCTTGCGCTGACTCTACCTTCTTCGGACCACGATAAGAGGTCCGCTTCCTTGCTTGCACTTCACTTCCGATACCCTCGAAACAGCTCGCACCGAGATCTGCGACATTTACATTTAGACCTTGGTCCGTTTTTTTTTTCTCCCTGATTTCGAAATCGATTGCACGATCGATTTAGCATCTCGTTCTTGCATTACCCCGGCGTTGTTGGTTACAAAGACTCTCCACATGGCATCTCCTTTTCCATCAGCCAGGCCTGCAACTTGGATATCATGTTGCACACTTGTTTCACGTTTTACTGTACATGTCCCCAGAGATGCCTCATTTTCGACCAGGCGAATGCGTGGCATGCCGATCTGATGTGCATTTCAAGGGGTGTCTTGAGTGGGTGTCTCTTCTCTTCTTCATGTTCATTGCGGGATATCCCACGATCGCACTCGACCCATGCAATCGTTAGAATGGGGGGTTTTTTCGGCGTTCATTCGGCGTTTATTCATGCGACAAAAGTCAAAAGTTTGGATGAGTTATGCTTCCATGCAACTCAATGGATTCTTACAAGGCACGATTCATAGATTTTTTCATCTCCAAGTCTGTCGCCACGATGACAGAGAAGAGAAGTCAATAATACTACACTTTGAAAAACTACACTACTCGGCTCCTTTGCATGCATTTCTAAACTTGCTTAATTTTGTGCATCAATTCCAGACTCATCCAAGACCAAATATCCAACGCTTGAGTTTTCTGGGTTGTGTTGGAAATCGTCAACAAGCGCGATCACACAGCCCAGCTCCAAGCCACCCCCCTCTCGCCGACAGTTTGGTTTGCGCCCGGTACGATCGTTCCAGAGAGAAGACACGGTAAGCCTGGTAGTATGCGACCTTGCCACCATGTCCCCCCATCCAGGATCCTCTAGCATAACGAAATCCACGTGTGCATGTGCGAGCTCCGAATCATGCCCCTGCATCCTGAGGACCGAGGCGTCTGTAGCGCCCACAACGCCCGCCTAGCGTTAGGTACCTAGGTAATTTACTTGCATGTAACATGTAACAGTATGACAGCGGAACATGTAAATGGCCTTCCTGTTTGGACAAGGGCCCGCTTCGGCACCATGGCGCAGGTACCGTGCAGCACCACACCCTTCTTCTCCACCTGACCCTTTTCATTCCGCCGCCTCCATGGACCAGCCTTGTACAGCAGCAGCGCGGTGCGGCATACTACATTGCCCCGTGCTTGGCCGGCATTGTCCGAGTGCAACACGCACACGCTGTCATCGCTAATGACCGCGTTGCCTCTCTCTCTCTTTCTCTCTCTCTCTGTCAAACCACTGGAGAAAGCGTGAGCGCATGCATGCGTGGCCTTGACATACGTCGACGCACCGCGCCCGACGAAAGTGCGGGTGGGGGAAAACTCGGTGCTGAGTGTGTAGGTAGGTAGGTACATCAAATCAGCACAGGCCCCCTTGCCGCTATCCGAGGTGACACAGGAAGTTGGAACCAAAAAAATGCACTGCCGATCACCAAGCAGAGCCTCCAAGCGGATCCGTCTTTGCTTTGCTTTGCTACTTACATATTAAACCACTGACACATCCGTCTACGGTACCTACACTGCAACTGTCTAGTCTAACCCTCCATCTCCCGTCCCCGTCCCCGTGCCCTTGGTCGCAAGCTAGGAAACCAAACCAACCCAAACCAAGCCCCACAAATCTCACTCCCTCCTTGCACGTGCTTCCTCGGCACGACCTCGGCGCCCTAGCGTGGCTGGCGCGTGTGCTGTATGTATCGTGGCTGGATCCACTCTTTGGCGCCGGCGCAAAGGGATGGGATGGGAAGGGGAGGGAAAGCTTCCACGCGTCTTCCAGAAAGCGGAGAACGTTGGGGACCTGGGTGTGTGTACGTACATAGTCGTGGCAATGGCGGGGCTAGGTATATGCTGCGGTAGGGCAACGCAACGGGTACGCAACGGCGGGAGTAAAGCTGGGTATGGGACAGTACGGTGGATGGAGACGGTGGGGACAGTAGAGAGGGGAGGAGAGGGTGAGGGTGGGGCAAGTATGGGGATAATGCGAGTGAGGTTATGTAGAACTCGAGACCGATATATATCCAGCGACAAAGGAGATGATTTCAAAAAAAAAAAAAAAAAATCAAACATGTGAAAAGAGATTGTCGAAAATACCGAATAATTTGTTGTGGAATATATGCATACGCCGCAGGATATATATATATCACTGTACCTGCGGTACACTACGACACGAGTAAATCCGTCCTCGTTGGATGAACATTGGAAAAGGCGAGAAATCATAACATGTTGCCGTATTGCTGTCCTATCACGCCGAGCCATAAAGAACAAAGGCAGTGTGACGGGCACATAGTCCAACTTATCGACATTGATAAGATATGTATTACCACACCATGGATGGGGGGGGGAGGGGGGCAAAGATATACCACATACACGCGCCAAGCGCTCCCTTCGCAACCAGCATATTCCTCATCGGCTGTTGATTTATCGATACACTGGCGCCGGGCTTCTGCTCGCTTGCTCACTTCATTGTCCTATTCCCCCTGCTACACCACGATTTCTTCGACGTTCGTAGTGTGGCCTCGGTCGTTTAGTGGACGCTGTTTCCGCACGTTCCATTCATCGTCTTGTCCTAGCACTGCTGTCGTCCACCGAGCTACAACGATACTCGAGTCTGCTAGTTCGCGTAGAGCTTGATGTGACGAAGGACACGCGATGAAGTTATCCGGATACACGGCATTTCTTTCGATCCGTCGGGTTTCATATTGGACTGTTTTTCCATGTGAGTACCAGCCGAGTCATGTTGATATGAGTGTTGTTTACAAGGAAGATTGACGATGTGAGGGTAGCAAAAAGTAAGGTGGTGGTGGATGTATGAACTGTGGCGTTTATGTGTGTATATGCTGCGTCTATAGTGTTTGCGGGATATGAACGCGGGGAATTCGATGAGGAGATGGCATAGGTCAATCGGTAATGTGGTGCTGAAATTGATGCATTGAGATTATTGCTGTGATTCGAAGGTGTTGGATGATTCTTGGCTGAAACTTGGACTGGAACATCTAGCACAGTATTCGTAGTAAGCATAACCGAGTAGCTCGAATTGTCGGGAATGGCAATGTCGGAGTACAGCTCAGAATGGGTAGTGGGCCTATGGGAAAGAGGACGCGGGGAACGTGCGGTGCAATGGATGAGCCGATGTACTTGTTCTGGCAGCACTTGCTGTGCACTATATATAATCTGGATGTGCTGAATCGAAGCAGAAGCAATTACTCCCCTCGATATGTTGAAGAAAAAGATGGTCACTCGGTCTTCCTGATCATAGCCTGTACTATGCCAATTTTCATACTGATAAAGTTTGTGACCATGTCGATACCACTAATTGACATAGTGGTTGAAGCCAATTGAAAAGTCATCGTATAAGCATGTCATAGGCACGGCTTGGAGATTACACTGCAGAGTGAGGTAATGTGGTCGCGAGTTCGAGTGAAAGAGCTGATTGCATAAGCTGTATATCAATCGCCTGTCATATCTTATACGGATGAGACGGCGAGAGGGAGTCGTCCACAGTGAACTGAAGAACGCTGACCGCTATAGTGATTCTGGTGACATGAAAACAACGTGGGTATTATCAGAACGAACATTGATCGAGTGTAAGCACAGTGATTGTCAGCGTGAAGAGGGCGCGCTACACTGTGTTGTTCTGCTTCTTCACCTGGACTCAGAGTGGGCCTCGCACGCACTTTCACCATGAGCAAAATGTGTTTGCTATTCCGCAATGGCTCCAACCGCCCAATCACCTACCTGAACCAATTGACCTAATCACGTTTAGTCGCTTCTACCTCTTCCTGACGAGAGACATTTATAACGAGGCCGCCTGACTTTTTCGTTCACAACAATTCCACCCGCGAACCTAGGAGCGACAGCACCGGTAGCCTTACAACATACCTTGCACTTTTGTAAATCTCTTGGAACCACAAAGCTTACTCTACCAGCAATCTGAAAATGTTCCCAAACCGCCCGTACGATCCACGCTGGACTGCCCACCTCATTAGCCGCGACGTCAAAGACATCAAAAACAGACTCGTTTCTCGAATCAAAGAGAAGTGCTCGCGCCGGCGAGTAGCAAAGAATCCCGCCGCGTCCTTGGTAGCGAACACTGGCGACTCCATGGCGCTGTATCCCGACATCATCACTAGCAAGGCAGAACCAAAGACGATGTACGAGATCCTGCAGACGATGCATAAAGAAACGTATTGTCCGCGCGACCCCGAGCGATCGAAGGTGGACCACCACAAATACCGCGGTAGTTGGCTGCTGTTGCAGATGGCCATACAGAACTCACCTTCGAATCCGATCTTTGACATCTTCAGACCAGATTGTCGGTTACCAGATGACAGCACCCTCCTCGTCGAGGTCATTCGACAAAATATCTTGCAGCGTCCCAGCTTGTCTTCACCCACCGAAACCAGCCGTATGCCAGGGGAGCTTGATCACAAACGAAACAGCGATCATGTCCGCATCGACTCTGCCTTGAGCAACATATCTCCTACAACGCCACGACTATGTGGCAATCCACCTGCGCCTCAACTGTGGTATGGTGTCCTTGAAGGTGTGACGGACAAGTCGAGGACCATCCAAGCTGCGGAGACACTCCTCGGCTATGTGTGGCCCGATCAGAACGCCACTGACGTCCTCGAGAAAATCGGTACTCCAGATAAGTGCCTCTCTGCTGCTGAGGATGAGGATCTTCGAGAACAACTCCGATTGTTGTTGTTGCCGGAGAGTAAGGCATTCGGCAGTGCCCGGCCAATCACAAGCTGATGAAACAACATGTCGTTCCAGCAAGAATCTTTGTCGGTAGCGGCCGATACCGCATTACGGCCCTTTTCCGACGCCTTAGACATCTGAATGGCAATCTTCCGCGATTTGGCACCCCAAATGCATTCTGTGGGGTCACACCGACGCCGAATTTTACACGGTCGCTGGCGTTCTGTTTCTCATCGGCACAGCTGGACGCCACCCCGGATGTGTTGGTCATGATTTATTAACCCCACCATCACCCCCCCATCTTTGCGACATCTGCTTCCCCCTCGGAGACATCTTTGTTGACGACTACACCTCTCGGAGATTTCAACTGTGCATACCTTTGCCTTGGGAGTGCGCCATAGACTCATGAGCATACAAGAGACTTCTCGAACACAATCCACCAGAATCTACGGAGCACACAGTATTATCTTGCAGGGGAGACATTCAGTGCACTGAGCAGTTCGCAATCCAGACCAAGATACAACCCGCCACAACAAGTCCTTCACCTCGTATGAGCAGCGAGCCTAAAGGCAGCACGCCAGGACCAACCAACCAACACAATCAACTCACCAGAGTCAACACCTACCCCAACGCCGAATTTACCATCCCACCTGCCGACACGCTTTCGCAATGCCGAAGTGCCCAAACTCACTCCGACGATGCCCAGGCATTCGAGAAAACGAAGGAGAATCGGGGGACAGACACTGCAATTGGAGATGAAGAAAACCTATCCGAACCCTCCCACAACGGTGGTGAGGCTTCTTATCCTGAAGGAGGCCTTGGTGCCTGGTCTGTCGTACTAGGATCATTCATGGGTCTTCTGGCCTCTCTAGGCATGATGAATAGTGTTGGGATTTACCACGCTTACATCGCAGAGCACTTCCTCCAAGACTATAGCGAGAGCAACGTCAGCTGGATCTTCTCCATGTACGTCTTCCTGTCCTTCTTCTGTGGACTGCAGATTGGACCCATTTTTGATGCCCACGGACCGCGATTCCTTGTGCTTGCAGGCAGTGTGTTGCTGTGCGCCTCGAACTTCCTCCTTGGCATCTGCACGCTGTACTGGCACTTCTTCTTGGTTTTTGGTGTGCTTGGTGGGCTAGGAACGTCCCTGATTTTCACACCAGCATTTGCGGCCGTTAGCCACTTCTTCCTCGAAAAGCGAGGCAATGCTACAGGCATAGCGGCTGCAGGTGGCTCACTTGGTGGTGTGATCTTTCCACTGGCTCTGCAGCGCCTGTTACCATCTGTCGGATTCGCCTGGGCTACTCGCATAGTTGGATTCATCGATGTTTTCTGCTGCATCCTGGCGTGCGTTCTCATCCGTTCGCGATTGCCTCCCAAGCCAGGTCAATCAGTATTGCCTGACTTCCGCATTTTCCGTCAGAAGTCATACCTCTTATTGACCATTGGGATCTTCTTGATGGAGTGGGCGCTGTTCATTCCTATCACCTATCTCACGACTTTCGCAGTGTCCACTGGCGCCATGAGTTCTGCATTCTCCTACCAATTGATTGCCATTTTCAACGCAGGCAGCTGCATCGGACGATGGGTGCCTGGCTTTCTAGCAGATAGGCTAGGACGTTTCAACAGCATGATCGCCGCGCTCGCCATTTGCTCTGCGACAGCTTTGACATTCTGGTTACCCGCATCTCTGCTAACGCCTACGAGCCCGGCAACGGCTGCTGCCATCAAGGCGCTGACAATCGTTTATGCAGTCATTTTCGGTTTCGCGTCAGGCTCGAACATTTCTCTGACACCCGTATGTGTCGGTCAGCTTTGCGATACGAATGTGTATGGACGCTACTACGCTACGTGCTACACAGTCGTGTCGTTCAGTACTCTTACAGGAATTCCCATCGCAGGAAGCATACTTGAAGCATCTGGTGGTCGTTACTATGGTGTGGTCATTTGGACAGCCATCTGTTATGTCTTTGCATCGCTGTGCTTTGTATGGAGCCGTGCACTGCAAGTGGGGTGGAAACTGGGAGTAAAATTTTGAGACCCCAGGTGTTCTGTTAGGTACGGGAAGTTACTTGCGGCTGCAGTGGCCTTGCAGTGACGTGACTGAGGCTAGGAAGAAGCCGTCCGCGGATTGACGATTGCCGAGTATGTCCGGAAGAAGTTGGGCTGAAGGTATTGCGCGAGGAAAGGTTGTCTCCATGTGACACGTTGCTTTAGATTTGCTTTGCATTGGATTTGTTCATGCGAGTCTGCTGATGTTTGTCCAAACACCCCCTTTACTCATATTAATCATACACAACTGCGCGCTCGCTAAAGGAATACACTCGTTCGGCTCGCCTACCTATCCAGACAATCATCGAACAATTATCGTGCAGCTTAGAACTTGACCCTGCCGCAATATTGAAATAGATGATCTCCCGCCGGCGGCGTTCATTAGGCCAACGTCCCCTGGCTTCAAGCTTCACACGACAGGCGGACCAGAGCGGTAAGCACGGCCACGCCCCACAATTGCCAATGCTCATTTTGAGTTGCTTCCAATCTCCCCCTATAAAAGCGATGTTATCAGAATGCTCGATGCGGAACACGATCTTCCGCAAAGATTCCCGCTGTTCTTGGCGTTTATGATTGCGCAGTAGAGGGCTGCCCCTGAGCCAATCAAGCCACAAACACGTGGATCTTGGAAGCGAGCGCCTCAAGCGCTGACCCGGACTGAGATCCGTTCGACTTTTCTCGTTAGCCACGGCCAAAACAATAGACGGGAGGCGCGCGACAGCTCACAGCAGTCAAAAGGGCTTGATCTGCACGCTTCGATCCGCCAATCGACAAGTCCGTGTTGTAGCGATGTGACGGGGGCGAAGAGCACGCTCCGAGCAGCATGCCCCTCCGGCTCTTTTGGAGATCAGCTTTGACAGCTGTCACTACACACAAGCTTCGCCATTGGACAATTCATTGCGATAATTGAAGGGCTGAGTGCGAGCCGCGTTGCCGGAACGCGTTGTGGAGACATTGGCGTATGCTTGTTGGCGAATATGCGAGTCAGCTTGCCTGGGAAACTCACTTTCAGACGGGAGCAACAAGCTTTGGGCCATCAGCGAAGGTGCGATTGGGTTTGCCTACGATAATCAGACCGTTATGGGGATAGACATGGCGTCTAGCGGTCTGAAGTTGTGGAATGGTACGACATGGTTTCCTTGATTTCGCCATGGCGCTCTTCGCTGCTGTGCCTGTTTTGGGACTATGGCTTTCCTGTAGCGTTCCGTGTCAATTTCCTGGGCTTTGAGAAATGCTTTTTGGTGCTCGAGGCACTCGGTTCTAGTGTTCATGCCAAAGAAATTTGGCATTCCAAATTTTACCACGCTATCATTGCTCTCAAGTTCTCTCTTCACGTTAATGTCTAGTCGAAATGCTCAAGTCTTGTATATGCTCATCCTCACGATCAAACTCAATGGAGGCCCCGATACCACGACAGATTAGCTTGGACGCAAGCAAGGACCATGTTCGAACTACAACCTTGAAGCGAAAAGGCTCGACATTACAGACATCTGTCGAGGTTCTCAGATGCAAGTTTGGAAACAGAAATCGCCAACCGGAAGGTCTGTCTGAAGTTGACCAACATTTGGGCCCATCGAAAGACTGGACTCCAATATATCATGCTATATATCACCAACGTGAGGCTGCCCTCTTGCATTTCCTCAGGACTGGCGAATCGCCGGAGGACACCACCGGCACTGGTCAACCGCCACTATGTATTGCTATCGTTGGTGGGAATTTGGAAATCGTCCGCATACTCTTGGAAGCTGGAGCAGATGTCAATACAACCGCAAAGACAAATAACGAAAGCCCGTTACACATAGCCATTAGGCTCAATCGTCACGATCTGATTGACCTCTTGCTACGCTACAGCCCGGATCTCCAGGCACAGACCAAGGAAGGCGGCGAAACACCACTTCACTATGCGGCTTCCAAGTCTGGTTCTCTGGCTACTGTGGTCACTTTGCTAAAGTCAGGCGCAAAGTATGACATCTTGAACACGAAAGGTCAGACACCCGCCGAGGCAGCTCTGTTGGCGAACAATCTACACGCTGCGGTTGCCATCATCAATGCTGCACCAAGAAAGCGCAGCAAGCTAGCAAAGGAGAAGGAAATGCTCCTGAAACATGTGCAAAAGACCAAAGGACGATTCTCAATCGGAAACGACCTCATTGCGGATATCTTCTCAGCAGCTTGTGATCCAGACACTACAGTTCTTGTTGAAGCTATCAAGAGGGACGACGCCAGCCTCGTCGAGATGTTCCTAGAGAAGGGGTACGATCCGGATCGAGAGACCGCTCGAGGCGACCGGCCTATATTTGTAGCTCTGGATTGCGCAGGCGCACCAGTTGTACAGGCTCTTGTCAAACACAATGTCGATGTCCAGGTGCGGAATAGCAAAGGTTCGACCACACTGCAAGCTGCGTTTGACGGACCGTTTACACAAGACAAGGAGGCTATGTCTGCGATAGTCGACGCGCTCTTGGGCAAAGGTGCCAATCATGCGGCGACGTTTCCTGATGGACGAACATTACTGCATCTTGCCGTTTCGCCTCAATATGGCCACACGAGAGTGGCCCATCTACTGATAAGCGCAGGAGTGAAAGTCAACGCCCAGGACAACGATGGGAACACAGCTTTGCACATCGCAACACACAGCAAGGCATGTGTGGAGGTGTTGATCAAGAATGGTGCGAAGCCTCACATCGTGAACCTCGATGGTCTCACGCCACTGCTCTTCGCTTCTACACATAATAGCAAGGAACGGGAGCCTGATCTGGAAACTCTGGTCAGGGCTTCGGATCTTCGCAAGACGAGCCCCAGCAGGCAGACTGCACTGCATCTTGCTGCCTCGAATGGTCTTGAGAAATGCATTCGCTCACTACTTCGTGCTCGAGCTGAGACCACAATCGTCGATTCGAATAAGAACACACCCCTCTTACTTGCGGTAAAAGATCAGCAATGGACAGTTGTTCCACTTCTCACCATACCACCAAGCATCAACTCATGGGATCAAGAAGGTATGAGCGCACTGCATCACATTGCAACGAGCACGCCGAAAGCTCCAGCAACCTGGAAAGATATCGCCACGGCTATCGCTCCGTTTTGCGAACGAGGTGTCAGCAGGAGTATGCGTGATCGATCGGGCGCCACTCCCCTGATACAAGCAGTGAAGACGCTTCCCGAAGAAGGTCTACCTGTCATCGAAGCTTTGTTGCTCCAAGAAACCGATAAAGGAGCCAGTAGGAACTGTGTCAGTCACGAAAATCATCAGAAACGTGACGCACTGTACTACGCTGCAACGATGACCAAGCCTGTCTTTGTCGAAGCACTGTTGAGGCATGGCGCTGTGTTCGAATTCAAAGATTGGGTGCCCAAAAACAAACGGCTTGATGCTACTGTCGATGCGAATAAGCGCACAATGAGAGTTCTTGCACAATACGAATGGGCGCGTCGAGCTGGAAGTCTCCGGCGTCAGTCGAGTGCACCCGATGCTGAGGCTGCCGGTTTTTCAATGGTCTTCCCGACCAAAGAAGTCAAGCAAATGATTACGATGGGTCTAGACGTCAATGCGCTGCCAAAGTCACCACTTGGTACTTCTATGCTCTGGGCAATCTTGCGCCACATTCCGGCGCAGCCACCAATGCCACCAGCATATCTGTTTGATGCCATCAAGCTCGGTTTAGACTACGGCGCTGATGCGAATGCTGGGACCGCACGAGGAACCAAACGGTCCCCTTCCCCACTGTCGCCTCAGGCCTCTCGAGACAGCTTGCCCTTGTCTCTTCATCCACTGACATTTCTTCTCGAGGAATTCCCGACTGTTGACATCGATCTCATTTCTCTTTTCTTGACCAGGGGAGCCAAATTATCGATCGCATCGCCGTTCTACAATAGTCGACTTCCTCTACATTCAGCTGTTCAAGCGAATCGTATGGACATTGTGGATGAGTTCCTGTTCCAACGGGCAGATGTAAATGCCGAAGATCAGACTGGTCGTGCTGCATTGTTCATCGCTGCTGAAAAGGGTTACTGGGAAATTGTTGACAGCTTGCTGCGCCGTGGTGCCAAGGTGAACGTACAGGACAATGAAAGAAACTCACCTTTGCATGCCGCAGCGGTTGGAGGAAGCAAGAGAATTGTGGCGGCATTGCTTCGTGCAGGTGCAAAAGCTAGTGTCAAGAACAACAAGGAATTGACACCGCTGGCATGCGTCGCCGAGGATTTGGTTGAGAGCGAGAAGGACAAAATCATTCCTATGCTCAAGAATGCCGAGCAAAACGAGACACGCGATACAGACCGCCAAAAACAACAACCCGAACAAAATATAGCACACGAGGCAAGAGTAAAGCAGCGACAAGCGGACGAAACGAAGACAAAACTTCGCCGAGCCGAAGAAGAGAAAGCCATGCTGCAAAAGAAGCAACAAGAATCTTTAAACCGCAGGAAAGAGCTGGAAAAACAACACAAGCCCACTATCCCCGCCAAACCAACGACTCCCTCCAAACAATCCTCGTCAATCTTCAAAAAGCCATCTCTCCTCTTCGCCAGGCCAAAAGTCACTCCTCCACCCTCCTCCACCCTCCCAAAACAAACCTCCGTAGTCATGCGCCTCACCACTCCCCCCAAGCCCTCCCTCCCTACCAACAATTCCGCCTTTACAATCACGCACAAAGCCACCTCGCCAGCTCCTCAGCCCACAAGCACGCCCTCAATCACCATCTCCAGCCCCAAGTCCTCGAGCCCGTCTACGCTCACCGTCCCTGCGCAAAAGCCCCTCAGAGTCGATAGCGGCATCGGCCCCAGCACGGCGCTCGACAAACCGCTGCCGCCGCTTGACCGCGCGCAGGGCACGCTGGGGGGAGCGCTGGATGCGGATGCCCTGGTCAAAGCGCTGAACAGTGCGTCGAGCAGGGACAGTGGGCATGAGTTGAAAGACTGGTTGGCGGTGAGCAGGATGATTGACAACCTCTGATGCTGAGATTCTTTCTTCTTTTGCATCGCAGAGCATCGATTCCACAATCTTAGTGGTGGGCTCTTGACGACGGATGGGTATCCCATTTCCTTGATCTATCTTACCTTGCGGTTTGTCCGAACGACCTACTTCCCTTGTTCGATGCATTTTGTTTTTGTCTTCCGGCGTTCACCCTGGCAGCACACGAGATCCAGGATATATATATATATATACGTGTATGAAATACCCCGTTTTTAACAGATATAGCTTCATGCCGGGCATAGGAGGACGGCAAGAGGCCACATCTGCGTGGAATAAGTTGTTAGATGTAATAGATAATACAATCACTCCGTACACAAGCGTATCCGTATATTCAATAAGCAGCATTCGTTATCGATTCTTGTAAGACTAGTCGTGGAATATGCAAGCGTTAGTAGCTCGTCCTGTAGTCCTCTTCCGCGGGATACACTACAATCCGATCCAAGTCCGCGCCCTTGATATCCTTTCCATTGTACAGACCCCCGACTGTGATGGTGTTGCTCCCATTCTTGAGGTCGAGCAATAGCGGCGTGCTCAGAATAATGCCTTTGTGCGTGTCTCTCTGGTACAGCGACTCCACCTTGTCCGTCTGATTATTGACAATAACACTCGATATACGCCGTAACTGCCAGGTACCGTTGATGCGATCGGGCGTGCCGCCCGGCTGATCGCCGAAACCCATGTCGTCGGTGTTCTGGTAGTAGAAGGATACCCATTGCGGTTTGCCGGAGCCTTCGACGGTGAAGGTGGCTTTGCTGTCGTTGCCGTAGATGCCGGTTAGGATCACGCCGTTACTGCCGAAACTGGCCTCTTGCTTGAAGGCGGCGCCGGTGGTGGTGGCGTCTTTGCCGTAGTAGGTCGTGCCTGAGATGGACGTGACTTCGCCAGTCTTGACGTCGAGATCGTAGATGTCGTGCCAGTCGAGCTGGAGAGACTTCTTCTCTTCATCGATGGTGATTGGAAGCCAGATGTAGCGGGATTCCCACAGGGAGATCGAGTCCCATTGATCGCCGAGGTACAGGTATGTGGTTTGTTTTGTGCCATTGATGCGGAGCGAGAAACCTGATTGTGAATTGTAGGTACGGGTATTCAGTGGTGCAACAATGAATGGCTGTGACCAAGGCCCATCTAGAGAATCGGCGCGGAATGCAACAACGTCTAGTTGTTGTTAGCGTCAGCGATTTTGACGAAGGTGTCTTCTATACGTACTGTTGGGTCGGTAACCAGTCTTGTGGCTCATGAGTGCAAAATAGCTCTTATCAGTCTGAATTATGGTCGGTGCCTCCAGGTCGTACTTGTCGAAGCGGTGCACAACCTTGTCAAGCGCTGTGATATTCTCGTTGTATGATGTCAGATAAACATCTCGACCCTCCCGGCGATCTCCGTTCGAGTACAGAGCGTATGCGCGTCCATCCTTCTGGTCCTGGAAGAGGCCGAAATCTTGAGACCAGTTGCCCAAGGGACTAGTAGCATCGACGAAGCTATAAGGGCCAGTGATGTTGTCGGCCACGGCTAGGCCTTGGAGCAGTTCTCCGTATGTAGAATTGTCGGCATGCCACCACATCTATCTCGATTAGCAAGTCTGTTTCTGATATGGCAGGAATTTACCTTCTTACATGATACTTGCCAGTGCCCTTACTGTATACCACCTTTGGTCGTTGGATAATATCCTCCTTGGAAATGTATGGGTGTCCCTCAATTGGTTCCAGCGCTAACCCATGATGTTCCCAGGTCGCGAGGTCGTCAGAGCTGTACACGCTTATACCTCCGCCTTCAACTTGTCCTTGAACTTTGTATTCACCAAACAGAAAGAATTTGCCAGTGTCTTGGTCTATGGTGACGCCGCCTGCATGGGCATTGACAAGTTCGCCATTGGTGTCCCTCCACCGACCACCAGGAACGATCCATTTCGCAGATACACTACTCGCAGCGAGCAATAGCTGGGAAGAGAGTGTCAGGAAGCCCATGATGTTGTGCAGTTGGATGTTGCAGGCATTTTTTCTCGAACGGCTATCCTACCTCATATAACCGCGCATACATGTTTCCAGCCAAGCATAATCCCGGGATTCATTCACCCGAACATCCAGGAACCTAAGCCATGGATATGGTGATGCGGGGCTCCACACCTCTTCGCGGCATAGATCAACACGTTTCTCCAGGTTCTTTGATGGCGCCGTTACCACTTTTAGTCTTGGTGGATTTGAATGTCGGGGAAATCGAGAGCGTCGAGCCGCGTTTTGTAAACGGCGCAACAAGATGATGCGCATCTAAATCCTGGAGAAGCAGGAAAATTCGGCACCTCGGACGTCTTTGTGCTTGTGATGACGTTTGCTCTGAAATGTTCTCGAAATTGTGAATGACACGCTCGCAAGGAACAGCGCAAACATGGCTAGAGTCCGTCTAGGATGATGCTTGCACCTCCATACACGATTGCATTTCTTTCAATCAAAACTCGAGCCTTCCATTCTTACAAAATTGAAGATGACATTAGCAAGTCAACCTAAGCTGCTTTCTATCACCTCATGACAGCAGCCTACTGCTACAAACAGTCGAAATTCGGAGGAGATGATTGTTTCGAGCCAGTGAGACTATCGTATACCGGTATGCTCATGCGGACTGACCAACTTACAGCATACTTGTGCTTCCAACAGCCAATTGCATAAGTCGCACGCATGTGAACATTCAACCACACTCGTCCACTTTATAGCACATCACGAGTATTGCTTATGAATGAAGCGGTGATCAAAAATAGAATATGTATAATGCTAAATAGCTATTTACAGCAGAAGAATACACATGGCGCACCATGCTTGCTTATGACCATTACCCGTCGCGCGGCAAGTGTCTCAAAGTCCCATATTACAAGCACTGAGAGTAGTAATCATTCTGCTTGGTGCAGGTACCAGACGCGCAAGCTGTGGCGCCAGTGTAACCAGTTCCGCCACACTGTCCGTAGAGCTGGACGCTGCCAGTAGACGTATTCTTGGTGGCGGTAGCCTTCGCGCTGCTAGTCTTGGTAATAAGAGTACTCTTAGCAGTGGTCTTCGCAGTGGTAGTCTTAACAGTGGTAGCCTTGGTAGACGTAGCGGCCTTGGTTGTTGTGGTCTTCGCAGTGGTGACAGGCGCAGCAGAAGGAGCAGCACCCTCAGCGCCGCAGGTAGGGAGCTTAGTGAGCTTGCCCTGATCACCGCCGCAGCTAGCGTTTGTGTCGAGCTTCTGGCTGGAGCCATTGCCCTTGTTCACGCCCTTGTATTCGGAGCAGACCTTCTTGGTGGTACCGCATGACCCGCTGATGGTAGCCGAGTCGCCGAAGTTGGGGTTGATGCCAACAAGGTCGGAGGTCATGCCGTAGGCCTTGACGTTCTCAACGATGACGTGACGAGGAGACTTCTTTTCGTTATCGGTGCAGTCACCGCATGAGCGGTAAAGCTTTCCAGCATTGACAACAGTATAGTCCCGGATTGTGACCGTGCCGGCACCATTGTGTTGGACGACCTTGTCCTTGGCCTCCTGAGCACCTCCACCGATGATGGTAGCATCACCAGTACCGAGAACGGAGATGGCATCTTCGCAGACGTCACGGAACCAAACGTTGGTCAATGTGCAGGAGCCTTGTCGGTGTTAGAAATGCTACGTCAACATGAAGCGTGTTGAAGGTTTACGTACCGAGGCAGTGAACGCCCTCGAGAGAGTCGGCACCGATGATGACATTGGAGATGGATGCACCGTCCTGAAGAAGGAATACAGCGTTTTCACTGCCAGTGTCTAGATCAGAGTCGCATGGCTGGCCACGATCGAACTCCTTGTTTCCAAAGTCCACGCTTCCGGTAATTGTGCTCGGAGAAGGGAGAGTAATGATGCTTCCTGCGCGAGTAGGGATATTGAGGGTCTGCGCAGACGCAATGCTGGCGATGAGAGTAATGAACTGTGCGTGAGTGAGCTTCATGTTGCTGGCAAGCTCGTAGAAGCGGTAAGAAATGAGTAAAAGTAGATCTCCTGGATCGGCAAGAATGAGTCGAAAGTGAAGGAATGAAGAGTTGGACTATAGTGAAGAGTCACCATGCAATGAGGTGGTGTTCTCTTATAACAATACACTTCCTGGATTCTGTACCCCTTGGTCTCGCCCTTGATGCCCCAAAACGTTTACTATCCCCGAGCACGCCACAAGATTACCATAGGATGGAAAAACCGCTGTTTCGAGTGATGGGCCAAGACGCTATATCATATTGTGGAGAAATGGATTCCACCGTTGTCATTGTCCGATGAAACGGACGGGTACGGTCGAAGCACTTAGTCGTGACTGAAAACCAAGCACTGCAAACGACAATATCACTGCACCAAGTAATATGCATCGAGAGAGTCTGAAATATCGTCCCTATTTGTGGAATTGGTCTGGACGCATTCTTCCGTGTGGTCCCGGCTGAATTGAGACTTTGTGGCTGCACAACTTTGTTGCTCGTCATGAAGAAGTGGTGATGGGGATAACGTACCTATTCAGGTCAGACACAGCCACACATGTCGTTCGCCTGAATCGTGTTCCTGGAAGGATTTCTGGGCATGTTTTGACATGTGCTTGGCGTTTCACTGTGGAGATGATATTTCACACCTCGCACTTCTCCAAAGCTACCTAGGCAGTTTCCACACTAGCACTGGTGTTATGTTGAGGCTTCACTAGGACGATGAGTGTTGCGCGTCGACCAGACTTTGCCGCTCTAAGGCATGAATTTCGTCATGTCATCCAAGTCATGTGTCTTAGAAATTTAATGAGGTTGGAGTCCTGCGTGTCTGTCGAAGTGTCGAATGGTTACTATCGCGCATAACGGCGTGAATTAGTATCATCTACCTTCACCAGTGCCTACCTAGGTACCTAGAGGATTCGCTTTTTGCATCTGTACAGCATCAATGATCTTGAAGCAAATCTGCGCACCTGGTTAACACTTTCCTTTCAGGGAACTATCGAAGAGTAAGGTCACTATTTGAGGAGGCCAATGAATGATGGTGTTTATTCATGTAGTAGTACCTTGTCGTTCATTGTCTGCAGTATCAGGACTCCTTCTCGAACTGATTGATTTTCGCTGCTGACTGAGCATGATAAATTCAATGGTCAAGGTTCGGCGTACATGACTTGCATGACCATGGATGACGGGCGAGAATGCTTGACTTGGTTAAACCCGGTGACCCGCTACCGGTAGTGTTCCAGCGGAGCCCTGGATCTTGGCAAAAGTGTCTCCACCAAAATTTCTTGAACTTCTCATTCAACATCTACACACAAGACCTTCCCCACCAACACCCGCCATGTCGTCCATGCGCAATGCCGTACAACGGCGTAACCACAAGGAGCGGGCGCAGCCCGTTGAGCGCGAGAAATGGGGACTCCTCGAGAAACGCAAAGACTACAAGCTGCGCGCCGCAGACCATCGCCAGAAGAAAGCAAAACTCAAAACCCTGAGCCAGAAAGCCCGCGACCGCAATCCCGATGAGTTCTCGTTTAAGATGATGTCATCTAGAGTGGATGCGCAGGGCAAGAAGGTGGCAGATCGTGGCAACAAGCCGCTAAGCATGGAGGTCGTGAAGCTTTTGAAAACACAGGATGCAGGGTATATCCGTATGATGCTGCAGATGGCCCGGAAGGAGAGAGAAGAGCTAGAGCAGAAGCTCATCATGGAGGAGCGGGGCGAAGTCGTTGCGCTGAAGGACGGGGATGCTGCACGGAAGCGCAAGCACCGTGTGTATGTGGATAACGAAGAAGAACAGCAAGACTTCGACCCGGATTTGTGGTTCGGTCGAGGCGAAAATCTACCAGATCGCAAGGCAGACGTCGAAGACGCATGGGAGGACGAGTCAGATGACGAAAGCGAAGAAAGACCCACACAGCACAAGACACTCTCCAAGAAGCAAATAGAGGCTCAGGAGGTAGCAAAGCGAGAAGCAAGAAAGTTCAGGAAGGACAGGGAACGGGCTCAATCGCGGACAGCGTCTAAACTTCAATCGGCCAAGAAGAGGGAACGAGAGTTGGCGGCAGCCGAGGAGGAGCTGGAAGCACAACGAGCTAAAATGAACAATACCGTGGGTGGCGTGAACAAGCACGGCGTCAAGTTTAAGATTCGTGAGCGGAAGCGTTGAAGAACGGACAGCAATGCATTGACCGACACTCCAAACTACAATTTACAGCCTTGCTGGCATCCTCATTGCGCCGTCGAGCCGCAAGACGGTGCCGTTCAACATCTGGTTACCCACGCATTCTACGACTAACCGAGCGAACTCCTCGGGCAGTCCAGGTCTCATGGGGAACTCCATGCTGGTCAACAGACTTTTCTTGACCTTCTCACTCAGCATCTTGGTCATGGCGCTATC
The DNA here is from genome assembly GCA_025742365.1 of Coniothyrium glycines. Taxonomy (NCBI): domain Eukaryota; kingdom Fungi; phylum Ascomycota; class Dothideomycetes; order Pleosporales; family Coniothyriaceae; genus Coniothyrium; species Coniothyrium glycines. The sequence continues at coordinate 204,010 of JAMXIJ010000023.1, forward strand.
GAACATGCTCGGCGCAATCGTCACTGCCCTGATACCATATCTCGATAAGTCGCGCGCAAGCGGAAGTGTGAGGCTGGCCACCGCGCCCTTGGATGCAGCGTAAGAGACCTGACCCATCTGCCCATCAAATGCGGCGGACGAGGCGATCATGATGATGACGCCGCGCTCGCCATCAGGGCCAAATGGTTCATTCTTGGTCATGTACGGTAGCGACTGACGGATGAGGTCCAGTGTACCCCGTAGATTAACGTTGAGCACAAAATCAATACTCTCGATGCTGAGCGGCTCGTTTTTCTTGTCAATGATCAATCCTGGTAGACCCACACCGGCACCGGCTATCACTCCCCCAATAGCCTTGCCAGTCTCTTTCACCCATGCGACTGTGCCACTTATAGCTGCAGCAATCACATGTGTTTCTGTTACGTCGGTCTCGAAGAACCTGGCGCGAGGACCCAGCTCGGCAACGATTTTGGAGCCATTTTCCGCGTTGAGGTCGAGGAGAGAGACGTATGCGCCCTGGGAGTGGAGGGCACGGGCGGTTTCGAGGCCAAGGCCAGACACGCCGCCACTTATGATGAATGTACGGTCCGCGATCTTCATTGTGTTGGAGGTGTTTGTATTTCGAGGCGTATAGGTGTGGTAGAAGTAAATAAGTGAGTCGTCAAGTTAACGTGACTTAAGCAAATAGATGTGATCTTGTATTAGTCGAGACAATAGCTCGGTGTGCGTAAACGAAGAATAAATGTGGATTGATAAAACAGCAAGTTCGCAACCACAACCGCATGTGAGAACGCATCCAGCGCGAGCGTTTCGGCGTGCCTCGGCTCGAAGAGCATCGGCGTTTTCCCTTGTCTACAGTCCCGGCATGCTCACTCCGAATCCACCACCTCCCCTGCAAATGCGCTGCTCCGAAGCATTCTCAATCTCGAACAACCACCACCAACGAAACTCCGCAGAGCTTCCGCTCCCGCATACGCTCCACCCGCCGCATACCCTGTCCTTCACACCAATCCACCGTTCTCCCTCGACTGCCCCCCTAACCTCCAGTCCACCGAGTACGCACACCAGTACAAAGAAAGAAACCGCGCAGTGCACCAGCACGAAGATCCAAGCCCGGCGACCGCCGCAATGACAGACCGCATGATCGTGGGCACCAACGAGCGGCCCTCGAACCCCACACCTCTATCCGCCCCACAAGAGCAGCAAGTAAAGGATTTATACTACAAGAACGTGCGCGCGAAATGCGCCGCGGAGATTGAGCGTATGTTCTTCCTTCTCTGCTCCTCTCCGTATCTATATGTATATACATGTATACTTGTACCATATCCGTTCTACACAAATCCCCAGATCCAGCATCTTGGACAAGACGCCGCGTTACCCACCCCAGCGCATTCCAATTTCACACTCTTCGCTCCCGTGAAGAACTGTGAGAAACAGCATACTGATAAATAATTGCATTTCTCCAGAATTCGCACAATGCGCCCTCGGACGCACATTTACCATGATCTACGCGTGTCGGCAGCCACGACTCAAGATGAACAGCTGTATGCTGCAATACCAGAACCAGGAGGAGTTGGATAAGGCGAGGTACTTGTCTGCCCCAATTCCCCTCTCTGGCATCCCCCCCCCGCTGATATCTTCCCCCACAGAGCAGAATGGTTCACACTCGCCTCCACCCGGCGCGCCCAACGTCTCGAGCATGCGCGCAAACTCGAAGACGCGCGCCACAAGCACAAGGAATGGTGGAACTTAGACGACCAGGGGCGCACGGTGGGGAGGCGTGCGGAGTCACAACAGCAACAGCAACAGCATGGCGCCGACGACAGCACGCTTAGAAGACGCGAGGAGAACAGGGTAGATGAAACGGGCGTCACGAGGGGCGGCGTCTACGGCTCGCGGTGACAGCATTACGAATCGAGCGTGTCGCGCATCCCCCAACGCCGTTTTTTCCGCTCAAGACCCGCACCCAGACTTTCGTCCAGCGCGTGCTCTGCAGCTGCGATGCCGTATGCGTGCGGCGCGGGGGAGGGATGGCGCACTATCGCACTGCACCGCACCGCATCGCAACGCAGTATGCAGCATACACCCATGTATACGCATACTTGAGCAACAGCTATAGCGATACTGATAGCGATACGCAAACGCAAACGCAACGCAGACAACAGGACACCGAACACAGCAGTGTACACACGTCTTGCAATCCACACCAACATCAATGCCCTCTCTTCTCCCCCGCTTCAACAGTCGCAAGATCGACACGCTGTCTCGTGTGTATATCCCTCACGGACGATATGTATGACGGATAACGGTAACGTGTAGATGGCGAAGCGCGAGTAGGTAGGTCGTATGTGATACATACATGTAGCAATATACTCTATCACTCTATGCTATCTACAATCTACTATCTACAATCTCCTGTCTACTATCTACAATCTCCAATCTGACAAGAAAAAAACGGATACCACGACTTCCGTGCACTAGCATCAGAACGAAAAGGAAATAGGGAAAAAAACAGAGCCGCGCACGCTGGTATGTTTATGGTTTACATTTCAGATTTTGATTCAGATGCACATTTCGCATTTTACATTTCACATTTCACATTTCACATCCCATCGAGTCGTTGCATAACGAACGGAATGAGCAAGCCAGAAACAAAAGAAGAAGAAAAAACGCCAGATCCCATGCCCCATACCCCATGCCCCATGTCCACGCCATGCCCATGCCCCAAAAAAAAGACGCCGTGTAAAAAAAAAACCCCGAATCAAAAACCCCCACCAACCTTGGGGAAAGAAGGAAAAAAAATGACGAAGCAGAAAAAAACATGCGATTCAGGGGGCGTGTTTTATCGTGGCCGAGAGCTTGTGCTGGGCGTGGGCGTTGCATCTCTCATGTCCAGACCGCCGACGCGCTCGACCACGTCGTCGAGTTGGGCCGTGGCGTGCACATGCTCGGCGTCATCGGGATCATGGTCAGGTTCTTGGTCGTCAAAGGGGTCGGTCTCGAGGTAGTCGGCGCCCTCGATGCTCTCGACGATAGAGTCCTGGAGCGTGGTTTCGTCGAGCGAGTCTTGTGTCAGGTAGCTGGCTTCGAGGTCTTCGCCGAGTTCCGAGCCCTCGTCTTCGCTGCGGAGACTCGCTGCTTCTGTGCCGTCGTCGTCGTCGTCGTCGCCATCGCTCTCGCTGTCGGTAAAGTCCTCAATGTCGAGCGGTTTATCGCGCCAGTAGTTGAAGTCTGTGTATTCTTCGCCGCCGGCGGGGACGAGCAGGCCGACGGGAGGAAAAAAGTGGTCGACGATTTCGCGCATGCTGGCGTAGCCCGTCTTGTACGAGTTGAGGGAGAGTACGTCAAGGCTGACTTCGGCGTTGGAGTTGATGGTGAAGATGCGGATCGAGGGGATGTTGACGGAGCGGTAGGACAGCGCGTCGGTGAAGCGGTTGCCAAAACCAGCGTAGAAGGGGGATTGCGATACGGGTTTGTCGAAGAGCTGCATGATGTCCCGGAGACAGGCCATTTTGAAGACTTCGGGTTTGCGCAGGTACACTTCGCGGCGGAGGGCGGCGATGGTACGATCGGGGCTCATGATGACAGGACCCGAGGGGAGACGGTAGCCGTCTTGCACGACACCGTTCAGATAGGCTCTGGTCATGTCTGCTTGGCCTACAGACCGGCTGGTAAGATAAAATATGTTGTAGCCATTGTTTGCAATGTCGGTATACAGCTTGGCGACTCCCTGGTGGGTCCAGTCCCTGCCTATGATGGTCAGGACATGGCCAAGCGCGTCTGATTTTGTTATGGTCCCATCAATGTCGGAGATGACAATGGGCACGTCGTGCTTCCAGTAGAACATGTAGGCTTCGCACTTGGATCGATTGACAGTGAAGCTCATCGTGTTGGCACCTTGCTTGAGGTTCAAGGCTTTCAATTGATCACTCGTGAGGCGTAGGGTCTTGGCATACTGTCGTGTCTCACTCTTGCGGGCTTCTGGGGAGTGTGGCGCAGAAGTACCCAGGGCACTATCGGAGTCCCTGCGCAGGAGGTTGTAATCGGCGGTATCGTCGCTTCTGCCACTGTCACTTTGATAGCCAGGGTCTGAGATGGCGTCTGTTGAGCGGAAAGCTGCTTCGTTCAGAATGCTCATAGAGGTCTTCTGCATAGCATTCGCCTTGGCCTCCTCGCTGCTGTAGATCCACAGATTGCCATTCTCGTCCGCCCCGATCAAGGCACCGATATCATAATCGCCAGCCAGTTCGTCCGAAAGTATTTTTCTCGCAACCACCTCAGCTCGCAATGCCTCCTCTTCGCTGCTCTTGTAACCCGTCATGTCAAGCTCCAGATCGCCTGTCTCTGTGACTTTGTTCGGGATGTTTGAAGTGAAGAGTTTCTTGGACAATTTGATGGCGCGTGCGAGCGCTTCGCTGGGGGACACTGGCGGGGGACTGGCCGAGCGGGCCGCCCTGTGCCATGCTGTTGCGTCCTCTTTGCTGATTTGTAGTGGTCCGCGCTCTTTGACGGGGGCTTCGGCATCGTCGAAGGTCTGGGCAAAGTCGTCGCGCGAAGGCGGCAGCATGCCATCTGTGTTGGCACGGTGGATGTGCATCTCCAGCCCTGACCAGTCGCCTGACTTGGGCCGCCCGAAATCAATGTTTCTCTGTGCGCTGTCTGGGGTGGACATGGACATGCGTCCTCTCCGCCGCAGTGCGGTGCTGTCATCGAGTGCGAGGGGCTCGGGCTCGTCGAAGGCGCGCTCCGAGGGCAGTTGGATGGGCTTCTGCTCGGGACTGGCTACGGGCGAGGCAATGGGCGACGTCTGCAGCTCGGCAGGGATGGCGGCCGAGGTCTCGAAGACGAAGAAGGCCTCGCCGCCCTCGCCCAGCTTCATGGAGTAGTTCTGCAGCTGGCCATTGACCCTGAACTCGACCTTCTTGTCCGAGGGGCGGAGGATCTGGTACTTGCCGAAGCGCACATGGAAGGGAGAGCAGGCGAGGGAGCCATCCTCGCGCTCGACGACGATGGTGTCGATGGCGCCGCTGAGGGTCGCGGGGTTGATCGAGTTCCAGCCCTTGGACACGGAGCCGGTGATGGAGCGTACGTAGTTCATTCTCTTGCTGTCACACTGGGAGTCCGGCGGTGGGCGGTGGGCGGTGGTGCGCCGGCTGCGGTGGAGCGAGTTGGAGCAAAGCGGCAGGCAGATACGGGCGTTGTGAAGCAGATGCTCCGGAATTGGGTGCAGTCTCTGCAGGCGGCCTTCACATGTCACGGCGGGTGCCCAGCGCTGACCGAGGAGATTTGGCAGTCGGCGCAACGTGAGGACTGGGAGGGAATGACGCGGTGGAGCACTGTTCAGTGTTGGATCGCGCCTAGTCAGCTCCCTACCAATGCTGTCACAGGAACACGGACACTCGGCAACGCCGCGACGGTCATGGGACACGAGACGCCTGCTGAGCCGGAGCCAAGCGGAAGAGGGAGAGGAAGCAGCGGGTGCTTACAACCATTGTCGGCGGAGGAGAGGGTTGATCAAGTCTTCCGGGGCGGGCAACGGGAGAGCAGAAGCGGCGTCTTCACGTGCTGCAAGGGCGTGGTTGAGTGTTGGGAGGTGCCCCGGGCTCCAACCGACGCATGGCAGCATGGATCAAGGTGCAGATCTGTAGCAAGTATGTGCCTGTGACATATGTATGTACTAGAGTGCACCGAGTGTAGTGCTTTGTGGTGATATGATACTGCACGGGGATATGACTTTTGCAGGTCCTCTTATATATACATGTACATACCGATATACCTATATACATATGTAGGCACCTAGGTAAGTACATAAATAATGTACCACCAAGGTTTCTGCTGTGGCCCGCCCTGTCCTCCTGCACACATGAAGCTGCAGCCCTGCTAGCTGCTAGGATGCCACGAGGCGTGGAGCAAGAGTGAAAGACTGCAGCCGTCGTGGGTGGGGCCGTGAAGGGCGCTTGGTGCAGCCGGCGGGCGCCCGCTAGACGGTGACGCACTCACGTGACACTGTACTATCACACTGCCTATCTTCCTACGGCACTGCGCACAGCAAACTCGTCGCTCGACCTCCCGCACACGAGACGACTGGACCACTCTCCGGGCCGCCCACGCCCACGCCCACGCCTGCGACCTGCCCACCCCCCACCATGTTCTCCGTATCCTCGTCGCCGCTGTACTGGCCGCCACACGTCGCTCGCTACAACGTCGAGGCCCTGGTCTTCTCCTCCTCGGGCTGGCTGCGCACCGCCTGCATTGTCTCTGCCCTGTTCTGGTATGGCCCGCCGCGCGCGCAGGCGACCGAGCGAGAATCTGTATAGCCCTCACGCCGCGTGCATGCTAACACCTCCCGCGCAGGGTCGCCTTCCGTGCCTACCAGGTCCTGTCGCAGCCCGTCGACAAGCTCGTCCAGGTGCTGGGCCTCGAAGTCCCCGTTGCCCCGCTCGTTTCACTGGCCGGAATCAAGTCGGACGGCGTGCTGCTGCACTGGAAGCCCCCGGACCAGCGCGCCTCCATCCTCAAATATGTCATCCGCATCAACGGCATCGACAGTACGTGCAGTGCATGCCGCACGCGACCATGGCTAACCACCCTGCAGTCGGCGACATCTCGCCCCAGGAAACCTCCGTCACCATCGAAAACCTGCAACCAGATCATCATTACACCATCCGCATCGTCACCCTGAATTCCTCCAATTTCCAGGCCCCGAGTGTCCCCATCCGCCTGCGCACGCTGCCCGCCGACTCGGACCAGTTTTACGGCACAAGCCCGCCCAAGCACAGCCACCATGCCGACGATGCAGACTTTACGCCCACGCCCATCATCCGCCCCAACAAGAGCCTCGCAGACATCGCCACGCCTTTCGTTGCGCCCGCCATGACTCGCGAACACAGCAACAGCACAGCAAGACGGAGGCCAGACATGGGAAGGAGAACTTCTCCGACTTCACTGGCCCTGGACGCTTCGCACGACGGTGCAGAAGGCTCGGATTCACTCAGGCATCTGACCGAGAGACTCGACAGTCTCCGACGCGAGCTGGACGACATGGAGCGGCAGATCCAGGACGAGGACCAGGAGTTCGTCACGCAAAAAGCAATCTTGGTGGACAAGCGCGACGAGAAGAAGGCGGCGCTGAAAGAGAAGGAAGACGCCAGTCGCGACCTCCGGAAAGAAGTTGCCACTCTCGAAAGACAAAACGCCGCCGCTCAAGCAAAACGGGTACAGCAAGAGAAGGTCCTGAAGCAAAAGGAGGCGGAACGGAAGAAGCTAAAAGACGACGTTGCAAAGTGGGCCCGCGAGGCTGTCGAACTGCGTGAAGCAGCCGAACAAATCAAGCAAGAGCGAATCGATTATGAAGTTGCCTCGGAGAAGCGTATCCAAAATGTTCAGGACAAGCACACCGAAGAGCTCCAGAGCAACAAAGTTCTGGAAGATGCTATTCGTGAGACAGGCATTCAGATCAAGGCGCTTGAGGAGGAACGGCACAAGTTGGAAGCTGGACAAGTAGGCGGGGAGGCACCTGATGGTACCGACAAAGTAGAAAAAGAGGAGGACAGCAGGTGGAAACTCACCCTCGGACTCCTACAACAGCAGTATGCTCAAGCATGGACACTTTTTACCGAGGCTGAGCGCGCAAACCACGAGGTCTCGACTAGACTGCAATTCATGCAGCAGCGTCGCATGAGCCAGCCTCAACTCTTCTCAGGACCCCCTGTGCCCGAACTTGGTCCCGTGCGACGCAATAGCCAACGAGCAAGACCGCTCAGCATGCGCGAAGGTCTTCTATCTGCGGCCACTGGGGGGTTTGTCCATACCTCCTCGGCACCTTTCAACAGCATCCCTACAACCTCTTCACCGTCCTTCACGAGCCCCACTCCTTACTTCAACCCTGTCAATGGCATGGCTTTTCCACCTCCTCGCGCGTACAACACTTCCTTTTCCCAAGCAGATCTGGAGAGCCTGACAGGCGGGGCTCCCATGAGTCCTACGGCTGGTGCTTTGCTGCCTGCGGGTCTGTTTGGAGATGACCTCGGATTGACAGAAGACGAAGACGAAGATTACGGTCCGCCACGATCTTCTTCGCTCGATCCTTCACCCAATCTCCAGCATGTCCTACCAGGTCTAGGAGCGCCTGGTACCATGGAGCGCTCGCAAGATCCCAGTTCGCCTGCCTCGCCTCAGAGCCATTCACCGAGCGCCAGTGCCTTTGCTAGTCCTAGAGAAAGCGCTGGTGAGCTCCAATTCTATCCCAACACTGATGACAACCTCGACAGCGATAGGCGCTCTATTCGCTCTACATCCAGTTCTTTCATGATCAATCCTCAGGCCAGCCGCTTTGGCGGTCTTTTCGGGCTTAATAGAGCACGTGGCAAGACGTTCTCCGACGAAGGTCCTGCCTTGGGCTCTCTGAAACCTTCGCAGAGCCAGTCTTTGCCCCGGCAAGAGCACGACGCCGATGCATTCGGGAAGTCGAGACGCCGAGGAAGTCATTCCGAGGGCGCTTGGTACGATTCATTCATCCGCACAAAGACGCAGCCCGTGGAATCCACGAGTAGTCCAAAGCACGTGACGACACGCAAGCGACCATTCAATATGTTTGGCACAAAAGGCGATCCCTGGGTGACATCCGTCCCGGGCTTTGATCGCCCATCATCGCCTCGCCAAGGATCTACTAAATCTGGTGAAGGCACGGCTCTTCCCCGACCATCAACGGAAAGTCAGACTCGATTTGGTTGGTCTGTGGACGCCTTTGGTGCTCGGAGCAGCCCTCTTGGTGTCGACTGGAGTGTAAACACCACGAATACGACATCCTGGTCACGGATGCCATCCCGTCGCCCTTCAATGCAGCACGGGTCCACCGTGAATCTTGCTGGCGAAGACATGTTGCACGATGACGTCCTCGACTTCCCATCCAATACTCGTTCGCCAACCCAGGCCCCGATTGGTACCCGACCACAGTCTTCAGCTTCTCACATGCCTGGACAACCGTCTATATCGTCACTGCCGCCAATACCTCCAACCCCGCCTAAGCAGCTAGACCCGACTGCGGCAAGTTTCACCACGTTCGAGTTGGCCAAGAGGACAGAAGAGGACAGGACGGAGAAGGCCAAGCGAGCCGCTGAGAAGGCAGCGGAGAAGGAGGCGAGGAAAGCTGAAAAGGCGGAGAAACGAGAGGAGAAGGAGAAGAAGGCACGCGCTGAGAAGGCCGAAAAGCTTGCTCGGAAAGAAGGCAGGATCGCTGCATCGGACGCCGGTGAATCTCGGGAAGCGACATCGCCTCACTACGACTCGCGCATGTCACGCGACACTCCGTCCATCTCCACGGCTGATGTCTCAGAAGCCTCGCCACGTGAATCGCTAGAACGCAGCATCTCTCACACTGCCTCGGACAATGCTGGATCTATTGGCAAGGAGTCGTTTATGCAAAAGCTCACACGCAAGGGAAGCACTAACCAGTTCCTCACCTTCAGTAAGAAGAATGTCTTGTTTTCCAAGAGCAAAGGGAGTGATGTGCCTGGAACGCCCGACGAAGCGGACGAGAGCAGTGGCTTCTTGGGTCTCGGACGGAGCACAGAGTCTGTTGGCAATAGCCCAAACATAGGCACACCAAAGGACAAGTCGAGCGTGCTGAGCTGGGGCTCTATTAAGCGCATCGCCAAGAAGGATAAGACACCCAGCTTGCATGAGAGCGTCACGAGCGAGGCGACTGGCGACGAGGAAGAGGGCTGGGGCGAAAGCTCGAGGTCAAGTTTTGCATAGCGAGTGTTTGATAGCAGAGACGTGAATACATAGCAAGACGGCGTTGGGAACCTCACCGCTGCCAGTTTGATTGTCGTGCCAACCTCGGTCCAAAGTCTGCCGTTGCGGAAGTTGACGTTCTCACCCCAGATTCTCAGCCCTACGCAGAGCCGCAACCCCCCTGCGCGCCCGCACAGACGCTCCTCCAAGCTCCCTCGCTGCGACCGCATACTATTACTCCCCCTCATCCATCCAAGCCCCAACTGCAAAGTTGTCGCCGCGCGCACATCTCCTCACCATGGCGTCGCCCGCGCCCGATGCCCAGCCCAATGGCATCTCCACCCCGCCCGCCACCGCCAATGCAACCACTACCTCGCCTCCCACGCAACCACCCTCACAACACCAAGCCGCGCCCGCCGCATCCTCACAACCGCTCTCCGCCGCCTTCCCCAACACCTCCCTCTCCGATCCCGGCACCTCCAAACGCCCCCGCGACGCGCGCCTGATCCACCTCATCCTCGCCAACATGGGCGTGCACGCCTACACGGAGCGCGTGCCGCTCCAACTCCTCGACTTTGCCTACCGCTACACGTCCTCCATCCTCACCGACGCAATCAGCTACGAGCCCCCCACCTCGACCTCCACCGGCGCCAAGAAGCGCGGCGGCGACAAAGAAGACGAGAGCGGCGGCATCAGCATCAACGCCCTGCGCACCGCCGTCGGCGCCCGCGCCGCAAGCCAGTTCAGCAGCGTCCTCAGCAAAGACTTTATGAGCGAGGTGGCCAGCGAGCGCAACCGCATTGCGCTGCCCCGCGCCGAGCGCGAGTTCGGCTTGCGCCTGCCGCCCGAGCGCTACTGCTTCACGGGCGTGGGCTGGGGCGTCAAGGAAGAGTGGGAGGACGACGAGGGCGGGAGCGATGTCGATATGGATGGCGGGGAAGAAGGAGAAGAAGAAGAAGAAGGCGGGTTTGGCAAAGGAGGGCCTGTGCTGGGTCAGGGGGATGGGGTCAGGGATACGGATATGGGGGGCATGGGGGATGAGGAGGATGAGGATGCCGAGGCGGAGTTTGAGGAGGCCATGGGGATAAAGGGCTGAGCGAGAGAGAGCGGGGTGGGGGTCCTTTTTTTTTTCTGCTTCTCGGCGCATTTTCCCCATGAATTCTGTCCTTCTCTCTCTCTCTCTCTCTTTCGGGACGATGATGTCCAAACATCTCCCCCCTTCTCTGGAGGAGAGGAAGAACAAAGAGCGGCAGAAAGACCAGTTCCACGACGGCATTGCTACGGCGTTTTTTTTTTTCTTCCTTTTCCAATTCATCTCACGACCATGATCCCCCCCCTGTTCTCCTCCCCTCCATAGCAGCGCGTATTGCTGTCCACCCCGCAAAGTCTCGAATTACATTTAAAAACTTTGATGTTTGAATGTGGATCTTCATCTTGTGTCTCATGCATGGGTCAGCCTCTGTTTGTTTGTTTTGGATCTCTATATCAATATTATATTCACGGCTATGTGCGCGGGGTTAGTGGTAGTACTTGGGGTGGATTCGGTATTTAGCAGGGAGCGGTGGAAATGTGATGCCGGGGGGGCAAGTGTAATGTAATGTACTGTACTGTGCAGAAGGGACGGGCTGGAACTTAGGATACTCTACTCGTTTGTGCTCCAACCATAGCGTCGCGAGGCTTCTTCTTCGTTGACGACGTTGGGCGTGTCACGCACTCCCGGTCGTTGCTGCGGCGCTGGACAGGGTTGGTGGATCTGCACAGCCACGGGCGACTGCACCTTCTGTTTTGAGGACAGGCAGCTGCAGACATAGACATGACTTTTGTCTTCTGCAACGATATTTCAATGGGTATGCTCTGAGTCTGCATCGATTCGACTATGCGTGCGTTTGCGTTGTTACAGCTCGTTGGCCACTCACTCATGCAATCCACAAAACTTGGAATACGTCCTAGAGAAGCGTGACGAACCCGTGTCGTTCTCGCACGCTTAGCGATTTTGAGTACAACCTGAGCTCAGCGAACTAGCGGATGTGAACAAGACATTATCTAAATCTTTTACCATGTGTGCCTATGGTATCGAAACTGTTGAGACCACAAACTATGTTTACCGGCCTCTGGAAACACCAACGACGATCCGTATCTTGTTCTTAGAGCCTGGCTGTTTCCACAGTCCGTTGCGAGGCCAACTTCGGCACATTGACCTTGCGCTGACCCAAGAAACCGACCATGGCGGTATCAACGCCTATGAGGCACTATCGTATGTGTGGGGAGAGCCAGCATACGACGGCGTACTCGAGACTCCGAATGGTCACATTCGGATAACTTGCAGCCTACAGGAAGCATTGCGGTATCTCCGCTACGACGTGGCTTGCGAATGCAAAGTCCGCGTACTCTGGGCTGACGCGTTGTGTATTAACCAGGAAGATGTCTGCGAGCGTGGCCTCCAGGTCAAGCTGATGGGTCAGGTATACTCCCGGGCGAGTCGCGTCCTGGTCTGGCTAGGAGTGGACTGTGATTATGAAGCATACAAGGCTTTCCGAGCGATAAGAGAAGGATTTTACCACAGGCGAGGCGAGACTGCGCGCCGAGCCATGTGGCAGGCTTGCATGCGGATTCTACAATTGCCGTGGTTTTCTCGCCTCTGGGTCATGCAGGAATTGCTACTTGCAAAGTGCGCTGTCATGCTTTGGGGATCTGAGAGTGTCGGTTTCGAACAGTTTCGCTTCTTTTTCGGAATCAATCAGATTCCCCTTGGCCTGCCTTCTCAAAGATGGCTCGTGTTTGGAGAGAATCAGCATGACTTTCTTGGAATGCTAGGGCTGGCACGGAGTCTACAGTGCTCGGATGAGAGGGACAGGATTTACGCTCTGCTTGGACTCAAGTTCCCCATAACGAATAGTCTAACTCGCGCCATCCTTGGTCTTGAGCCAAACTACACTCAGTCGTCGAGGGATCTTTTCTTTGAGATCGCTCGGCTGAGTGTACTTCACAATAGAGTGGTGGAGCTTCTCACGAGCGTCTGCCATTACTCTGTGCCAGACGCAGCATGGCCATCGTGGATTCCAGATTGGAGTCGATATCCTTCCTTCCATCGACTCGACCTTGAGACCTGCTACGTGGACTCCGATTTGCCGCGGATTTCCCCCGCAGTCGATGAGGCCACCATGAGTTTGACAATTCAAGGTGTTAAGATTGATACAGTAGCATATGTGGGGGATCTTGAGTTAGATCCCCTCAATACTTTACAGGCTGCAAATCAGGTGACAGAGTTCTGGGCGTGTCGGGTTCGGGATCAAGACAAGCTTCTGAACCGCGGTGACCAGGCATGGAATTTTATACAAGCACTGACATGCAATCTCTGGACTGACGATGGAGATCGACATTGGACCGACATGGCTGACGATGTCTTCAACCTCCACAATCCGTCAGTCAAATTGATGGACCACTTGCATGACTCTCTCCTCGCGAAGGAAATGTTTGAGTTCCTCAAAACTCATTTCCGAGAGAGAATCGATTGCTTGCATCAGTCTTACACACAACATGGAGTTCATGGACAGTATTGGCACCACAGAAAATTAATCCAAACTGTAACAGGCTTCGTGGGGCTTGGCCCGGCTACAAGCCAAGTGGGCGATCAAGTAGCGGTTTTCTCCTCTCCAATGGATTCCGAGGGCGATGCTGAGATAGCTTCAGAGCAGTCGTCAGTGACGACTGAAGAAGTCGAAGAGTCGACACTGGTATTGCCTGTCTCCAATACAGCATCGTCGAATTCTTCTTCTTCATGTACCCAGTCTTCGAATGAGCGCACTGAGCGGCATGTCAGAATAATAGCCATTGTCCGACCACAAGGTACGGCCCATACTTTTGTCGGCACGGCTCATATTCCCGGCCGGATTGGAGACTTTGATCGGTCGCCCGTATTCTATGATGACCCATGGATTGAGCTGGAAGATACACTGCCGACCATCTTCGTCTTCCAGTGACCTTGAATCCGAGATTCAATCAAGATCTGGCTGACACCTGGGAGAACCCAGCCACATCTGATAGCCACATATCCCGGTATAAAGTGACTGAGCTGCTAGCATGTTATCAAACGTTCAGTAAACGCTGTTCCATGCGAGGAAAGATTCGGTATCTCCAAGACCCAGTCTCCCAGACTCGCCGCAGGCAGGTTTTCACTTCGAAGACACATTCCGTTGCACTGCCATTTCACGTTGTACTTTTGGAAAACACAACGAGAACACGCGCGGGAAGAAAATGCAGCGGATTACCCTCAACCACGTTGCGATCCCGTTGCCAAGTCATGATTCTCAGCCTCGCTACTCACACTACCGACATAGATCCTGTATAGCTACTCGTGACCACACCAAGCACCGCGCAGAAGCCAGCACTCGCCGAAACGGCCGCCTATCCTTTCAATCCTAGCGTCCGCCCTTCCCATCTCCCTTTATATCAACGCAGCAACATCCTAAACGCGCAAGCGTCACCTCTCCTTCTTGATACATTGATTCATCTGCCGCCCTCGCCCCCTCCCTCGTCAATTCCCGTTCCACCCCCATACGATAAACCCCAGCCTAATGCCCTACACATATCCGCCCCACGCAAAGAAATCAGAAACCAACACGCGTCCCTCCCACGGTGCAGAATTACAGGTGCGGAGAAGCTTGGGTATAGGTAAACCCTCACTCACTACCTTGACCACATCCACAGCAACGATATCCGGGGGGTATTTTTTTATTTATTCTTTCCTACAAAAAAACAACCCCTGTGAGTAAAACATACGCGTATAGCGCATTAATCACGATATACTTCTAAAAAAAATAAAAAGTCTATCCAAGATGAGTAGAAAAATTGCGTGGTTTGGAGGAGTATCGCTATGCTGTGCTGGCGATTTAGATGTTTTGTCTTACTCGCGCCTTGTGTCTGCGCCGCAAGGGGTGTGGGTGCATAGGCTAGGTCCATAGTAGTGTTCTCGCGACACGGTTGTCTGACACTGAACGCGAGTGGTCGGAGGAGGAACAGTGCGTGATGGCAGGGCGTAGGGAGGGGTTACATATAACATTGCGACGACTGGTTTGAAAGCCGGATATATCTCATCTCTTTGGGCTTTTTGCTTCTTCCCGCTGTTTACCCTTACCGTTGCTGGCGTTCCTCCTCGTTTCCCCACTTCTCCTATTATGTATGTATCTGGATCCCCCCCCCCCAAAAGTCTTCTACGGCCATGTCATGGACGGGATGTTCTGGCTCGATCGACTCAGACACCGCGTCCTAGTAGATAGGCATGTCATTTTCATAAGCTTATAAGCACATAATACAATACAATCCCCTTCACGCTTGCAGGGTTTAGAAGAGTCGACTTGATGTTTCGTGTACGAGGTCACACAGATCTCTATACTCGTTTTTGTTTCCTTCCCCACACGGCAAGTTTGAGGGACGAAGTAAAGGGACTCACCGGATACTCGCGTATATCGTGTTTGCGGAGACACGAAGCGCGAGTCCCCGCATTTGCGCAGCGGGGTATGTTGTGCATTGTTCCGGAGTCTTGTGTGATGCAGGGAGGGTAGGACATGCGTGGCAAGGGGTTTCTGCTTAGCGGTGCGCGGGCAGTTGTGCAACGAGAGACAGAGTATGTGGTGTAAGTAACATTGTCGCATTTCTGTTGTCTTCTGCGTCGTCTAGTCGTGTTCGGCATCAATCGTGTTGTGGAAGTCCGCAGGATCGGGTGGCGTATTTGGATGGAACAGCTTCGGAAGAACCTTTCCATGGAAGTTAAACTTCCAAAGGTCTTTTCTGGTGTTTGCGTACAGCGCAGCCATTCCAGATGTATGCTATCGCGGTCCCTTCGTAAAACAGCTTCTGCGGACGTGGTGGGTATGGCGTACGTAAGAGTCCAAATGAAACTCGCACGATCCGTGACTAGATTAAGTTAGCGTTTTAGTGCGTGTGAAAAGGACTGTTGTTCAGGAGTCTGTGAGGTCGTGCTCGGCGGCATATCGGTCTTTCCTGCTCTCGCTTGATCGGTGGAAGATGCAGTGCCCATGCACGGTAACGCGAGCGTTGCTTAAGATGACGTGCGAAGTATGGTAAGATCGTGAATTGAGCCGTCTTTGTGCGGGCATGGGAACGATCCGTGATGGATTGGATATGGCGGAATCCGAAATCAAGGTTGGAGAGTTTTTAAGAGAAGGAATGGCTTGTGGAGAGATGCCGCATTTTGTGCGAGTTTCGAAGGTGCTTTTCTCGAGTTGTGAGGCTTTGGATCTACTCGTTGCATGCTCCAGATGCGTCGTTATCGAAGCTTGATCGTCGTATTGTTGCTTTGCTCAGAAGTATTTGGAAAGTTGTTCCTGTTCGTGCACCCTTGGCTCAATGTGCATGATCTTATCATGGAGTATGAAGACATACCAGAACTTCAGAGGCCTGTCATAGTGACCCTCCTCAGATCATGTGTAACTCGACAATGGCGTACCTCTTACCATCGAACCCTAGTCTCCTTTGGTCGGGTAGGGCATGCAACAATCGGGAGCCGAGAGTCGCCCAGTGATCATAGTCGTTCAAAGCTATCAAGACTATATGCGATTGGGTGATCTCCGGATGAACCAAAGACAATCAACAGGAAATGTCTGTAGTCCAGGTTTGTTGTCCTCTCCTGGTTGTTGGCTCATACATGAGGCATGAGACGTACGAACATATCCGACCATGTCAGAAGACTGACCGAAATCTAGGTTGCGCGCCCTTGACGCGGTTTGCAATTCGAGGTGCTAAACCCACGACATCGTTTACGCACAGGTTTGATATGTTGGACTCCTGTCAAGCATCATTGTTTAGTCATCTGGCACAGTCATCCTCCACATGCAATTGAGGCGACATTATCTCGTGGCGTCAGACAGCAGTAGAACACCAGATTCTGAGCCTTCGAGCTCGAGTCGACCACGAATTAGCTTTGCCGAAAGGTTGATGCAGCGCTGTTGTGGGACCGACATGTCCAAGAAAGCAAACTTCGACCAAGCACAAGGATGCAATGTAACCGAGGGCGACCAGTAAAGCAAGGTTGGCGCGAGGTGCGAGGATTTATCAAAGAGTGCTGCCCGCGGTGCCAATTATCGTGCCATAAATTGCAACATCATGAATAAGCTGCACTAGCTCGCACCCTCCGGGTCGAGAGCCAGGTAGGCTCCAGGGCGCGCGAGCGTCTTGCTAGGGGGTGGTTGGTTTCGTTACCAGAAAACAGCTCAGCAGGTGCATATCCAATAAGAGGGGATGATAAGAGCGGTGATGGCTACATCGGGTAAGATGCGCACCTCTTGTCCTCAGTTACCTACGAAGTATATCAGCTTTTTGTTTTGCATCAGGTTTATGTATCTGTTGTTGGATCCGCCGGCAGTACTTGTGGTAGCGCGCCTGGCGCGTCTGGCGCGACTGGCGTAGGTTTTGACGAGACCAGATTCTTCGGCAAGGGTGCAAGCAGGATCGTGTTTGCCGCAATCATATTTGTGTCACATAGCCAAGCAACGTGGGAGCCCACCCTGCATACAATGTCGGTCGTGAAACTCGAGTTGCGTCTGACTATCTTGAACCGTGGGCACATACACGAGTCGTGCGTCGAATAGCCGCCTCATTCGTCGACGGAGCATAATCTCCCGATCTCGTGCAGGTGAGAGCCCGTCTGACCTTCTCAATATTCTTAGCAGTGGAATGTCGCGTTTGTCCAGCTCATCGTGGTCTAAGCAACACGACAAGGTCGAAGCATACATGACTTATGTGCTAAAATCTCAACCAGCAATCATGATAACTCGACCGAGTCTGCATATGTACGCTGATTTTTCAGCTACTGTGGGCCTAAAGAGGAACATATATATATGGATCGAGCACGGATGCAAGCATCCGCAAATCAAGTTGAATGCTGCACTGCTTGGCTGAACCCAAGCGACTGATAGGTAAATATGAAATTCTAGCCTCTTTACAGCCTTGAGTGCTGTAATGTAGTTACGGGCGAGTCGTTCCAGCATACCTATGGATTGCGGATCGATGGATCCGCTGCTCGCTACGCGAAAGCCACTATTTGCCAGAAATTCTTCTCGTCCTCAACTATCTCTTTCTCCGGCAGATTGGTAGATGTCGGACCCTTTGCAGCCGCGATTTAACCATGCGTAAAATGCTTGCCGCTTGCAAACGACATGGCGAAATATTGCCCTGTGGTCTCTGCTTAGAGAGATGGGATATGTACGACATCCGCAGATGGCGCTGTCGATCCGTTACTGTGTGTAGCGGCTCAATTCAGGGTTTCACATTAGACTGGACGTAGACGTAAAAATAGGGAGCGGCCAGAAGTGCCTTCAAACATCGCTTTCTCCCAGTTGGCTATTGGTTGTTCTTTTTCTGGCTCCGATTTTTGGAAGTGGTGTGCAGGGCCATGGTACATACATGATTTTGGTTATATGTAGCCTATAAGAGAGGAAGTCTAGGTCGGCTGCCCTACCCATCTTCGCTGTGCGATTGGCCATATGCAATACAAGTCTTTTCACCGTTCACAAAATGTGGACCATGCCAACGGACATGCCTTCTGAGAGACCAGCGATAGTGGTCCTTGTGCACTTTGGATTTGCGCATGCAAGCCGGAATATTGGGTAGGCTCAGCCCTGAGCTTGTCGAATCAGATCAGCAGCGGGATGCGGAATTGCGGCAAAAAACTGTTTCCCTGACCCGCATTACATTACCTACCACGATAGGAAGAATGCAAGCGATTGAAGGTTGGGAGAATGCTTGTGACTGTTGTCGATGACCAAATTAAGCTGGGGCTGAACTCGAACGTCTGTCATGTCTCGGATCTGGTTCGCAAGATGATCTTGAAGAACCGAGCAATGACGTGTAGAAGCTGTTTGGAGAAGTGCCATCGTGTAAACGTGTGGGGAAGCGCATCGTACTACTGGTCAAAGATGATCTAGACTCGAGAGCGCAGGACGATTGGTGAGCCGAATGATTGGGCGTAGGTTCTGGCACTGGACCAGGGTGGTCTGTCACAGACTCACAGGCCCCGGCCCCCGCTGACTGCACGGTGGTGGCTGTGACGCAAGCGTGTGTGCCTATGCGGCAGTTGGCCGGACCTAGCGACGTACGTAGAGAGAATTGGCATGTGTCCCTTGTGGTAGTCAATCGAGATGTTTGTGGTGGCCTGTCGTGTCACTGTGTGGTGGCAGGATGGTGGGCGAATGTTCTGCGCCAGACTTTTCCGAGGAGCTCGTGATGATGGGCCCATCACACTACGGCCGAAAGAGGCATAGCCGCACAGCTGGAGGGAGCCCGCTTGGCACTCACGCACTGAGCCATGTTCTCGCAGGGTGTGTTGGTTGCGTTCCCGCCTCTCGCGCCTTGCTGCGGACCATTGAGCGTCGTTTCCTGCACTCACACCATCCTAGAAGGCCTTGTTCCTCAAAGGGCATCTCACGCGGGCATCGCTCATCGCTGATCACACGAGATCAAGCGCCCATTGTCGATGCTGTCAAACACGCCACGCCTCCCACTTGGCAGGCTGCAAGCTTCCGCGACAGCCTCGTGTGGTGTGCCCAGACCGTGGGCGACGATGCAGCTTTGCGGCATCACGATTCGTGGACTATATTCGACACAGGTGTTCATCGCTGCATCGCAAGAAGCTGGCCAAGTGCAAATGCATTCTGTGAACACCACTCCATATTGACCGAGTTCAGTGCGGCAGATCAGACCAGCAGACTTACATCTTGAACGACACGTGCTGGTGTGAATATGCCCCTCACAAGTTCTCATACATGATCTAGGTTTCAACCATACTTACATTTCAAATCTGCCAGTATCAGATCATACGAGTTGATTCTGTCCAAACGGTCGCCTCAAGGATTTTCTAAGACGCAAAGTATATCTCGCAAAGCCGTGATTCTTCAAGAGCCTGCAAGATTCCGTCTGCCAGTCCTAGCAAAGCTGTCCTGCTATCTCCAATGCATTTCGATTTCGTGGCTACAAAGAACGACTAGAACATTGTACCGATCACATCATGGAGATCAACACGACAAGCACAAGTTCAACCGAATTCTAGCAGCCACGATCTACACAGTTATCCTGGCTGTTGATCAGAGACACATTCCGAGTGCCAGCATATCTGAGTTATTGAACACCTTATCTCCGATGACACGTTCCGTGACCCTTCGAGAATGACAATGTTTCAAGTTGCTAGGACACTTCCGAATGACCAGATATTGTCATGAATCAATCGCAGCTCATTGCGGCGGGTCGCGGTTTGAGGCTCTGTAACGGTCCACCTATCGGAATGTACATGTTTCATGCAGAAGCGCATAGCCGCATTTGATGGCCCTCCCTACCGCTGTACCCTCGCGAGGAAGCGGGATCAGATCCGCAGAATATGTACATGATCCCGAACGCCCCGTCGTCTCATGGGAGGGACAGTGGCTTCAGAGCGTTTCCTCAATCTGTGCTCAGAGAAAGCAGGTCTTGCACGTTCTACTCGACGCATGTCGATCGTGTGAAAGCCTGGAAGGGCAAATGGACGCCATATACTGGATGTTGAAGTATGTCATTGAGCATCACAGGACGCATGCATTATCCCTACCTACCGAACAGTGCAAGAATTTTTCCTATGTCTGTATCGATCCCAAGATTCCGGAGCAGACGTCAATAGACCAAATGGCAAGTCTTGATGCAGGGAGCTTGCCACCACAGATGGGGTTCCATGGGCAGAAGGTCCTGGAAGAGCCCGCATAGCAACCACCCACATACACCCGTATATTACTTGCAGCATGCAGCGACAGGCCTCGTGCATGGTCATAAGCAAGGTGATTGGTGCGCGTATGTGTTCCCGCGGGCCGGCAGCTGGATCTGCAAGTACATGGTATTGAACCCTGTCTTTGCAGCTACTTACATGAGCTTGTAGTAGGATTGGAAGCGGACGCGGACCATGTTCACTCTCCAGCCGGTGCAGGTACCTACCTCTGCGACAGTGTTGGCCCTGATGGGTCAAGGAAATTAATTACAGCCAAATTTGAGGCATAACGGGCCAGCACAGCAGTTCTAAGATCTACGCAAGACTGCATGTGGCAACGGGTCCGACCAAGCCGTCGGCCGGAGTACGGAGGCAGGTTGCTGTTGCGGGTGGGTCCAAGCACGAGCAAGCCACCAGGTTCGGCGAAGTACATGGGAATCAAGTGCCTCAGGTTGCCATGCCCCTCGTCGGTTGGTACCATGTCAGCCGCAGCGGATGCGAGGCTTTAGTGCTACATGACCTGATGGCGCTATGTTGCGAAGCATTTGGAAGGAAAGCTCCTGTTGGTCGGGCCTCGGGGTTGACGACATATAGATATTGAGGGTCCTGGCGATTTGGCGCTGAGGAAGCGTGGTGATTGATTAGCCGTGCTGAGAGGGCGCACCAGCGGCAGCACAGCACCGTACGGGCTACGGTAACGGAGGCGCTGGAGAGGACCTGGAGACGCCAGCCCTGCCGCCGAATGGCAGGCCGGCGCCTATAGTTCCCATTGCGCCTCGCCTGATGGGCTCCGCTTGCAGCGGCTAGTGCATGGCTTGCTCAAAGAGGAGTGCGCAATTCAGGCCTGGAGGCTGGAGCCATTGATCTCAGATGGAGTGCCGCCAAGCGGGGGCATATATTGGCCCATGGATCATCAGCCGCATGGTTCGCAGGCTCGCAGCCCGCGCGTGCTGGCGTCAGGAGGGAGCACCGGCGATGACTGTGCAACAGCTGCGAGCTGCCGCTGGGCGCCATGGAGGTGAGGGCGGCGGCGGGGCAGGGTGTCTCGTGCCTCTCAGCAGCCCGCAGGCCAGAGCGAGCGCGGGGCGGTTGCACAGCCGCTTGTCATGACTGCACAGTGCACACACGATGCAGTCGATCCCTGAAGGCGCCATGTCCAGGGTGCCCGGAATATGCGAGCGATTCAACGGCTGGCGGGATCCAAGCATGACGCTCGCGCTCAGTGGGTGCATCTGCCATTCCCGAATGGGCCCACACCCTGGCCCGCCTTTGGAATTTTGCAACTACCTCATGCTCCAGCCAGGTTCACACTACCCCAAAGTCTGCTAAGGGAATATCCTGCAGCTTAAACAGCGCCGGGAAGCGAAACATGTCCTCGCCGCCCTAGCCCACCCGCAAGCATGTGTTTAAATACTTGTACTTCCGCTGCTTCCCCGATGCAAGCGGGTTTTTACTCCCACCATTCGATGTGATCTGCGTCTTGACGTCCATTGTCCTAGTTTATCTTCGGTCCTACCACGCTCGTTGGTCGTCGCCATGTTTCCCTTTTCGCTGGCATTGGTCTCCAATTGGAGTTGGTTTTGCATTTGTCTGGTGCTCTTGTACGTTCCCGACCACGTCAAACGCTGTCATTGCCAGCTTACTCCCTCGCCCTTACTTTTTTTTGACACTGACTCGCTACCACAGCCTGTTTCGCTATGTCCGCCTCTGGGTCAACCTTGCGAGCAACTGGACATACACCCCCATCCAACCTGTCGACGATCCGACCATCACGTCAAAAGACGTGACCATCATCATCCCCACCGTTGCTGAGGATCTGCAGCAATTGAAAGAAACCGTCCAGAGCGCATGCCGTCTTGAACCACTCGAGCTGCTCCTTGTCACTCCGGATTCCCGCGTAAAGCGTGTCTACCAAATGGTCGAGGAGCTGGGCAAGCCAAAAATCATTCAGGTCCTATCAGTCAGCCAGGCCAACAAGCGCCGACAATTGTGCCGAGCCATCCCTGAGGTCGAGACCAAGATCACCCTGTTGCTTGACGACGATGTCTGGCTCCCGGAGAAGTTCAACAAGTGGATGTTAGCCCCCTTCGAAGACCCGCGTGTTGGAGGGGTGGGAACGAACCAACAAGTTCGCCGCTTCAATAGGTCTAACATTTGGGAATTCCTTGGGGCCATTTATCTGGTGCGTAGGAACTTTGATTGCACCGCTTGCAACTGGATCGATGGCGGCTTGCCTTGCTTATCAGGACGAGCTGTTGCGTACCGCTCGGAGATTCTGCAGGACCCCAACTTCACATACGGCTTCACACACGAAACCTGGGGCAGCGACCACTTCTTGAATGCCGACGACGACAACTACATCACACGCTGGTTGTTCACGCACAATTGGAAAATCCAGATCCAGAACCACCGCGAATGCGAGGTCGAGACCACTCTGGAGAATGACGCCAAGTATCTACGTCAGTGCCTACGCTGGGTGCGATCCAACTGGAGGAGCAATCTTACCAGCTTGACGGAGAAGAACATGTGGTTGTGAGTAGTCCCTTGCACTGATGCTGTGCGCAGCCGTGGCCATGTGAAGGCGCCAAGCGCCCCCCTCCCCCACCTCCTTGACGCACCCAACAAATCGTAAGAGGCGGGCTAACACTTTCATCCGCAGAAATTACCCATGGTCACTCTACGCCGTCTTCCAAACCACCATCACGCAATGGGCTTTTTTGCTCGACGTCCTCCTGCTCGCATCCTTCCACTTGGCACTAGTCGACGCAGGCTACTATGCCACGGCGCAAAGTCAGCAAAGCAAGGCTGAGCAATGGAGATGCTCACTCTGCTGGACTTTGTTCGTGGCCCACTGGGTTTTTGCGAAGACAATCAAGCTAGTTCCGCATCTGTTGCGCAACCCGGGCGATGTCCGCTTCATCCCTGTTTCGATAGCGTTTGGCTATTTCCACAACCTAATCAAGCTGTACGGCTGCATTACGGTCACAGAGGTACATTGCCATTCGTTTGCGTTCCGATGGGTCGCATTCGCTAACATTGAAAAGACGACTTGGGGTACTCGCGAGGGCGCAGATGCCGACGACAACATCAGAATGTTGCCTATTCCGCCAATGGCAACAATTACACCGCCGTTGACGCCTGCTCCCGGCGGACGATCCATTCGAGAGCGCGGTTGCGGATTCCCGGCTCCGATGAAATGAAATGAAATGAAATGAAGCAGCAGCTGTTTTGTGAAGTGATATCTTATTCGGCGACTTGGGCTACGGCCATGAATTCTGGACAGTAATGTTAGACGCTCGAAAAGCGCAGCATGGCTCTATCGACATGTTCCTGGTAGAGCCCTTTTCATTCTATAATTCTTCATATTGGCGAGCATGGTTGCTCCTGGACAAAATGGGACGGTCTCGTATGCATGGTGTTTTGGCGTTCCGAGAGCATCCAAGATGCGAAATTGAAGCGATTCATTCTGGGCTCGGTCAGAGCGGTTTTGGTCTGTGTAGTCTATGTACGCATTCTGCAAAAGTCTTTGTAGCATCGCCATTGTCATCAGTCACTCCACCACTCGCTTTCCGCACGTGCAAGGCATGTCTCCACTAAGAAGAGTGCTGATTGCAATTGTGTCGCCATGGCTGTCACGGTATCTCCGGTCGCACGGTGCACCGCACAGCGCCTCCACGGACCACAGTCCACACTGCTCACTCCCAGGCCCAATGCGACTCTCATCCTTCCCATCATCCGATTCCCATGTCCACCAGTGACCACGCCTCCGGCTGTTACCCCAAACAACGCTGGGCTGCTCAGCTCAGGCGCGCCATGCTGCACGGACTGCACAGCTAGCGCGAACCACCACCCACAAACGACTCCCCCAATCCTCCTGACAACAGGCTCTAGGCCGCATCGGTGAGGACAGACGGGCTGGCCATCTCAATCAATACTGACACAGGCTTGACGGTGGCACACCTCAAGGAGACAGGGTAAAAGCACCCGATCAGCACTGCATCGGGCAGGTGAGTTGGGGTGTACCGTGTCGGCGTATGTAGCTATGTACCTAGGTACTAAGGTACCCCTCGGATCACGGGACCGGGCTCAACGACTGGGGACTCGGTGGCAGAGTCTGCCCTCCCACAGTCCCACTCCCACTCCCACTCCCACTCCCACTCCCACTCCCGGCCGCCCAGCGGGCCCCTGGGCCCTGGGGCCTGCACCGGTGGAACATGACAGAGACCGAAGACGCGCCATTGCTGACTCCTCACGTGCTACTCTGGTCTCCGGTCGCTGCCTCGCTGCCACGCTGGTCGCTGGTCGCTTGTGCCAGCCGCCAGCGCGCTCTCCACCGTATGACCGCGCAATTTTTCCTGTTCAGTCTTGTCGACTCCGAGTCCAGTGCAATCGCTGCCATGTGCGCCCGCAACCAATGGCGCCAGCTTCTCCCCCAGCCTCCGGACCACCACGCCTGCGGCCTGCACATTGTCCTGGCGTCCCAAGGGCCTCCCCACCAAGACAGCTCGTCCACCCAAGCGGGCCTACATTATGCACGCTTTAGTATGGGCTCCAGGCAAGACCCAGACGGCGCCGCGCTTCGTATGCACACCTTGTTTCGCCGAACGCAAGCACTCATCATTGCGCATGGCCGCACTTTTCCTCTGACCATGGTACTCTGACGCTACTCAGACGCATCGTTCTGTTCCACCTAATGGCTTGCAAGTTGCAACACCCTGAGCTGCCATGGCGGACGCAAGCGAGCAAGCGAGTCAAGGGAAACAGACCCTTTCAAACTCTATGCTTGTCATCCCGCTCCCGCAGGCCTGTGTTCAGACTCCAGAGCCAGTAATCCTACGCTAAGCTGACGCCGAAAAGCGGGCATCACGCCAGTCCTATTACTCCATGTCTCGTCATGGCTGCATCCGCCGCCCGCTGGGCAGCTACGACCGTCGACAAGTCCTCCAGCTGCACGATAGGCGACGTTTCGAAAAGAAATTTAACAACTCTAGTACATACCTACTGCATGCAATCTTCCGTCGCCCGTCTCCCCGATGCAGTGACATGGCAAACCAATCAGGCACGGCCTCACTTCACTTCTCGCGTGCCGTGTCCAAATGCTTGCCAGCCAATGACATGACGTCCACGATCATTGGTACCTGGCCGATCATAGCACCTCAAAACATTCAGGTGCCCGGTGCAGCTTGAAGAGCGCCACCCAGCGTCATGCTGGGCGACACTGCAACCGTCACAAAGGCTACATAGATACATTGCATGCATCTACTATCATGTTACACAAAGTCAAAAGCTTCCAGTCCGTTAGGCGCAAGTTCCCCGGAGAACGTGAGGCTTCAGATACTGTCCTTATATCGCTTACGTACCGGAATTCGTCTATCCTGTCAGAGCATGTCTGCATGTGAATGGGTACCAAACCGTCGGGTCAGAGGCGAAAATCCCACGCATATGCATCGAACATCCACCCTGATGTACTGTGTATATCGGAACTTATGCAGTGGTGAAAGCTACCACTTGCATAAGCTTTGAAAGCAACGACTCCTCCAGACAACCTGGTGCAAATAATCAATACAGGATCGAGGCTCGCGATATTTTGTTGTTCCACATCATGGTTTTTTTGTCTCGATGCCTACCTATTCAGACCACGATACACAGAGAGCTTTTGTCTAGCCATGTATCAAAAGCTGTGTGCTCTGGTCACCAAAACAGCGCAATCGGGCTTATCGACGGAAAGTCATGACATAGTCTCTGTACTTGCGGTCCTCTGCCGTACTGAGACTTGACAGCCATGTCCCTGCGACTTTGCTACAGTCTTATCTTCTTTGGACACATCTCGCGCCTGATAGTGGCCTCCAAGGCTCCAAACCGAGCGGACCCACACGCTAAGCGCAGCCTGGGAGATCGGCGGCTCCAAATCATCTGTTAGAGAATGCGCTTCACGCAATCCGTCGTGATGGGACATTCTCGAGCGCATCAAAAGAGGATATTCCGATATTGCAGTGCAACGTGTCCTGCTCTTACATGTCTACGACGCGGGCGCACAGAGCTTCCCGTACTATCAACAAGTAGGATCCGAACGTGACCGTCGTCACCATCGTCTGGTCGACGTTACAAGAGTCAACTTCGGCTATATCCTTGGTAGCTTTCGAGCCGTGCCGGTCATGGCTTGAGATCTAAGCACTGAACACCACTTGCTGACTTCTCCGAATCAAGACCCGAGCATTTGAAATATCCGTTATTTCGCCATAAGGTGCCTTGATGCATGGTAATTGTAGCATTTGACAGCGCTTTCCCGGTTACCACAGCGGTCGATGATTTGAGGTTCGCATGGAACGCCACT
The DNA here is from genome assembly GCA_025742365.1 of Coniothyrium glycines. Taxonomy (NCBI): domain Eukaryota; kingdom Fungi; phylum Ascomycota; class Dothideomycetes; order Pleosporales; family Coniothyriaceae; genus Coniothyrium; species Coniothyrium glycines. Next base: position 230,823 of record JAMXIJ010000023.1, read on the forward strand.
ACGCAGATATAGCCTACCGGTACTGCTGGGCGACATGATAATATGCAAGTCGCAAACATCGAGGTTAAAAAACGGCATATAGCAACGTCATCGAAACTGATATTTACCAGCTGATGATTGGTCGACCGCTGACCACGGTGTACATGAAAGTCCACCCAAGTTCCTTCAAGGTAAAGCTTAGCTATCGGATTATTTCGATCATACTCGATCTCCTGGTACACTAACTAGGACTAAGCATTCGATTCCATGGTTCGTCGATCTGTACAGCTTCACACTAATGACACGGAATGTACCACAGAAATCTGAAAAGGTTGCACTGAAGTTTGACGCAGAATCTGAAGGATGACTATCAGAGGTCCCTGCGTCTGCGCACGTCGACGTTTTCTGCTGTGTCTTCAGCGCCGCCTTTAGAACCCAGTCACGGTAGAAGCGAGATGAGGTTTTCTTGAGGATTGCAATGACTGCATTATTGATCATCGGAAATTCTGCACCGACCCATCTCCAAGATGCTACTTCACTCCACAACACGGTGGCTTCTCCTGTGGACTAAGATGTTGTGCATCAAGCTGTGCTTGGGCTACCAGGGTTATCCACCTAGACACGACACTTGGTTGGGTCCAGGGTTCTTTTTGTTTCCCCACATCCCAAACCCAGCTTTACGACATCTAGGCCCTCGCAGTTCCACGCCTCCCGCCACACGCTTTCCATACGGAGTAGCCGAGTAAATTTCCCATGCAACACTTTCTACTCTAGGCATTTGATGTCGTACACTGAAAAAAACAGGCGATCTTCGCCACCCACTTCGATTTTTTGGTGGTACTTGTATTGCATCATAAGTGTAGTGAATTGCATCCATTCGACTCTGAATGGGTAGAGGCGGGTAACGCGCACCCCGATGTGGGTATAGACTGCTAGTGCGCAGCAAAAATCAATCGAAACCCCACAGATGGTAGGTGCGGATGTACCTTCAAGTCTAGTGAATACCGAAGCTGCCGGATTATCGAGGAAGACTTGTTAGTGCATGTGGGTTCTGCTGGGTACTGTATGGTGATCGATTCACCTTCCTGTCGAGTAAGAGATGGATCGCTGAGACAATGGCTGCCAAGTAACACAGATTCTGCATGCCATGAGGAGTGACAACCATGGAGCTCCTCGGGATACTTGAGGACAAGTTGTTGCATCGGCGATACTGCAGAGCCGCCAGACACGTGACACGTATTCTTGTTGAGCTGCGCAGACACGCAATCGGCTCGTCTCATTCGGCCCTCTTTGCTCCGCTACCGGTAACACGCCTCGGTTACATTTGCGCAGAGGCAGGGACTTTTGGCGCGCTGCACTCAACCGTGTTTGACCATCTACCCCATCGTTCCTTGTCAGCGCGCTGTACTACCTACCTATGTCTCGACTTTAGCGTCTATCCCAGCAAGCATTGCACGCGCCCCAGGCCTGGCCGCGGGGTCGTGGTTACAAGCATGCTTACAGCAAGAGCTTTGTGCACTGGTACACGGATTCATGCATAGCGTGCAGTACCCTCCCTTGCGTCTGTGAATTGTGCGTGCGATGTTTATCCGAATGGAGGGTTTGTTGCGCGTGGTTCGTACTTCATATCGGGACTTTGGCCGAGACGAGCGGAACACCGCATCGCATGTGCCTGTTAGCCTCGAATGCCTTAATCCCGGAATATGGTACAGTAGATGGTCGCTAGATCCTTCATTGCGGGCATGAAATGGTGGTAAGTTTGCCGGATGCATTTCCAATCGAGCACAGATCTTGGTACCTTTATCTCGCACTGCCATGTGCTTTGTTCTGAGCGGCACGGATTTGAAGTGCTGACTGGCACAGTCACACAGTGTCCCTGAGTGTGAGAGTCTCTCAGCTAGCTCAGTGCTTCAGAAATCGATCATGGCCCTCTCTGGTTACGAGTTTTGGTCAAAACCAGTCATTGTGCTGGTGACTATACTTTGAAGTATGTACCTCGGATCAAGTTCACTGGGATTTGATCAAAATCTGATTTGAATGATGGCACCAGCATCCTCCACATAAACGACTTTTCTCCCGTATCCCTCTATACAACTTGAAGACTTGGAAGAACATGTCTCTACACGATGATATGTATGCATTTCGGCCCCTACTGCCCCGCACCCCGAACCTTCCCCCCAAGCAATCCCCGCAAACCCATACATCACCACCTGTCTACTAAAACCCCAAGTCACGTTTTCTCTAGAACAGTGCCTACACCTACTACATTAAACCCCAATCAACACCAAATAATAATAATAATAACGGATATCCTGTCTTGTCGAAACATCCTGCAAGCAACACATGCACACGTCCCACAATCCCATCTCTCTCTCACCCATCCATCCCCCTCCCCCTCCCTTCCCCAACCCAACCATCCACACCACCCAAAATGCCTCCCCCCAAAATCCTAGACACACACATCCACCTCTGGCCCGCCACCGCCACCTCCCCCTCCAACCACGCCTGGATGACACCCGGCCACTTCCTCGCCCGCCAGCACTCCGCCGCAGACTACACAGCCGCCTCGCACGCCGCGGCGCACGCCTTCGTCTACGTGGAAACAGACCGCTACCTCCCATCCGCCGCGCCGCCCGTGGATCCCTCCGCGAGCGCCGCGCAGCTGCGCAGCGCGCTGGGCGCGTGGGCGCGGGAGCCGCTTGGCGAGCTGGCGTTTCTGCGGGGGCTTGTGGAGGGGGAGGGCGGGGGCGACGCGGGGCGGGTGAGGGGGGTGGTGATGTATGCGCCTGTGCATCTTCGCGGGGGGTTGCTGCGTGCGTATCTCGCGGTGGCGGAGGAGGTAGCTGGGCCGGTGCTGTGGGGGCGCGTGGTCGGCGTGCGGTATCTGCTGCAGGGCAAAAGGGGCCACGAGGTAGCGCGGATAGTGGGCGGCGAGGCGTGGGTTGCGAATGTGATGGCGTTGAGGGAGATGCGGGGCGGGGTGGGGTGGGCGTTTGATGTCGGCGTCGATGTACATCGGGATGGGGAGGGGGTGCTGGATGCTGTTGAGGGGTTTGTACGGGAGGTGAGGCGGAGGGAGCAAGGGGATGGGAAGGGGAGTGTGAGGTTTGTGCTGAGTAAGTCTTTTTGTTACTTTCTTTCTTTTTTTGTTTTTTTCTGGCAGAGATGGGTGCTGGGTGGGCACGGTGTGTTCAGGACGCGGTGACATGTGTTGTTTTGGGCTGTCTTAGATTGCGGTACCCAGTATGGCATGTTTTGGCTGACATACAGACAGATCACCTTTGCAAGCCACCGTTTTCAGCGCCCCCATCGCCAAAGTACCTCTCTGCCTTGACTTCACTCTCCCACGACCCTAACGTCTTCATGAAACTGAGCGGCGCCTTTAATGAGTTCTCTACTTCCCCCTCCCCCTCAACTACTCCTTCTACCGTCCCTTCTTTCCTAGCATCCGCAAGGCCCTTCTTCGACCACGTGTTTAGCTGTTTCCCAGACCGCGTTATGTTCGGCTCGGATTGGCCGGTATGTAACGTCGGGGGGCCAAAAGGGGAGAAGGAGAATTGGGGCTTTTGGGTAGAGGTTGTAGAGGGGTATTTGGAGGAGAAGGGGGCAAGTGAGGAGGAAAAAGACGGGGTGTGGTGGCGGACAGGAGCGAGGGCTTATGGAGTAGATGTTTAGGTTGAGGTTGAGGGTCCAAAATTTCTGAATCGTGTTCGTCAAATAAGGATTGAATTCATCCCATTATTGTTCTCGCCATTACCCTAATGCGTCTGTATAGCATTTGCGGTACAGCTTTGCTTGTGCTAGACGTGTAACAAACCCGAGTTGCCAGGCATCATTCTATTGGGTCGCTCTTTTTCCGGAGCACGTATCTGCAATCTATGCCCCATCGTGTTTATCTCTTCATTAAGTAACTGAGTAATCGCGGCACAAACTCTAGGCCAAGCCCAATTTCCCATGGATGCACCGGCACCATGTGTAGTCTTTGGGCAACTAGGATCGAGAATGCACGAGACACGAATAGCCGGCCTGTCCCCTTGGTAGGTATCAACTGATCAAAGATGTATTGATTCGTGTCAGATTGTCCCTTACTCTTGCTCTAGAGCAAAAGCTAAGCGTACTCCATGTCTGGGCCAAGAAGTACAACGAACGTGGCTTTCCCTTGTGAACCTCCTTCGCCTCTGACATGGCCCAGATACGCTTCCAATTCCTCGTCGTCACCAATCACCACTGTCACGTCGCGACCGTGCTGTCCACCTCGGTAAATTATGATGCCTTCGATCCTGTGGACGAAACTGCCAGGATGTTCGCTCGCGATTATATCACCCAGTTCTGCAACGGAGACTTCATGGAGAATTGCAAGCCATACAGTCTTGGCCGGGAATGGCGTCGTGGAATGCGGATGGAGGCGGAAGTAAACAGGACGTGGCATTGAGCTGGTTGAAGTGGCGGCAGAGTGGTAGTGGTCGTGATCATGGCCAGGAGAGTGGAACGACGGTGACGAACGTCGTTGCGACTCATACTGCGCCTGTCCATGGAGCTGCCCGTTAGCAGACGGGTAGGATGTAGTTGGGAGGATGGCAGCGTCGCTCGCAGCCAACAGCAGAGATGGGTCAATTTGCAGATCCGTAGCATGTTGCACCGTGAATGGCGCAGCGAAAGCAGTTTGGGAGGCGTCTGGCGCCCCGGCGACTTTTCTAGTGAGTTGATCTTTGTTTCGCAGTGACGAAGCGTGAGAAGCGACTAATGGAGGTGCCGGACCAGGACCAGGACCTTTGTGTTCTTTCTTACTGGGATTATTCTTGCATTTGTCCTGCTGCTGTCTTTTCATGACATCCCGCGCCAAAACTTCAATGGCTTTCAGCTTGCGGGGATACTCTGGGTCTGCTTCACCATGAACCAGAGCTCGGGCTAGATGTTCAGATTCATTGACCCATGTTGTTTTCAGTGCTGCCCAATGCTCCTCGCCAGCTTCGAGCTTGTTGGTAAATTGGTCTGCTTGTAACTTGGTACTGAAAGCAGTCCGCACAAGTCGTGTTTGCTCGGGGTTCAGGCATAGAGCATTCTTGGCCTCCGCCAGTGTCATGCGTGATTCCATGGTGCGCAGACGCTTAGTCACATCCATACAGATGACATCCAACGATAATGCTCTCTGGCCTTTGGGACGAAAGAGCGCATCATTGCTTTGTAATGCCTCTGGCTCCTGTTCGAATAGGGTAGAGAGATGTGCATCCTCTCCAATCAATTTCTGTACTATCTGCGCCCATTTCTCCGGACCAGACATGGTCTTCTTTATGACGTTATGCTCCTTGCAAATGTCGAAGAAGCGCTCACGTATTCTGCGGTACATGTCATTGTCTAGGCCAAGATATGCTTTGGCCTCATCGATGGTGGTTTCGGAAGGAAATCGTGGTGGCTCGCCAGGTGCATCAGCCGGCAGGCCAGCCCAACCTCGTGTTCGACGTCGTCGCTTGCGGGTGCGCCATTTCTCGTCGCTCTCTAGCTGTAACTGTTCTTGACGTAGTTGCTTACGCAGTACGTCTTCCGTGTCCAACAGCAATGGTGCAGCTTCTGCGGCTGGATTTGTAGTGTGCTCGGTCGGTTGCTCGTGCAACGCATGTAGCACTTGCTCGTCCTCAGTCTCAGGCTCTTTATTGCTTGACGACGATGGCTCAGCTAGTATTGCATTCGCAAGTTGATTGACTATGCCGTTGCCGGATGCCTTTTCCTCGGGCTTCTGCACGCCGCCATCACTTTGTTTCCTCTTCGGTCTCGGGACGCTCTCGCGCAAAAGCAGCTTGAGTCTCAAACGCAGGCGGATCAGCTCGCGGTCACTGATCTGATAGCCTTCGTCCTGGAGCGTGTCCACCATGTCTTTCTGGGTATAGTTTTGCTCCCATAATTCATGTAGGCGCGCAATGAGGGCGGGGTTCCTGTGCGCAGGATTGCGTTTGCTGGGAAAGTCCCATCGCTATGAAGATGGTTAGGTCAACCTTGAGAGTGAATGTTTGCAGGAATCGGGAGGAAGTCATACCCTGAACTGCGTCTGGAAGGCTCGCTTGCTGGGACGGAAGCGTCAGTATCAGTGTGAAGGGTGAAGTGACTAAGCAAATGCAGCGGCCTGGCTCGTATAGAGAATGTCTGGAGATTCTGGATAGGTATATCACCGGTACGGGACGTGTTGCAGCCAGACGCGCAATAAGCAGCATACCTTGGGGTAAAGCCTCTCGGTTCCCAGTAGGCAATCACTTCATCCAGACTCTTTCTCTGTTCGACGTACAGCCTGTAGCAGTCGGCTTCTTTGTCGTCCCAATTGTACACCATCGCTGCCGCAATCTCGCTGCATCGTGGCGCGCCAACGAGAAACTGCGCAAGTGGTTCGTCGTCGCTGGGCGCGTCAGAGCTGCGTGTGGAGGTGAAAAGCGCCCGCCATAGCCGTGCCCGCCAAGGCCAAGGCCACGGCCCCCGGCTCGCTGTATTGTTATCCCGACCAATTCACCGACCCAGGCGGTTGTGCTTCATGCTGCTATGTACCGAACCACACTCCGCAGGGCGGAACAGCCGAGCGGTGAAGAACCATGGCCTTCTCGTTCTGCCCTGCGACGTTCACCTCGTCTTTCCCTCGCTCAACACCGGCCATTTGACCCCCTGCAGTCATACCCGATCCTCTGTTTCGTCCCAAGTCCCTTCACCCCGCCGTGACCATATCCGTAGAGCCTCTCCAGCAAAATGTCGCATGCTCGCAAGAATAGTCTGTGGACGCCCACGGCGCCGGCGACTCCGCAACTGCTCACGGGGAAGACAATGGCCATTACCGGTGGTGTGACAGGCATCGGCCGCGCCATCGCCCTCGGCTACCTCCAACACGGCGCAAATGTTGCTGTAAACCACTTCGGCGACGCCAAGTCCCTTTCGCAGTTTCAATCGCTTGTCGGCGAGGCTGCGACCGCATTGTCTTTGAGCAAGGAAGACGTCGAAAAGCGATTGATCCAAGTTCCCGGGGACGTGGGGAAACCGGAGACAGGCAAGAAATTGGTCGATGCCGTCGTCGAGAAATGGGGTCGACTCGATGTCATCATAAGCAATGCTGGGATTTGCGAGTTCAAAGAGTTCCTAGAGTACGTCCTTGCCCTGCGTTGCGTATCTCCAACCTGTCACCCAATGGAAGAAGCTGACCATGACGCCCATGCAGGATCTCGGCAGATCTGTGGAACCAGACTCTCACCACCAACCTCACAGGCGCGTTCAACACCATCCAAGCCGGCGCTCGACAACTCTCCTCACAGTCACCTCCCGGCGGCTCCATCATTGGCATCTCATCCATCAGCGCCCTGGTTGGAGGCGCATACCAAGGGCACTACACTCCAACCAAGGCCGGTGTGCTTTCCCTGATACAGTCATCTGCGTGTGCACTAGGCAAGCATAATATCAGATGTAACGCTCTGCTGCCAGGCACCATCAAGACACAACTCAACGAGAAGGACCTGGAGGATGAGGAGAAAAAAAAGTACATGGAGGGAAGGATACCCTTGGGCAGGACCGGAGTGCCCAGTGATCTTGCAGGCCCTGCCATATTCCTGGGAAGCGATTTAAGCTCCTACGTCAACGGCGCACAGTTACTCGTCGACGGAGGCTTGTTCGTTAACCTGCAGTGACAAAACTGTTCCCAATAATAATAAAAATTCTGACCCGCAAAATCCGAAGTTGCCTGCTGGAAATGTTCATGCAGAGTCCATCCCCTTCCCTCCCTTTAAACCCGTTCGATGTTGATGCCCCTTCCAACACACATGCGGTCCCGTAGACTAACCTCAGGATGAGATCGCGAGGACAATATGCTAGCCTATGCAGCTGGAGCTAGGTTTGTTAGCGGTAGGCGTAAGCTAGAGTTGCATCACGTATGGGCCGGCTTTAACTCCATGTTTAGTCCCTTATTGCTTCGAGCCATTAGCAGGACAACAAACTAATATGCACTTTCAGGTGGTTGTCAAAAAGACAGATCAGGACATATATTAAGTGTATCAGAGAAGCCTCCAGAGTGCGCAGTGGTCCTACGAAGCACCCGAAGCTTGCGGCTATGTTTAATGGTGGGAGAAAACTCATTTAGATTCGTTTCATGTTTCGAATAACTCCCAAAACTCCCATGCCATGAATTTTGCTGAATGCTTAAGAACGCAATTACACGCGTTTGGCTGAAATGCTCAATTTCTTTTACCCTTTTCCACTGCCGACTCCAAACTCGTGTACTTCAGTATAACACAAAAATGTGTTCTCGGAGTGTGTGTGTGACAGCCGATTAAGTGACCTGTGACGTTTGCAGTTAACATGTATCCGAGTTGACATTTTCTCTCGCACCGCGTAATGCCTTGGTGATGGCGAAAGGGTGCTTACCTCTGCGATATTCTGGCGCTCAATATAGCTTTCTTGCTTCGCATCTCGGCCCACACGCCAGTACACATCCGTGTAATCTGCACAATTCATCTCACGCAAGAATTGCTCGTCGTGTGTAATGACCAGAAGTTGGAAATTAGCTTGCTTCCGGCGCACCTTGATAATTTGAGAAAGTGACTCGGCCAAGCCTTTGATATTTTGTTGATCAAGGTTGGTAGTGGGCTCGTCGAGTGCGATAAGACCACAATTCGTGCCAAAGCATTCTGCTAGAGCAAGGCGAATGACGATGGAAGCTAAAACTTTCTGACCAGCCGAGCAGCGCCCACGCATATCCATTTCGGTGTCTTGCTTGACCATGACAACACGGTAGTTGTAGGTACGATTGCCCTTACCGTCACTATCAGAAGCAATACGAATCGTGTCAACATCTGTACCCTGGTAAGCGTTACGCCACAGTTCGGCAATGATTTCGTTGATCTCCTCCATCTTGAGAGTGTGGTATTTCATGATGGCTTTGTCGAGAGCTCCTGCATAACGGCCAAGATCTTCGATTGCGGCTTTGGTGGTCTCCACCCTGATATGCGCTTCACGGTACTGTATGGCTGAGTCCTTATACATGGACTCATACTCGGCCATCATTTCGGTGAGCTGAGCGTCTTTGTTCTTCATATCGCGCTCGACACCGATCTTGTCGGTGTTCAGCAAGTGGTAGCGATTGTCCCAGTGTTGTGCTTCGCGCTCGTAGTGCTCCTTGTCCCGCTCGGCGCCGTCATTCTCAAGTTTCGCGATGTCTACCTGCAGGGTCTCAAGCGACCGCTTAGCTTTGCGATATCGAAGATTATCAGCAATGGTTCGTTTTGACAACTCGGTATCGCGCATTGTCTCTTCGATCTTCTTGATCCTGCGCGTAACATCTCGCATCTCGTTCTCGACTCGTGCAAGCTCGCTCTGCAGATTTTCAATCTTTTGTTGAGTGCGTGCGAGTTGTTGCGGACCACCTCGATCGATGTAAGCTTTGATCTCTTCATTGGCTTGATTCAGTTGGCGCAGGCTATCGGACAACTTCGAAGCCTCGTCGTGTACACGCTGAGTACGGTCGTTGCCGCGCCGATTTGCATCGTCATACTTGTATTGTGCCTGCTCAAGTTGAGGGACGAGGGAGTCCATTTCTGTGTCAAAGTCTTTCTTCGCTTCCCGCTGCTTAACACTGTCACATTTGAGTTCTTCGATACGTTCAACAAGACCTCGCTTTTCCCGCAACTTCGACTGCGCATTGTTCAAATCTCCATGAACGTCACGAGCAGTAAGTTCGAGCGCTGAAATGAGTGCACGAGACTTTTCTCTGGCATTCGTGAGCTGCTCCAGAACGGTCCGAGCATTTCGGCTTGCTTCGGTCACTCTCCTCAAATCAGCCTGGATAGCATCAATGCCTCTGGAAAGTCCAGCAGATTGCTGAGTCTGTGTCAACTCCTTGACCTGTGCTTCAAGCTCTTGAACACGATTGAAATATCCAACAATTGTCTGAACCTCTTTGGAGAGCGACTCGACATCTTGTCGAGCAGCATTCAGATCGTAGAGAATAGTGTCCTGTTCCTCGAGCTGTTTATTTACAACGTCACGCTCGGAGGTCAGTTTTGAGAGCTCGCTCTGGAGCGCAGGAATGTCGCCATTCTGTAGACGCACGGCGAGATCATAGCTGGGCTTTGCGCTCCGGGCGGCCTCCAACTCAGCATAGACCTCATCAACATTATCGCCTTGCGCATTTTTTTGTGCCTTTGCGATGATATTTTCGAGTTTCGACAAAAACCCAGCGGCGGTGAAGCCTTCGGAGCGGTCATCATGCAAAGCTCTCATACAGAGTCGACATACATTGTCTCGCTTGGCGATGTCCAAGCACTGCTTCATGTAATCAATTTGCGCGTCGAATTTTGCCTTGTCTGTAGAGCTCGCCTCGTATTCTTCTTCGAGCGTCTGAAGAGTTTCATCGAAGTCGGAAATATCAGCCTTTTGAATAGCCTTTTTGACAGCGTTCTCGTGCTTTTGGAGCTCCCCTTTCTTCTGCTTCAGCTGCGACTCCAGGCTGGACATCTGGAAATTGATTTTGTCCAGCTTTGCTTGTGAGATATCTCGGCGTGAGGTGCCCTCCTTGACTGCGCTATTCTTTTCAGCTAGCATTTGTTGAAAAGACGCTTCCAAGGTCGATGGCTCCCAGTCTGAATCAATCAACTGCGAAAGGCGTTTGCTATGCACATTCTGCATGGTAGCTAGGCTCTTTCGCTGATTTTGTAGGTCTTCGCGTTTGTTGTCGATCGAGGCAGATTCTCTGGCTTGTTTAGTCGCTTCTCCTAGCTCCATAGTGAGACGCTCCTTGCGATCTTCCACTTCCCGCACGTTACCCGCAGCCTCTTGAACACGATCATCATAACGCTCTGAATTAGCTGTTACGCTAGCATTTTGCAGCTGAGTTTCCACATCTTGCTTCTTGTTCTGAAGGATAGCTTCACTGCCTTCGTCTGCCTTGATCTGGTCCGCAGATTTCTGCAACTCCGCAATCCGTCTATCATTGCTCGAGATTTGCGATTGCGCTGCCTCCTTTCTCTGAGCGAGGCCTGATTTGCGTGTATTAAGACTGTTGAGGACTTCCTGAGCTTCTCGCACTTCGCGCTGCGATTCTTCTCGAACACGCTCAAGAGCCTTGTTCTGATCACGCGACATTTTGGTGAGGATCTGCTGAAAATCTAATACCTGCTTTTCCGCGATATCGTAGTCGAATCCGCGAATATCATGGCGCTTCGCGGTCTCTTTGACCGAGTTTTCGCGTTGTTGGACTTTGCGTTCGTGCTGCTCTCTCTGTGCTTCATACTTGCCGATTTCGCTCTGCTTTGCGCCGAGAGACTGGCGATGGTCTTCCAGATCGCTCGAAAGGGTGCCGTACTGCTCGCGCAGTTCACTAGCTTGACTATCATACGTACTAACGCGCTCGTTGTATTGGTCGAGCATGTCCTGCAGCTCCGCATCAGACTCAGCCAGGTGCTTCAGATTATCCTCGAGAGCTGCTACACTCTCCTTGTTGGCTCTATAGGTGATTCGCTTTCCCTCTAGCTGCGCAACGATCTGCTCATATCGTGCAGCGTGGCTGTAAGCTTGGTTTGCTTGTTGCTGAGCTTCCTCGCACTCTGTGTCGATTTGAGAATACCTGCCACGCAAAGATTCGATCTCATCGTACAGCTCAGCTTGTCGATTTTCACTCTTACCAGCACGCGTCTTGTCTTCCTTGGCGTTAGCCTCGATGATTTTGAGCTTGCCAAGCTCGACATTTTGCTCTTTTTTGATCATTTTGATGTTCTCAATGGCCTTGGTGTATTTCAGTGCCTCAAAGATTTCGTCGAACTTTTTCTTGAGAGTAGAAGGGTCGCTCAATGGCCACAAGCTCTCTTCCTGGTGGCAAAAGATGACATTGTCAAGTATCGCTTTTGAGACGCCAAGGTACTGTGGAATGATCTGGTCCAACTCGGCGACCCGAGTGGAAATGGAATGTTTCTCACCGTCCTTCAGCATAAGTAGGGAGCCATCGAGAGTCTTCTGACTTCGGGAGGTTTTCTTGACGGTAACCTGGAGACTGCGGGTGGCAACCATACGGATTCCGGAAGTAGAGCGGAAGGATAACTTGACTTGCGCCATCAACTCCTTCTCATTGCATAGCTTGGGGTCATGGATGAAAGCGCCTTGTGTCTTGCTGTTTGATGGCAGATCCCCGGTAGTTGCATATTTGAGAGATTCGATAATGGTCTAACGGAGATTAGTTATTGCGGTAGGATAAATGCAGGAGAATACGCACAGTCTTTCCAGACCCATTCCAACCTACGATGAGCGTCAGAGGCGCTGTGAACTGTATCGTTTCTCCTTTCTCGGGCCCGAAAGAGCGGATGCCCTGTATCATCATGCGGTCGATTTTCGACATGATGAAAAGCTACGCAGATAGGGTGCGCGCCCAGTCTACTGAAATGTGGAGTAGCGGTGTGCGCCTGCGCAGTTGATGGATGAATGTCAGTTGTGGTCAGGTTCCATGAGTTCATGGGTACTAAGCAGGTAGTCGTGCATCTGGTCGGACGCGGCAGCCTGCTTGTCTGACGCGAACGTGCTAGACGCGAAAGCACGTGACTGCACATGTCTCGACTCACGTGATCCCCGTCTAGCCGATGACGATGACAAGCGCAAGCGTGCCCGAAAGAGTCTAAATCGGCCTCTTCCGACGCCATGCCTGATGCCATCGCAATCGCAGACCTCGACTGACTGTTCGGTTGTCGGGGCCGATCCTCTCATCGCATCCAAGGACACAAAGTAGGCCCACCACCCTATGCCCGCCCAGCCATCTGCTGTGCACTTTTGCAGCCATGGCGCTTTACCCAAACAGTGGCGCTGAGGTACGCATCACCCCCGCCCTGACCAGGGTTTGACCACGTCTGAGCAATTGTGAGAGTAGATGGGCCTGTCTCCCATGGCTGGGCTGCCTATGCAATCGCAACGGGCAGATTACGGTGGCCTGCCCATGGACGAGGTGATGCCGCAAATGGACATGGACATGGCGTCGCTCGACGACGTGGACGCCCAGAGCGCATACGCCTACACCGACGCGCAGATGCACTCCAACGGGCCCGGCAGTAACATGGGCGACATTCAGATGACCGGCGCTGGCGCAGGACCGCTCCCCACTGGCTTCGGCGCACCCAATCTGAATCCCTCCGGCAGCACACTGACCGAGTTCACCAAGCGTCGCAACTGGTCGCAACGCGTGCTCGAGGAGCTGCGCGATCTGCTGCACATCTTGACCCCAGACGGCCGGATTCTGTACGTCTCGCCGTCGTGCAAGCCGCTGACAGGATGGGACCCGCAGCATCTCATCGGCCACTTCATCAACGAGTTCATCCACCCGGACGACATCGGCATCTTCGTCAAGGAGTTCAATGAGTCCATAGCCTCGGGCAATACCCTGCGCTTCTTCTATCGCTTCCGCAAAGCAGACGAAACGTGGATCATCTTCGAGTCGCATGGCCACCCGCATCTGAGCAACGACCCGAGCTCCTACCCGCCCAATTCCCTCAACTGCCGCGGCTTTTTCATGATGGCGCGTCCCTATCCGACCAAGAATGCCGCTCTCCTTGACTCCTTTCTCGAACACAAAATCGAGAACGAGCGACTGATGAAGCGCATCGCTGAGCTGAAGCGCGAAGAGCTCGACGAACAGGACGACTGGGCGAAGAAGACAGAGGCGACATCGACCGCCATGACACCATCTGATCCTCAGCCTGCGCACAGCATCAGCCAGTCTGATGCCGCCTCCTACGCGCAGATGCCGCCCCCAGCCAAGCCCGTCATCTCGAACACGGCGCTCACACGGCAAAACCTAGACGAGGCGCTTGCCGCGAGTAAACCAGACAGCATAAACGATAAAATGGCACGATACGAAGGAGCAAATCATCTCGAGACGATCGAGATGTTGACAGGCTTACGGTACCGTGACGGGGAGCGCTCACAAGGCATTAGCACTGGAGATGCCAGCCCGAATCTCATCCGCGGCGATGCTGGAATACAGATATCCTTGGATCGTGACGGCAGAGGGTCTGCGGACAAGAAGAAGAAGCTGAAGATTGCGGATGAATACGTCTGTACCGACTGCGGCACACTTGACTCGCCCGAGTGGCGGAAAGGACCTAACGGTCCGAAAACATTATGCAACGCATGCGGCTGTGGGTGTTCTTCTACAAAGACATATGTTCGAGGCTAACCTCATAACAGTGCGATGGGCGAAGAAAGAAAAGAAGAAGCAAATAGGGCCAAGCAGTTCGGGCACTGCCACCATGATGCACACTCCGAGCATGCCAATGCATAGCAGCACTGGCAGCAGTTGATCAACAGTTTCTTTATACTCGGTTTTATTGTTCAAAATTGATGCGTCTATGCTGGAACATGGAGCGTTGCATGCGATTATGGTTACCTGATGTATGATGGGTCGGATATTTGAGAACGGGTGCATTCTTAGGCGTACCAGGAAAGGACATATACCACTCAACAAAGGGTCTTGAGGTATGACTGGGTCTCATTGGACGATATCGATTCTTGGGGATCATGGTCAACTTTGGTTGGAGAACGCGATACCAATTGTTTTGTGCTAATTGTATATAGACGGCTAGCAAAGGATCGGGTCTCATCACAAACGTTACCGTGGCTTATGCCAAAGCTCGCGGACCACATCCAATGGTACGGCTCGCTCCGTATCGAGTCGAAGAGCTTCGAGTGCGATGTAACTATAAAGGCGAAAGTTTCCTGCTGGCATAAAGCACTTTTTGAGATCGAACTCCGCCGTCCCAACAAACCTAGACTTTTAGACACCACAACATGCACCCGCTGAATCTCAAGCTGAACCCGATGTCATGTACCACGAGCTGGGAGGATAATTTTACGAGAAACACACATGCCAGAATAAGCGAGCATGTTACTAAGAAAGAATGCCAGCTCGGTCAATCCAAAGATACAGTCGTAGATGGCATTGAAGTGATGGGACAAGAGGCCATACCTTTCAACAATGCGCACGAGCAAGTACCACGGCCCTCAGACAAGACCGAAGATATACTAGGACCGACCGTCGCATTTGAGGTCATGCATACGAAATTTATTAAATCATCTCATGTTGCCAACAGCAGTACGATCCGAGAGTGGAATGACGCACGACCGGTTGCACTCATTTCTTCACGTCCAGCTTCAACAACTGTTTTCAATAGCAGGTTAGATCGGAGATCACGATTACTTATTGAGAGCAAAACAGGTTGCCAGAAACTAAGTGCTGCTCAACAGATACGCGCCGTTATTGATATGCAAAATGTGTCGTTTCCCAAGAATGGAGGACCTGCATTACGAGATCCTGAGCTGTGCGAACCCGACTCCATGAAGTATGTGCCGGAATGGGCGTCAATTCCTCCCCCTCGATTTCGCTCACGCAAGATGAAGACCCAAAAGGATCGACATGAAAAAATGCAGGAGTGGTGGTTGCAGCGTTGCAATACTCGGCAGCAAGACATCATCAGCACGACCGAAGATGCATCCGTTATTCAAGAAGTTCTTATGCCAGAACGAAATACAATCACTACGCCTAGAGATACTCCAAAATTCAGGCTGCGAAGCGGGTTACGCTCTCGAGTCCACTATAATGCCACAGATCGTGCGGATGATATGTGAATTGATAGAAGCTGCGGGTGAAGTGTCTATACTTTTACAACATACACTTGTCTCAACTTAAATCTCTATTGTTGTAACTGTACAATGCAGTGTGGATATCTGATATAACGGAGTTGTTTATTTCTTCGCTACAATTCAGACGTTCCTTGGTACCCTTATTCCAGTTTCTGTATGCAAGTTAATCCGCTTCTAAGATCAGAAGCTCCTAGCACCTGTCTTCCCCAACTCTGCAAACTCTACTATTTCTGCTATAGTGCTTCTAAAGGTAGCGAAGATAATATTGCTTTAAGGTAGTGCTGAGAAGCTGATCCGATTGCTCAAAGTGTATTGCACTTTCTACTACAATACTGCTAAAATAGACTAGGCTGTAAACCCGTACGATACCTAAAACGACGACCATTTTTCAGGAATTCCCGGATTTAATAATCCTGATGCTGAAGACTGACGATCCATTGGTTACGTCTTCTGCACCCCGTCAAGATATGCTTGACCTCTATAGTATGTAGCCTTCGTTATAAAGAAGACGTTTTTATCAGATAGGTTAAAAATGCATCCCTCAAGCATCTACCTGGTCGCACGCGTGATCAACATCTGTGGCTGCAGGTTGTTCGACAGCAAACAGACCATGCTGATCTGCCCGTCCGCGATCGATTCGACAACCTCGCCACTGAAATGGCTGTATGGGAGAGATGCGCATTTGCCCTCGAAAATGTCACGAAAGACCGCGATACTTTATCCTTCTTCCGCTGTTGCGTTGCAATGGCTTGACGACAGTCGCTGAGAAGAATCTTGCAAACAACGAGGTAAAAGACTGCCCTATGTTCATGTGCATTGCGACGAGCTTCCAAAGCCCATTTTTACAAAGACTTGACAGACCCGTGTATGCTCGGGCTCCTCGATGTCGTCCAGCGTCAATTCTTTATCTGCTTCTGCAGTCTTTCTTCCCGCTTCCGAATCTCGTCTCGCCACTGCTTGGTTGCTAGATTCCAGCCTCACGTTCGCCATTTGATTTATCAAGATAGCTAGTAGCTTCCAACGCGCACTGTACGAAGGTGTCATCTGGACCTCTCTTCGATTGTAACAAGGATTTTAGCTGCTCTGCTCCGCCTGGTCGTGGTCCATCGATCGCCTGAATATCGGCACTGGCGCATTGCTGCATCCATTTCTACTGCTTCTCGGCCTCGATTTTGGCCGCACGATCAGCCCCGGTGGCATTTTTGGGCGACATTGCTAGCTTGCTTATAGATTATTGATCAGGGAGGCTGTTCGCTAATTCTGCTAGGATGAGTGCTCGGGCTACCCATGTTGTGGCTTGAGACAGCACTGTTTGGTTCCCACAGGTCGGTTTGGCGCGCGCGCCTCGGTGTAGTTTGTTTAGATTGTGATCAGTGTGCTGAGTAGATAGGCAATCAGCCACTATGCTCTTTGAGTTTGGCATATCCTTAAGATTCAGGTCTGGTTTACTATTCTAGCTCTGAGCTGTGTTGGAAGTTACGATTTTACGACATGAGCAGGTTGCAAACATGTTCAGGAAGATCATGGGTTCTGGAAGGATACCTCTGGCCGGGAATTTCAGAATTTGCATCTTGATCCTTCGTGTCATCGCATTAGAATCTAGTTTCCATCTACAGCCTACCCTCATGTACAATCGTCACCTCCATCCCATATTGTGACTGTCCATTTCATTCTCGAACAAGTTACGGACCCGATGAAGCATCTCATTTCATACCCGTTGGCCGCGTGGAGGAGTACACAAGGATCACAACGGAAGTTATCAGCCAGAAATGCATTACTATAAAGTATGCATCACCAGGTGCCCATCGCGGTATCAGTCTGGAATGATGACCAACGCGGAAAAAAGGAATAGCTGACAGTGGTAACTCCAACGCAGAAAATTCCATTCTGCTCCTCTATATCGCTTCTCAAGCGTGATCCAGCTGGCAATTATCATTTCCAATGCTCATCCTCGATCTTGAAAGCAAGGTCTTTTCTGATTTACAAGAATCTGCAGCACCGAGGATTCGGCTGAATTTCTTTGGTTCTTATGAGAGCGAATATCGAGGTCTGTTGATTTGGCATGAGCTGAAAGTGCCAGTGTGGATATGAGGGATGTTTTTGAAACCAATTCCACTGCTCATTATTCTTTCTAACGTAGTATCGATGGTAAAGCTGTAATTTCGTAGTGTCATCTTCGTCAATAGAACACAGCACGATAAAAGTGTTCCTTAGATTCGGGTACAATGGATAAATTTCTATACTGCCCCGGGTCACAATCTTTCCCATGAATGAGCCTAGAAACAAGTCTCGTTCAAACGAGGTGCAAAGATCATGCCACATTTCTATGTCTAAGTTAGTCTACGGAATACATAATGCTCGCTAAAATCACAATGCGTAACGCTAAGATACCAGTCTTCAATGTTCCGTCCAACCGATTCTATAAAGGTTATATCCGGTCTCATCACCTCGCCCGATGCCCCTTCTCTTATCTACACGCTCCGCCTCCAGTATCTTGAAAAAACATCCCGCCTCATTCCTCGGGCACAATGCTGGCGCAAAAGCAGCTTCGACGGTCTCTGGTATGCCTTCAAACTTGCCTGTTTTACGAACTGTGACCATGAGCCAGAAATTGCCATTAGGCTTGATCAGATGCGCAGCACAATCGCGCAACCAAGCAGCATGTTCTGGTGCATATACGACATCAGAGGCGATGAGCATGTCGGCAGTCCGACGAAGCTCTGGAAGGGGCTGAGACCAGTCTAAAATCATCGTGTCCACAGAGCAAGTGTCATCGGCGCAAGAGGAGCTGTTTGTGGCAATATTCACCTCACAGTTCTCGAGAACAGCAGGATGAAAGTCCGTGGCGGTGATGCGTGGTTTGCTCATGCCGAATTCCGAGCACAGTTTGGCGAGCGTCAGACTTACGAGACCAGTGCCAGCACCAAGCTCGATAATATTGGCAGAATCAGGCAGACCGTTGCGTTCGAGACCGAAGCGCTTAGGCTCCGCGCACATCATGCTGCTCAATACGATACTCGCACCCCACGACTGGAGGCCGACATCCGTGTGGTCGGAGCCAGATAGTGGCGCGTCGTTGAGCGTCACGTTGATTCCATTTCCTTGAGCAGTTGGGAAGGAGAAGTTGCGAGTCAACGCTTCTTCCTCGCGTTCGTTATTGGAATCGGAAAACGATGACAGGATGAAAGCTGCATCATCCATCATCTCACTGCGAATGTCGTCGTCAAAATCCATCTCTTCCAACCGGGATATCAGCGAAGTGAGCCATCGCATAGCAAAAGTGCGCTCGAATCGGTCGGCGCGCAAGGTCGCTATCACCTCCTCCAGCGCTGCTTCTTCATCTTCATCCTCATCATGAGATACATATCCGGAGTCGACCGGTACGGGCGTCGACGCTGCAGGGATCTGTCTGCGCTTAGGTGTCGGCTTGATCGCGATTGGCAGACGCAGGGGACAGTATAATCCTCGTAATTTGTGAAGAGAAGACTTGATATCGGCCTCAGACGCAGTTGCAATTCGCTTGACAGATACAAGACTACTGGAAGGAGGCAGGCAAGAGCCCGTGAAATTTCCGCTCATCTGATGCAGTTGAGAAAAGGAAACGGAAGCACAACGCTGCGATAGCGAGTGTGGGGAAAGGAAAGAAGGTGGAGAGAACGTAGAGAAACGAATTGAAGATAAGAGATAAG
Source organism: Coniothyrium glycines (assembly GCA_025742365.1). NCBI lineage: Eukaryota > Fungi > Ascomycota > Dothideomycetes > Pleosporales > Coniothyriaceae > Coniothyrium > Coniothyrium glycines. The sequence goes on from JAMXIJ010000023.1 coordinate 250,124, forward strand.
ACCAGGTCGGCGTTGCGACGTGCGTCCTAGATGAAGCAGAGTCTAGCCTCGGACAACGTCGCAATATCCAGAAATTTTCACCGCCTCTCGTTTGACATCGTGGGCTCGTTTGCGGCTAAGGAGATAAGCATGATTCCTGCTACACTGATACATACTTTTGGCCTTTGACAGACAAGACGACATAAGGATATGACCAATGTGTACTTCTCGACGGTTGTCTGTCTCTCACAGACCCTCATTTACAATGATTGCTTTGACCATTGTGAAGGCAAAGGACAAAGACTTCGAGCCGCGCCACGTGGATCAATTTTTGAGCCTCTTCCAGACTAAGCCCGATTAGTCCTGATGCAAGATTGCCGAAGCTGCCGAAACCTAGCTCGCCACCACCGGAACCAGGATTAGGTTTGCACCGGGACGACCTTGGTATACCACATTGGGCATGTCTCTATGAAACACGTTGATTCTTGCACTAGTGGCTTGGAACCAAAGTCCTCGGCGGCTTCTTAGATCACAGGGTATGCCAGCCACGACGATTTCCAAATCCATGCGTGAACTGTTGGGACATATGCGTGCCGCCCTGCTTCAGGTGCTCTCCATGATCTGAAATCGTTCTTGTCACTTCTTTTCCGCGTACTAACCAGCATGTTCTCGATGATGAACTTGCCAAGTTCACCCAAAGACTTACAATCTCACATAAGACGAGTAGTGCGGCCTCTCCTATAGTGCACGTTGACATTGCTTACAAAGGCCACTTTCGACTCAATCGCATGGCTTTGCTGACGTACCCTCATAACGTGGACATGAAGAAACAAAGAGAGAGCCATGAGGTGACCACGTCGGAGTGTTCATTGCTTATAACCTGTTGAAGACAGTCTCTGAGATTGCTTTCTTATAGCGTGATTTCAAACGGAATGCTCGCTGCTCAGTGCTGATCTGAAAGTGGCCGCTGAAGCATTCATACAAAAGGATTTCATAATTAACTCCGTGCTTGAACTGTGGTACCCACCGCCATATTCATGCGCAGAGTTGCTCAGCACGCAGATCCTTTTTGCACGATTGATCAGCAAGTATTTTAAGCACACCCAATGATGTTGTGAGGCCAAATGTCAGCCTACGTAACGCTGCTTCTCAAATTTGGTGAGCATTGGAATCAGACTTGGGAATGGCTCCAGGAGGTTCGTAGTCCGCCATCACCATGACAATTGTAGAGACTGAAGTTGACCCGATGTACAAGTTCAATTACAAAAGGACTACTACGTGCCGTACTTTGAGGGCACGGAACCACTATATATTGAGCCGATGGCGATCGAGTTATGGAATAGAATGCCGAACAATGAGTGGATCTTCGTCAAGGAAAGCGTCACGAGCACAGTTTGATATCAGCGCTACGTGTTAGCTCTGTAAAGAGAGTACTGATATGCTTGGTTTCGCGTTTTGCTCTTGTCTCTCACGGGCCCTAGCTATATGCTTAAACAAAAGTCGTCGTAGTTTGGCATCAATTTAGTTCCGATGTCTCTGCCTATCATTGTACCAACTGTGCAATCTGAGATCGTATCGTTCACTGTCGTATCCTTCCGCTAAGTACTGCCATCAAGCACAGATTCGCGCCAAGTGTCCGTCCACCCACATCATAATGCCACCACAATAACCACAGCATCCAGAGCTTACACTGTTCAAGTATCAGCGATCTCTATTGTGCAATATCTCAACGCCAGGATGTTGATGTACATGTGGAATACACTGTCATCAAGCACACTTGATTTGGGACAATCATGGAAATCTCTAAGAGACTTAGCAAACGGATATCACACTACATGTCGGGAGTGACAAGATGATACTATGGGCCTATGACGGCTAGCAGCCGAACACCAAACGCTTATGGAGCCTCGTGCTCCAGTCTCCACAGAACGAAACACCATCTCGTCGAGGATACGCTAGGACAAAAGGAGACTGCGCCTCGGCAGGGCCACTAGCGTCATTGCACTGTTCACATGCTTCGGTCCTGAACCGTGCACATTCATCATCGATCACAAGCTTCCGAGCGCGCCAAATACCCCGGACTCCCCAGATTTGTACATTAAGCCTCGGAGTGACCTCCCCAGCGCCCTCTGTCTCCATACATAGTAACCTAAGCATACCTCATATTCTTTGTTGCACGCGACTCGACTCAACCCACTTCAGACGAACACAATACCATCACAATCATGTCTCTCAAGCTAGGTACGTCGATCTCCCCCGTGTATGGTTACATATGGATCATGTCACGAGAGAAGACACGCACACGCACACACACAAAACACGTAGCCTCTGATCCTCCCTCCCCACAACATCTACCATCCGCCACAATCCATTTCACCCCTTCACACTCTCCCCCAGCTTGACCCCACAAATCTTGCCCGCCCTTCTAACCCCCCACCAGACGCCTTCCCCTCCTCCGCAGCCTTTGACGAAATCTCCCGCGCCCTCTCCGCCTCCCCCGCCGACCGCAAAGACGCCCTCAAAAAGGGCGGCGCAATCTTCGCCTTCACCCTCAAGAACCCCGCCGGCGAGCAAGAATCCTGGTACATTGACCTCAAAGACAGCGGCACCGTCGGCAGGGGCGCTGCACCGGCGGGCAAGAAAGCCGCCGTCACGCTCTCGCTCAGCGACGCCGAGTTCGCCAACCTCGTCGCCGGCAAGGCCAACGCGCAGAAGCTGTTCATGGCCGGCAAGCTCAAGGTCAAAGGAGACGTCATGAAGGCGACCCGCCTGACCGACATCTTGAAGAAGGCTCAGCCTGCTGCGCCAAAGTTATAGCCGAGGGGAGGGGGGCTTGTAGGCGCTTGCGGTAGATGAATGTATATTATACCACGATAGAAAGGGGTCTGCGCTACATTCCCACGCACGAGCTTCGCATGCTGAATCACAATAAAACCTGTGCAAATCGTGTCTATCGTAGTTTCTGCATCGTCGCGGATCCTCTGGTGCTGCCGAGTCCACACGTTGTTGGCGGAGTGAGGATTATGAATGCGTCGCGGCGGCTACCACATCATCACGACATCTGGTATATACGTGACATTTGACAACAGCCGCAATGCTCAGATAACAGTCAAGGCGACGAAGTTACAAGCCACGGTACTTTGTACTCACCATCACCGTCGTTGTTTATCGCCCATCACTAAAGTAAAGTCCGCAAGACAATTCCAAACACAAAGAAACTATCATTTCGAAAGAGCGTGTGTATGCTCCTCGCATCATATCTACATATATATTTATATATACTTTTTATCTCGTACCGTCTCACATCGTAAAAGGTATAGTCATGAAGAGCAGGTCTGGCCGTGAAGTCGTGAAAGGAGCGTCGTGACTCGTGACACATGCGTCGTAGAGTGAATAAAGGAGACATGAGTAAAAGTGGCCCAGAGAAAAAGAAAATAAAGCAAGAAAGAAAGAAAGGAAGAAAGAGAGAGGAAATTCGAGGAATTCCTTTTGCTGTTCAAACGTCAAACGCGCCAATTTCACCGTTTCGTTAACAAACCCAGGGGTATCAACCGTGCGTAATACTTGACACAAAGGCCACACAGTAAGAAAACTTTATACCAGCACATATGCATACACACCCCCACCCCCCCGAAGCACCAATACCGGATTTTGCAACAAGCAGCGTACAAGTGGATTCACCTGACCATGACAACGCCGTTTGGCTTCCAACTAGCAAGTCGTGAGAAGCGACCGCCCCAGAAGCTGTCTTTGGACGCCGGAGATTTCCTGGGCGTGCTCTTCGGCTTGCCTAGCCAGCGCGACAGCGCGTGTGCATTGCGCTCTCTGCCGCTGACTGCGTCGATTGCGTGCTCGACTTCCTCGAGCAGCGGGCCCATGATGCGCGGTTCGCAGTCCACGGGGCTGAGCATGATGGGCACATCCATGACCTCCAGCTGCGTGCGTTTCCAGCGGTCGTTGCCCGCGATTTGCGTCAGTGGTTCGAGGGCAGCGTCCCAGTTGCCCTCGCGGAGCTTGACGTCTTCGAAGTTGAACTCGAGGAGACTGCGGCGGTGTTTGTGGATAAAGTCGCTGATCTGCGAGGAGTCCATGATGGCGTTTTCGAGCTCCATGTATTTGAGGCGTGTGAAGTTGAGAGGGCGGGGACCACGGACTTGGCCGCGCATGGAGGGGTGCATGGATTCTTCGTGGACGGGGAGCATGCAGGGTTCTTTGTCGAGGGAAAGGGGGGAAGGACCGCGCTCGCCTTTCCAGCGGAAGAAGAGACGCGTTAGACCACGTGATAGCGTTCGTAGATAGGCGTGCAGGATGCGAAGTTGTTCCAGCGATTGGGCACGTTGCTTCATTGAGGTGGACGAAAAGGAGATAGATTCCATGCATATCGACAGGCGCCGTATTTGGGTCCAGCGCTTTGCTGATGATGGTGTGCTTCCAAATCCGTGCATCGGGTGTAGATAGAGAAGGCCGCCAGGGTGGATGGGATGAAGTGAGAGGGCAGAAAGGCTGTACAATGGCGCGCGTTCGACTGCTAATCGGAGTGAGATCAGCGCGTAATCTACCGCACTTCTTCGGTTACGTGGCGCATGATCGGATCCTGGACAGGAGATCTTGAGATGTGTGAGATTGACAAGCTCCGAAAAGCCGGCGACGAAGGCTGGGACATTCGTCGCGGCATGGAAAAGCGGTGGATATTGTTTGACGAGCAGATCTTGCATTTCCCAGCTACCGTATTTTGGCGTTTTATCCTTGGCTGGTCCTGCCGAGTTCTGAATCTGGGGCTCATAGATGAATTGCTTCTCTGCGCCAGTTTCCGGATCAACAATGGGAGGAAGTAACGTATCGGGTCCATGCGGCATGTGGAAAGTGAAAGTCTTCACGTGATGTCCTATTCTCGAGAGGGCCTCGATACGCGCGGGCTTTGAGAAGGTTGATGTTTTGAACGTGACAGTGAGCGATTCGAACAGTCGTGGAGCTGCCTTTGCAGAGAAGTCATGGCAAACCAGGCGGAATTTGGATAAATGTTCGGGTTCCATGTACTGAAGTACGGTGTCGCGACATTGGTCGTTCAGCCAGAAGCGCAAGAATACCGAGCTTGTTGACAACACCAAGTTGCATATGGAGCCGTTGGAGCGAATGGCTTGAGTTCATTAGCGATGAGGAAAGCGCATCGCGCAATGATAGCTTACATCGTCCATCCACCGTAGTAGCTGGTGTCAAGGGGATCTCTCCGAAGAGCAACTTTGAGCTCGCGCGCGACACTGTTGTCGCAGCGCTTGCATAGCTACTGTGACTCTCGCCTGAGTAAGATCGCTTGAGCGGCGGTGGCGCAGCTCGTTGGGGGTACATGATGGGTTTGTGGTGGTCGCATTCAAGTTATTATCTTTAGGTATCGTCAACGGTCGTTTCGTCCGGTGTAGAAATCGCATCAAAGTCGTGATTGTGTATTGGTTTCAAACGACCAGCATTCGAAAGGCCTCAGTCAGGAATCCAGGCAGACTGGTCCATCGCGAAGTGCCAGTATTTACTGCGACTACTCGAAAGCGGGGCCGTGGGACACGTGAGATGCAAGTGTGAGTCAAACATGTTCGTCTCTGCCCAGCGATTGCCGTGCGCACATCCAGCTCTTCTAGATTAGGTCAGAGTATTGAGGGAGAAACACGACCATATCACGGTGGGAGAGCGTGTTCTTATGGTGTTTGACGCGACGATTCGACCATGAGGTCGAGTGGGGCTGTCGCCTGGGGTCGGCATGAAACGCTTCGCTCTAGCTGGCCTATCGGATGGGTGAATGTCTGGGTAGTGTATGCGGGTGGTGCAGTAGTCGTGCAGGAAGATCCAGGGCGAGGTGGCTGGGCGCCGTCGACTGGCGGTCAGCGATCCCAAGTCGCGTGCGCTGCGGGCTTTACTGCAAACTAGGTAATGAGTCGACAGACGCGTCGTTCCTGGACCCCAAGCTCTTGCGTTGCCGCAGCGAGTCGCGATTCGAGGAAACAAAACAACAACAGCTGCATCCGCAGCACTGGCAGCGGCCCTGCGCGTCTGTTTGGACGGAGGAAACTTGTTCTGAAACAAAGTTATCGATTGCTAGCCGATGAGGCTGGCTCTGGAAGAAGACGACTGCGACAAGTGTGACATTTCGTGAGCTCAACACCAAGACGTGTCAATACCATGCCATATAAGTACGACAATGCTCGCTGCGGAAAATCGAGCGATACAACGTTCTCTGCGGAAGATCATACCGGTATCCCCGACGTGTCGCAAGACATCGACGCAAACAATCGACCTGGTACCATACCTACTCTACCACAACATCAGACGCGTCCGTACTAGGTACATAGGTAGGTAGGTACACACAACGCGAGATCCCGCAGACACATCCCATCGCGATTTCCTTGGCAGAATAAATACTCGTCGACCGCGTAAATGCCGCACTTGCATACCTAGGTAGAGGGGTGGCGGGTTTCGAGGCTGCCGCCATGCTGACCGGTCACCCCGCCTGACCGGCCACACTTCACTGGCTGGGATACCTACGCTCAGGCAAGGAGATCCGGATAACATGGTTGCTCGACATGTTTAACTTGGCAATACGTGACTGGATGGGTACGGGCTCTTGCACACATCATCGAGTTCTGTACCGTCCATGTACTCGCCCCATAGAATGTCGATATAGCATTAATTACAAAAGGTTTAGCATCCCAAAGAAGAGATTTATGTTCCTCGAGTGTACGCTGCTTACATGCACACCACACTGCTATGACCCGTTTCATCTCGAGCATCACAGAACTTATCGCCTCTTCTCATCCGAAAATCTGGGCGCTCCTTCAGGGACTGGTGGGGGTTGGTAGCTTCCCCTGTAGCCATTGATGGGTGGCAAGTCTTGGCCAATCGCGTCTTCGTAGCTCGGTGGTGCATCGTCATACGCGGAGCCGGCAGCTTGATGTTGTACCGGCGTGCCAGAGAACGCGTTCGCGCTGTTGAACCCGGCGTGTGTTGGCGTTGTTGGTGTGTGTGGAGCTTGCATCTGCGGAGGTGGCACACTCAGCATTGCTGGCTTCTGTTGTGCAGCTTCTGCCCTGAACCCAGCCTCCAGCAATGCCTTGGGAGGTGCGATGCCGGACCATACTTTGACGGGCAATCTGAGGGGCAGGACGACTAGCTGATCGGCGCCATGCTCATAGCTTCCGTAGCCAATGCCAATTCGTACTTCAAGCTCATAGTAGCGTGACAAATTACAAGTGGTGAAGGTAGGTGGTACAGTGTTCGGTACAGGCTTGAGAGACCAATACTCTGGGTTGATTGGCACTTCCGTATCTACGGGATCAGATGGAGAGCCGATTGGGATCGCCATGTTGCTAAAAGAGCATAAGATCCAGCTGTTCGACTCGGTGCGAGCTACCTCATGTGCGCGCACTTTTGTGTATCCAATCAGCTCAATCTGCAGCATCTGCAAGTAGATATTCTTCGACCGTTCGCTGGCATTTTTCAGAAGAAGTCGTAGTGGAAGATCGCGATTGCTTGTCAGAATGGCCGGGTTTGGAAGTCGGGCATCAATGGAGATGCGTGGTGATGCACCACCGGTCGCAGGAGATGGCGTGATGCCCAGGGTCGAGTCCTTTTTGTCAAATAGTCCAGGTTTCTTCCCTGCTGCCGGCGTATTCTCCAGAAATTGGTGTTGTCTCCTAGCATACGCCTCGCCGTCAGCCTTCTCCGGCCGTGGTGGTTCTATGGGCAACAGAGTGAAGTTCGCTACAGCCCTAGGATTCTCCTTGAAAAACTGAGGTCTGTTTACTGTCACCTTCACAAAGTACCTAATCTCCGCTTCGCCAGGAAAGCCGGCTAGAGATGGCGGTAATGTCGATTTGATGTGTTGCGTCGGTGTCTTTGCAAATTCGGGAATGGCGCTGGAGAAGGATACGTTCGAGATTGGGTTATTGGTCTGTTGGCAGACGGTGTTCAGGGGTATCTGCGGCAGTCTACTGAGCGGAGTTCTCATGCTTCGTGCCTGTCGATCCTACCTTGAATTGAAAGGGATACTCGTATGAGCCCGCGTTGATGTTGTAGCTAGCCTTGGAGCCTTGCAGCACATCTTCGGGGCGGACATTAGTAGGCCATACGACCTGGGTCTTGTACAGAAACTTGTGCACTTCAAGCACCGGCCTTTGCTTGTCCGGTCTGTTAGGATGAACGGGCGCAAGCAAGCGTGTGCGCGATTCGCCTTCGAGCTTGACGACTATGCTGCTGATATTTGTGGGATTAGGCACCCGCAAAGACACCTTCCCTTGGATGAGGTCGAGGTTTGTGTAGTGCTCATGCGGATGCTCCAGAGCTATTGAAACAATCATTTTCGTGACCTGACTAGGTTATCCCGGATGCCCAGGAGCACGCGCGACGGACTATCAGGTGAACGGGTGTTCGCGATATTTCGAGAAGTAGGTGGACATGTCACGCTTTTTAACAGGATGATGTACCTTTCGTGTGTTATTCAAGACACGCTTAGCGCATTGAGTGTGCCTGAAGAGCAGCGGCTAAGCCCGGCGAACGCGTGTCGTGTGTGAGAGAGTGATGGTGTTGCAAACTGCGGCTGCTACGGAATGTTCAACTCTCAGGCGAGGGGAGGGGTCCCCACGTCATTTCTTGGAAGACAGGGTGTCCGGCACTATCTACATGTACCCAAGTACCGTGCGCCTCAACATCAAGCAATCCGCCATCATCTTCATACGCAAACAATACTCCCAACATCGTCACGACTGGCTGCATGCACCTCTCACAGTGCTGGATTCTATTTTCGCGATGGTCTGACACGGTCTAGGTAATTGCTCATCAGGCGCTTGCACAACACAGCCACAATGACAGCCGCACGCCCGGGAACAAACGCCCCTTATCTCACCAGACTTGAATGTGTCGTGCTCCCAATCCTCTTCTGAGACATCCTTTGCCTTCCGCAGCGTGAAATGAAGCTTCTCTGAGATGGTAACCTATATTGGGCTGACAGATGTCGGACCCCGACGCTATGAGAACATCTACCAGGGTAGTATTCCTGATTTGGCAAGCGATCATGAAAACTCTGTCCTTGAAGCTTTTTACGATAACTGAATCCTGCTGCAGCAGTAATTTTGGTGTTTCCAGTACAGTCCTATCTTTCGTCAAATCGACCAGAACTTCAAGAGCCCTACGGCCGTCGTCGGTGTCATCGTTGTCGTAGTGGTTGTTGGATACCGCTTGTATAATATTCATTCAAACAAGAGTGCTCGTGGGAGCAAACGATCTCAAAGAATCAAGGTTAGCGAGCGACTTCAAGCACGGCAGGTCAGAATGGTCGAAGTCCAGCAATCCAACTGCGAAAATGGACGATGGTGTCAGCCTTTCGGAACGCGCAAAAGTTTGATTGTGATTGGTTCGAGATATTAGGAGGAGGTTCCGTAATGGAGGCTGGCACAGCTGGTGTTGGCCATTCCACCCTGGCTGTCGAGGGTGGTGGTGATGGACTGGCGATGAAGATGCCTGGCGGTGTAGGTGGATTCTCCGGGCGTCGGTTCTCTATGCGCACGATCAGTGTTAAATCCATCCAGGGAATTTCGCACGCACTAATAGCATAGGCTTCGAAAGTCGTAACGAAATCACGACGGCGAAGCTTCTCAAGTCTTGATTGCGCGATCTTGGCTCCCCTGAATTCAACCACTGACTGCTTGCCCTCGGCTGAACGACATCTCAGTTTTGATTGAATATACTCTTGCTCGGCCTTATTGAAGTTTTTCCTGAAACCCCATCTCTTGAAAGCGGCCTCGTATTGAGCCTTGCTAGCTTTTGTTAGTCCAAAACGACACTTATGCTCTCCGTAGTCACCCTACGTTCTCTTGAAAGATCGTTGCTCCATCAGTAGCATGACTTCAGGCAGTGTTCCGGTGTCACCAAAAAACAGCTCTCCAATCTCAGCCTTGCGCTCATCCCATTCGTCATTGGTAGCCTTTCGCTTGGACATGCTTGAGGAGTTCCACGGCGCAACGAGGAGCTCGATTTGAATCAATCGGAGAAGAAGAAGAAGTGAAGGTTCAAGTAAGTCACAGCTAGGGCTAAGAAGAAACTGAAGTGAATTGTGAAAGAGTTGCACGTATTCACGCATTATGTAGGCAGGCTGGGACATGGTCAAGGATATCCGACAAGCTCGTGATTGGTCGGCACCAAAATCTTGCTGCATATCGAGGCGCAAACAATGTAGAAGCTGATTGGCTCGTGCCAAAATCTTGACGCAGATACTGGGTGTCATCTTGACTTGATAGCTCAGCCGCCCACGGTGTGCGATATCACATGACTATGCAATACTGGTATGGCATAATTGGTCGCTGCCAAAATCTTTGGTCGCGACCAGAGTCATACACCTTGCGTCTGCAAACTATATCGGCATTGCTGCAGGACAGCCGCGTTGGGTAGTCTATTCGATCTTGAGAATCGACGTAATTGGTCGCTGCCAAAACCTTGCTCCACTTTGCCTCGCATCGTAATTCATACATTTAGCAGCATAGCCATAGGAAAGGATTTTATTCATTCTCTGCGACAATGTCATTGGATGCTGCCAAGATCTTGCTCCAGCATGTCTCGCCCAATATTCGATTTATTAGTACTTTGCTCCTGCTATCAAGACCACCGTCCTCTATCAATCGCTACGCCGGCGAAAGTCCAACCACATTACTTCTCCTCGTTCAGTCGATTCTTTTCTCGCTTATCATAGGTCTCAGTGCGGAGAGTATCATTGCAATAGTCACCGTTATCGTCACAACACCACCGACCTTGTGGCTGCTCGTGAAGCTATACAAACGAAGGCAATCGAATGGACGAGTCACAAGTAAGTAATCTCGGCAGATCATCAAAATCTTACTGAGACTTTTTCCTCGTAGACCTTGGACTCCCCTTGCATTCCGTCAGTCATGTTGAAGGAACAATACTCACTCGGCGGGACACATACGTCGAGTCTACATTCACAATGATGATAGTCACGCCTGGAAGAACTTCGATCAATCAGACAAACAACATAGAGACGGGGCATCTCGTTCACGACTAGGGTCGTAGGAAGTGTTTCATGAACTGTGCTGCGACAAGTATACAGGTCACTTCCTTTTTCTGTATTGTGAACAAGAAGAACACGGCCTCCGGAAACGTATCGCGCTGCAAGATGGGAGGAACAATATGACAAAACAAACTTACAATCCTGCTGTGCACATGCCATTTGCTCATCCCCACTGAATCCCTTAGCCAGCCTCACATTTCCATCCGAACAAACTTCCGACCTCCCTCCTCCTCCTCTCCATTGTCCGATCACACGCCCTCCCCACACTAACACACCTCCACTCAAACACCAACCCCCGTTCTCCATCCTCTCTCCCTTCATTCCTCTTCACCACAAACCTCTTAACCTCCCTCAAAACATCCCAATCACTCCCCGCCTCACTCCCCATCCGACTATAAAACACCCTCCCCGTCTCCACCCTCAAATACCTCAAACCACCCAACCTCTCCAACCACCCCACCAACGCCTTAATATCGCCCTTCCGACCCGGCGTCTGCGTGACAACCGCATGCCCCACAACCACTCTGCGCACACTCCCCAACATCCCGCCGTCACCGTAGCTCCGACTCCCGCGCCTCCCCCTGGCCCCGCCTCCCTGCTGCAACCCCGCGACAAACCCCAAAAACACATCCAGCGTCGCAAGCTCCACGGCATGCACCTCCTTGCACCGGAGCAGATACTCCCACCCTTCGCACCGCAGCGCGTGGCACGTCTTCAGCAAGCCCAGCGCATACACACTGCTTCGCAGCACCGGTTTCTTGCCCGGCGTCTTGGCGGGGAGACTCGTGACGAGGATGCTGGCCGACGCGGGGACAAGCACGTAGGAGTATATTTCCTGGCGCAGTTCGGCGGGGAGGCGGAGCAGCGGGGATAGCGGCGTCGTGAGGTTGGGCTACATGGGTAAAGATATGTGTTAGGATTTTTTTGGGAATTTGTGTGTGTGAAAAGGAGGAAAGGGAGGCGGTGTTGGGGGGGTCCAGGGGAAAAATGAGAAGTGAAGAGATTGGTAGGTCCTGGGCTACGCGACTACGTTGTAGGATCTTGATTGAGGTGCTGTTGCGTGGCGTACTACTGCTACTACTACATATCCTTGGGAGTAGCCGCTCAGCACTATGTAGACAACAGTCGAATCTGACGGAGAGAAGAGGCGGGAGAGAGATCGAGAGAGAGAGAAGGAAAGGAAACGAGGAGACGGACAGTGAAAGCATTGGCGCGGGGCTTGGACATATGTGTGCGGAGCCACGATGGCATTGCCGTGTGAATGGAGAAATTGACGCAGTAGAGGTAGAGACGGCGCAGGTCTACCTTATTTCCCCCCACAAGCACGTTTTCTAGCTGGCGCGTGTCCAAAGAAATGACGAGTTATATAAGTGTAGGTAAGTGTGTTTCTCCTTGCACAGCCTCGGCCTTGGCATACATGCGAACCGGTCAAACGTCCATGCACATGTGCGACGGGAGGACCAACTTATGTACTCACATTGACGTCGATTCTCACATGCACGCATCCCTGCACGAGATGCTGCACGTGGTCATCTTGCTCGCCTATCACATTCGCATCCCGACGCGGGATTTCGTTAGTGGACAGCCACATCTCTCATAGATACCATCCATCACACACATCACTCCGTATCGTCGACCATAACAAGGTGAATGCAGCGACTACGACACCGCCATCCCTGCATGACTCTTTGCCGTCCCTCTCGCAAGTAATTTCGCCAAACTCCCCCTCGTCTCCCATACTGGCAGCAAGCAACTAACTCCGCTACTTGCAAACACCCAGAGAAAACTGACGACCACCCAGCCAGTGAAGAAACCACGGGAGAAAATATACCCACTGAAAAACATGGGCATGGGGAGTAAGAAGTCGAGGATGAAGGTTAGCACGAACGCAGAAATGCATGCGAGTTTGAAGGCCGCGCGGAGAGAAGGGGGACTGTCTTCTTCTGGAGCGGTGGGGGTGATATGGGCAGGGAGGTGTGCTGGTGTGGGAGAGATTGTCGAAGATGCTGGCGTTTGCACCGCTTCCGCTGCTTTTTCTTTCTCGCTGGCGTCTGAAAGCTCAGGGGAGGTTGCATTTCGTGGTGTCGTTGCCTCACCTGTGCTCGAGCCCTCGGTCACAATCGCGTTGATGGAACGCGTGACATCCCAATCGAAATCATCTGGCTTGACGAGCGAGAGGGTGACGGTAACGATGAGGCCGGTCATAATCGCTGCGAGATTACCAGCCAAGGTAGGATATGAAAGACCGGTCGTGGCAACGGTGATCTCGCCGTAGTAGTGTTTCGCGGTGGTGAGCCAGGCGATGATACCTGTGGCTAGACCAGCGAGGCAGCCTGAGATGGCTCCGACTTTGGTCTGCTTGCGCCAGGTGATGGCGAAGGCAGTAGGGAAGACGGCACCGCCGATGAGTAGACCCATGACCCTGTTTGAAGTTAACTAGAGTCTGTTGCGATGATACACGAGTATGCTTACAGGAACAGCCAGCCAAGATCGATGGATGCGGCATTCCAGATGCAGGCAAAGACCGACATTATCAAGCCAAATGCGCATATCATAAGATGCGAGACGAAGATGAGCTGCTTCGGGGTAGCAGCCGGCTTGATGTAAGCTTTGTACACATCAAAGGTAAGAAGCGAAGATACTGCAATGAGCTCCGCAGAGGCGCACGAGGTAACTGCCATGAAAAGGACAATTAGGAGTGCAATCGCACCACTTTGTCCCAGTAGCGTTTCCGCCGCAAATGCTGCTGCAAGACCAGAAGATATCTGGCCAGACGTAGGCACGTCGGGATAGGTGGGAAAGCGAGGGTTGTCTGTAAGTGCGACGGCCGCAAGACCAAGGGTAGTGGAGAACCCGAAGGGGATGGCGAACCAAGCCAGGCCACCTAATAGGTAGGCTCGGACCGCTGTCGACGGCTTCGAAGCAATGGCACGTTGCCAGTAAGCTTGATCAAGAAAGACCGTGCCGGATCCAGAGCACAACTGGATGACACCGAAGACGAGCCCGTAGTTTGACTTGAGTGTCAAGTAGGATCCGTCCTTGTTTCCCTCGATCGGGCGTTGTGCACCCGCTTTTTTGAGAAGGTCGTACATTGCGCCGGGCGAGCCTATCAAAGGACTTACCGCGTATGCATTGAACATGAAGTAGAGGATGATGATCATGAGGATCAGCGTGTGGCTATAATCGCAGAGAAATGTCGCTCGCAGACCACCAAGAATGACATATGTGCAGACGCCTGAAATTGATGAGTTTTCTGCATACGATTGGCCTGGAATGAACATCCCGACGGGAATGAAGAAGATAGCAGCATACACTGGCATGCCGGTCAAACTCGTCACAACGGCACTACCGCCGAGCAGCAATTGGCTGCCAACCAGGATGTTCGTGACAAAAGCAAATACCATGAATACCAAATGAGCCACAGTTCCATATCTTACCTTGATGATCTCCAAATAGGTATGACATCTAGGAGCGTTCTGCTTGACCTTGCACGCAAGGATCGAGAACATCAGGATCTGGACCGTGGCGCCCGCTGCATACCAGAATGGTCCTGCGACTCCATAGGTGTACGCAACAGTTGATGATTGCAGCAATGTGGCAGCCCAGGTCCACGCAGAGACGATGCCAGAGGCGATGAGTCCTGGCTTGATGGACCGAGAGGCAGTGTTGAACTCTTCCGATCGATGGGTGGAGTATCGAGTGTACTTGTTCTGAAGGTAGGAGATGAACATCATGACAAACCCGAAGAAGAACCCGATGCCCACGACGACGCCTTTCTGATTTCAGTCATATATTTAGAATGGTTGCACTACACGTACCATATCCAGCTCCTACTGGCAATGGCACAGTCGTGTTGTCCGCCATGCTTCGATGTACAATGTTGGTGGGAATATTTCTGTTTTAAATCACTGCGTGCTGCATGAAGTACTATGTAGTGAGGTCGCAAGCCTGATGATGGCGGTTCGCACTGGGCTTATCAACGGTCGACAATCATGCTAATTGAGAACCAGGGCTCACCCTGGCCGTGTCATGTACATTCATGGCTAGTATTTAGTATCCTTGGTAATTAAACGTGATGACCAGTCCTGACAACGACGTCAATCACTGCAGGACCCAGATGATAAGACAGTAAGGTGTTTTTTCGACACGCAGTATCAGTGTACTTGGCTGGTACTAGCCCTCGCCGATCATGCAGTGTAACAGGGATGATTTGTTACTACCAGCCTGATAAACTGCCGATCCTTGTCAAGTCGAGATAAGAAATCCGTTAGCCATGTGGAAACCGTTGGATAAAGCTTGTCATGGCTGCCGACCGGGGCCACCTGCCGAAAGCTTACAAAGTAGAAGATAGGGACGATCATTGAGTCCGATTCCACTCGCTCGGGTACCAATTATCTACATTTATTTGGGGTAGCGTTATCAATGGCTGTTGCGATGTCGCGACATACTTGGAGATGAACGCATGGTTGCAGAAATAGGTTGTACGTCTATGTATGAATTGGTGTACATGTATGGTGTTACAAGTCTTCTTTCGCGAGCATGTCTTGACTTGATGTCAGAAAAGTCCTCAACAGTGCGCACCAGCAACTTACCACAAATGTCCAAGTAGAATGCAATAGCATTGAAGCTACAAATGTTAGCACCTAGAAAGTGATTTTGAGTTCTAAGGTATCGCACTTTCGCTTGCTTCCGGTCAGCTCCCAGAAATACCACTTGAGGCGGTTTGTCCAATTGATGAGATCAAGATGACTGACGCCTATCAATGTGCCTTTGTAGTCGCCCCATTGACTTGAACTTACGCTGTGCTGACTGTTAGCCATCGGAACAGGAGAAGATGTTTCATTTTCACAGTACCTAACCAAGCCGTCGTTAAGGCCCTCTACAGGCTTTATAATGGCATGCGACGGGGCGAAGACGGACCACCGATTTGGTTCAAGAGATGCGCCGTAAGAGTAGTACTTGACATCCGGTATGTCAGGCGTCCGTGGATTGAAGCTATTCTTCATATACTCTTGAGTGAGCTGCGAGAACGCCCCCGTCTCGAAGCCAAAGTACTCCATGACCTTGTATACTCGCTTGATCCGGCGTGCTAGCTCGTCAGCTCAGGTTTCTGGTCTACTGTTGATCACGTACGTCCAATGGTCTCGAACATGTAGTCGGCAAAGGCGGAGCCTCGGTGCGGTGTGGCAACGGTGGTTAACGAGAGGATCTTGAAGTCGGTCGGACGTAGGCGGCTGATCATGTAGCGCGAGTCGAGACCTCTGAAGGAGTTTAGTGTGTGACTCTTCTTGTTACAATGTGTAATATCTACCCCTAGACGCTGTCAGCATGTCTTTATAACCACGGCTTCAAACAAAGTACCATGCTGTGCCTGTCCTGTTGTCAGCAGTTTGCCCATCATACAATCGATCAAGTCATAATCGATATACTCATTTGACATACGCTATGATGTTGACTTGCTTCCCTTTAGCCTTCAAGGCAATACTTTCCGCCAGCTTTGCAGACCTCGCCTCGATACTGCCACTCGGCGGCACAGCTGCCACAATGACCTCGATGCCCTTCTTCGCTAGTGCGTCTGTGATGCCCCGCCAGTAATGTAGGCCGGGTATCAGGGAGCCGGCGAGGCGAAGCTCATCAAAGCCAAGGAGGCCATGCGCGAGCACAATGGTGTTTTTCTAATTCTGCTCAGACTGCAGTGGACAATGGCGGGAGGGGACGTCCTACTGGTGAGGCTGTGCTGGGTCAGTATAGCTCAGGCCTCGCGATTGCGTGGTGAACGTGTACCATACTTCTCTCGCATCACGGCGAAATCATCGACAATTTCACGGCCAAACTGTTGGATGCGCGGGTCTTCTCTGCGCCATGGTGCACTGCTGAATAGGCGGACGCAGCGAGCTTGACGCAGCAGCAACGTTGACAATGGTGAGGGAGGTGAGAGAGGTGAGCGAAGCGTCGCTCGCGTGCAGAGGGCTATCATCGGGTGAGGCGCATTGTGGTGTTGTCACGACGGTGTTGCTGCTCAACCTACAAACTTCGGCGGTCCGCGTTGCGATGACGTACTTGAGAACCACGCGATAAACATAGCACACGACCACGTCCACCAGCATTGCCCATGCGGAGTAATATTGAGTCGGACGTGAGCCTTGATGTAATTGTCACCACGTGAGTCAAAGTGGATGACCACATGATACAACTTTATTGCTCCTCCAATGGCATCGTTTACACCTGATTGAGGCCGATTGAAACCGCGGATACTTCAAGCATTCGCCGGGAGCATTGCAGGTAACCATACATAGTACGTGAATAGATCTATCGATCAAGATGCAAAGGAGCATGCGATCTATCATTTACACCTGCATATGTAAACCACCATGTCACCACCCTGGACTCATCGCAGGACGGTTGATGTGCTAAAGTCTTGACGAGAATCTTTATCATCTGCAATCAATACATGTACGACAGACTCTCAGACGCTACGCTTCTTCAAAATGTAAGACTTCCGCTACTCTTGCTTCCGCGGCGGCTCTGGATTGGCTGTCACCACGGCCTGAATGAGCTGGTCCACAACCTTGCTGCCTGATTTTTTGCCCACGTCCTCAATCTCCTTCACCTTGACGTCTGTTTCCTTCTTTGCATCCTCCTCTGCCTTCTGGTTTCCCGAGCTTTGCTGCGCCGTGTCAGTACTCGTCGACTGGGGCTATCCTGCAGGTTTCAAGCGCACCTCCTTCTCGAACTTCTGGTACTCTTCCTCCTTTTGTTTCCTGTACTCGTCGATCTCCTTTTGCGCTTCGTTTCGGGCGTCCTTTACTCGCTTGGTGCGGTCTGCGCATGTTAGGGCGGTGCTCTGGCGGGGCTGGGTGTGCTAGACGGACATTCTCTTGCTGGCACATGTTAGTTAAGGTTGCTTCTCGTATCACGAGTTCCTCGCACCCTGCTGGACGATCTTTTGAGCTTCGCGCTCTGCCTGCATATCATATTAGTCGAGTGGAAGTCGTCATAGGCGGCGGTGCCGTACATCGAGAAGCGTTTGGATACCCGCTGAGTTCTGGGCGGACTACAAAGCATTAGCTGCACGCTCCAAGGATCTGTCGCATATGAGAACGCACCATCTTGGCTGTGTGGTAAGCGGAGACGTTGTTTATCGGAAGTTGAGCTGCAGAGGGACATGATGCAGCACAGGCCTTGGCACGGCGGTGCAGCTGGCGTGGTCCAAGCTCCCCTCCGCCCAGAAGTTCCGCGACGATGCATGCTCGCATGGTTCGACCGTCAACGGTGCCACAAGAGATTCACATTCTGTACAGAGCGGACCCAGCATGTCTCGGGCCTCACAGATCACGCTGGCGACAACCTGCGCCTTTGCGATTGGCACGGTAGCATTTGTTCATATTGCGCAGAAGAATGACAAAGCTGTGAGTCCACAAGCATTCTACGTGTGGAAGGCGAATAAAGTCTTATTGCTGCGAACAGGCCATGCATGCCGGCGTCATACGAGACTACGAACAACAGCGACTGAAGCGGGAGCGGCAGGCCGATTTCGAAATGCAGCGCGAACTGGAACAAGAATATCGGAAAGTTCAAACCGTCTCAGATGGCGGAGGGCCTGCCTCACCACAAGATGCAGGGCCGGCCCGGTAGCAGCAAAGAATGCATCTACTCACGTCTGCCGCTGCCCGTCGCTCCAAGTACATTGCCGGCGTACTGCTGTATCGAGCCTCATAGCCACAAGGCTGCAGCATCTCAGCCTGGCCATGCGCCCCGCTGTGCCGCCAGTCCACCACTCCGCTCCGCTGTAATGTTTCCAAAACTAGAAGGAGGGCTTTCTCGATTGGTTATCTCCGTACCAGCACAAGATGAGCATCAGATTACTGCAATGGCACAGCCTCCAACATGATTCACTTGCGGTAGCCACATCAAGCTTGGCCATAAGTTACATGGCAGATCGACCGTGACCTGGCGCTCCAAGCAGAGTGTACAACGGTTAGTCCGAAGACACGTAAATCAGACCGTGACGTTTGATGGAGAATAACGTCCCGCCTTGATCGGGCACCAACCAATTTTTGAACGATGTTTACTGAGGAGGCGCCTTCATTGCGGCCCATGTCTCGCACATCTCGTTCATCAAAGACGCACAGTACCTATTAGTCTTCGTATCCCTCACAAAAGATCGAACCACCGAACCAACAGTTTCAGCTGTGCAAACAGTCACAATACCTAATATTGCCACACGAAGCATATCTTCACGTGTCAGCATGCTTGCTCTGTAATCACTCCGCATGCGCATACAGGCATCCTGCCGTAGCAGTGCGCGAAGCGATTCCACCACCTCTCAACGCACATTACAAATGACCAGCACCGGGGTGGGGGCGCAGTCGGTTAATCGGCCGAAATGACACGCTCATTTGCTGGAACTCTCGTCACGGGGTATGGTTGGCCACTCGGTGTTCTTCGATTTCTCCATGAACCGTCTTGGCGGATCTACAGTATGAAGTCATGGTTGTCCAACACTGCTGGCGCATAATTGTTCCCGCACGTCACTGAGCAGCGCACTCGCTCTCCGAGGAAGGTTGGCGGTCCCGACGCAGGCAGCTGTGAGCAAGTTTCCGACTTGCTGTCTTTGTGCTGAAGCTGTGCGCTGACTTCATGTCCCATATCAATGCTCTGTGCGAGGCTTTCTCATCGCTCTATGAGAAGCTGCAATTCGGTTGCGCCACAAAGCCATTTTTTGTTTCTGCAACGGGATTGGCTGTAACACGGAATACATTGGCTCAGGCACAGAGACTAAATTCTCTGGGGAGGCGCAGGGCAGGGCATGTGGAGAGATTAGCGTCGCCAAGACGTCTTTTGCCCCAGGCTTCTTTCATGACGCATGGCAGTGCAATGCTGCACGCTGCATCCTGACCGGCCACGTTGAATAAAGGCCCGCGCTTGTACGTCTCGTGTCGCTCACTAATTCTAAAACAAGTCTTCAGCGACACAGCTTGCAAACGAAATACTACCGTTTGCTGATAACATAACATTGTCATCTTGGGCACGCACAACCAATTGTCACCGGAAACACACCAGTCCGAGATCTAGTGTCGCGGATACATACCTACCTACGGTCTACCTGAGTACCGACTACTACCACTGCGCAACCTTCTTACTCTCACGCCACATCTTCGACATGAAGTTTACACAAGCTTTCGCGCTCGTCGCGCTCGCCACACAAATAAACGCGGCCGCAGTGCCAGAAGCGGAAGCAGACAACACCCTCCACATCCTTCCTGTCTCGGATCGATCGCCTCATGCCGCACCTCTCTTCTCCCCTGACCACACGCTTGAAAAGCGCAAAGGCGGTGGAGGTCGTGGTGGCGGCTCTTCAGGCGGCGGCTCAAGCAGCGGCGGCGGCGGGCGCACAGGAGGCTCCTCGCGTACGTCAGGCACATCCAATACCGGGGGCGCAACCTCCGCAGGTTCAGGTGTAAGTCGTGGCTTCGGCGGTGGTCGCTACTATGGCGGCGGCGCAGCGACACCATACAAGTCTGGAGGCCGCACACCCAACGGCCTCGTCGCTGGTGCGCTCATCGCGCCTGTCGCGCTGTTGGCCATCATGCCAGGAATCTGGTTGTACAACGCATATCCGTACTACTACAATAACCCGTACCGCTTCTACAACCAAAGCGCACGCAACGAGGACAACGACAACAACAACGACCGCCGAGCCCTGCGCACACGTCAGTCTACGGGCGCAAACGAGACGCTACCGGTCATTTGCTTATGCCAGGACTTCGCCGTGTGTGGGTGCGATGAGAACAGCGATCAGACTTACATCAACGATCTCATCGGAAACGGAAGTTATGCAGCGTTGAACAAGACACTCGTCACGGTGTCGCAGGTTAACGGCACTAAGACGCTTGTCCTCAATGGTACACTGGAAAACGGCACAACTGCTCCTGGAGGAACAGACGATGATGAGGGCGCCGCGATGCACCTCAGCGCAGGAAAGTACGCGGGTTACTGGATGATGGGTTTGGTCGTGCTGTACGGTGTATTCGTGTAGGACATCCGGCTCTCTTCTCCCAAAACTTGCAGTACTTGTAACATCACCAGCATGGTGTTTGGCGTTTTCTGGGCGGGATTCTGCTATACTTGCCACATTCTCATTGATGAATATGACGAAGGAAGAGGAGGACGTGGAGGACTCATATACCCTTTATAGAATTTCCTCCCTCCGATTCGAGCTCAATTACCTTTTTTCTTAAATCACAATAATGCTTTCAACATGCTCAAACATGCTCAATTGCTCCGCATTCAATGCTGCCTCGTCAACATCTGACACCCACACCCAGATGCTCGCACAGATCCATCAAACTGCCCTGCAGATAGTTGAGAAAGTAGGAAAAACCCCATCCTACCCCTTTCTCCAACCCCTCAATCCCCCCATCTCCCACAAACACCACAATTTCCCAGTACACCAAAGTCCAGCGTGCCTGTACCTTTATCAACGCAGCCACATCATTCTACCGCTTCTTCCTCCTCCCGGTTTAGGCTGATGTGTGAGGTGCTGGGGGGAAAGTGGTGGGGGTGGGGATGCAGCGTGTGGAGTGGAGAACGCGGTGGGATGCGCGGGGAAGGGTGGCTGGTAAAACGGGGAGGGCGGTGTGATGTATGCGGATGCGTGGGGGCGAGGTGGGGAGGGGGTGTGCTGGGCGGTGGGTGCGACGATGCGGCGGGGTGATGTTTGACGAAGGGAGGGCAGGGGTGCAGAGGTGTTTTGTGTTGGAGGCTATGGAGAGCGTGACGGGATGGTCGTTCCATTGTGTTTCGGTATGGTGGATGGGATGTACATGATGGCGCGTGTAGTGCTTGATCTACTATGCGAGGGTGAGCGTGTTGGGAGTTGACTTAAAGGCAAGTGAACCAGGGAACTACCAAGTGTGATTGATTGCTACCCCTTCGACTTCTTGCTAGTATTCAGAGAGGGCCGCGACGGCGGTGCATGAATTTCTTGGCCCAGAAACAAGCGCGTCTGATCATGGCTGTGTCCCGACCAGTACATTCGATCTCAATGTCCGGATCCGGAGTATGTTGCTGTACAGGGTGTTTTTATGCACCCGTTGCCAAAATTGCAAAAGACGTGCAGTGTAGAGACCGATGGTGCTTTGCATTGCTCGAGTGAAAGTTTGCTTCCACAGGGCGAAAGATTTCCGGTCAATCCAGCAAAGAATACTTTCTCCACAATGGCGGCTATCGGAATGCCTCACGATGACCCTTGGAGTTTTAGGGGCGGCCCGAGGGGACCATTTGTCTGGATGGATGAAGGATCTCGGTAGCATGCAGGTGAGCTGACATGGATGTGATCGGAGCGGTGAAGTCCCTTACCGTTCAACCTTCGACCGTGCAATTTCCGGCTTTGAAGCTGGATCCGAGGAGCCGGTGATGCGGATGCTTGAACCTCATTTGCTTGGTAAATGGAGGTGTAGAATCTTTTGGAATGCTGCTGGAATTCCGTGGGACCATACCGATATCGTGTCGCTGAACATATCTACTGTCGGTTCAATGATATCATACTATCGTGGGCTGTAACTCTTCACGCAATATCTCTAGATGCTTCCGGTGTGACTGATCTTGTGGGACTTTGTCAATATCGCGTTGCAACTTGCAATTAAAGAGGGTAATTTGTGACAGTGAGCATTACATTCAAACCTTACGACTCGATCCAAGCATTCTTGGGGAAAGATTTTGAACAGTATACTTAGGCATAGATAGCTCTGAGGTCGATATCTTCTCCAATTCTGTTATTATGCCCACGCTTCGTAATCTGTGGGCAGATCGTTAACCATTTTCCATTCAGGTAGAACTGACAATGACCCAATTGCACAACGCCCAATTCCTTCGGAGTTAACTTTCATAGAGGTTGATTCGCGGTAAATATAGACTTGGATTCTGCCTCAGTCACGTCGTCTCTTGTTCTGCCTCTAACCTCACCGTGGGGGCCGACTATTCAAATGGTTGCTGTGGCTTGGCATGTTGCGTGCACGATTACTAATTTAAGCCGGCAGTCGAACGACCATACACCCTCGGGAAGCCGAAGTGGCGCCCGGGACTCGGAGTTTGGTATCATCGACAGACGCAGTAGTAATAGTTGTGTGATGTTTCCATGCGGTGCTGGGTGAGACATGCCGCTTGCGCCACATGGACCCGGAAGACGGGAGAGCGCATAGGGCTGCATGGTCGACAGACATTGCAGGTAAGCGTCTTCATCCCAGCGCCAGGTCGTATGACCCGGTACAGAGGATTGGCATTCGGAGCTTTCCTCACCAACACAGATGTCCGGTGCATGAACCATGTCATGCTGGAGGCGTTGCTGAACGTATTCGTGTCCAGTCGACTTCAGCGTCCAAGTCTCAGAGCCTTGGTCTGTATTCTTCCAAGAACATCTCCTTCTCTCGGAGGGGGAAGGTTACTCTCGGCATCACATCTCGTGCGGCGTTCTTGATGCAGTATCTGGAAATAACCGTGGTGGGGATCTGGCGCTGCATGCGCCAGCATGCGAGTCGCCAGGCAGCATTCAGCTGGTCAGCCTTAGCCGTTTGCTAGGTACAGGGCAGGCACAGGGCCTCTCAAAACGGGCACACGTGCCTCAAAGGGTAACTGATGAGAGAAGAGAACACAACTACGCGAATTATTGAGTAATTCCTGTGTCCGCGGTTGATCGGGGATAGTTGGATCGTTATCATGGCAACAGCATTGTGGTGGAGGAACGCCTATGCTGCTAAATATACCGATCCTTGCGGAGCCACTGCCCCGAGAGGGAAATGTACGCGATACACGCCGACCTTGCACCACGACCGAGCTCTATCTTCAGTCCCCCTGACCGTTTGGATGTCGCGGCCCTTCTCTGGCACAGCCTACGCAATCGACTTCGACCACGGTCCGTGATGCGAATGTCGCCGTAAAGAGAGTATTTCTTAATCAGACTCTAGATTGGTCCACGCAAAGGTCTGAGACTGAGTAATCGACGTCAGAAAGTCATCGCCCCTTCGTTCTCGCCTATAGGCGCCCTTCGCTATTCACGGTGTGGCTGGCCTGTTGCTTGCTGCCGGTGTCAGACACAATACCTGTTACTCGCGATTGCAGCCGAAAAAAGACACCTTATACAGCAGCCCAACGGGAGTTACATGGCACGTCTCCTTGGCCTGTCGCTGGTGTCCTACATAGTTGTTCAATACGAGGCGAACGGCGCCGTGCACGTCTTCTCGATGCGCAGTCGAAACCTCGTTCCTTACAAGCTCGAAGGATCCAAACATATTACATGGCCCCAAGCACGAACCAATGATTTGACGAGGCGGGTGATCGGCCACAGCTGCGGGAGCCTCCAAGAAACGAACTACCAATCCCTGCTAAGCGTAACACCATACTACTTCGACTACATGCTAAAGGTCATGATGGCTGTGTCAACCCCCATCAGATGTCCTATCTTAGCGGATTCCGGCTGACTGTGCACGCATCCCTACACACCAGTCTCGTTGCTTCTCGATCCTGCATCAATTCGACTGTGTGCCTGCCCTGTGTGACCCACATTGGTCAATGCTTTCTACTTCAACTTCACTTCTTGTGCTATATATGTTTCTCTGGTACCTCTCAAGTCATGCATTCCCTACCTCATCTATCCTTCCGCTCTCCTTTGGCATCTTGTTTGCTTTGCATACAATCCACGCAATCATTTCTTGGTCATTCAACCAGTCTAGCTCCTCATTTTCGTCCTTCTCCACCCTATTCAAAATGTGTTACCAGGTCGTTGAGCGTTATTCTGTTTGTCGATGTCTCTACTACAGACACGCCATCGATCCCTGTGTCGCCCATGGACAGCGAGGACATATGACTCAAGAGAAGACTGTCCTCGTTGGCTATGCATGCAGCAGTCATAGCAGACATCGTCCATCCACGTATCAATACGCTGGAGTTCTACCGGATTCAGGTTACGAAAGTGGTGACTTCGGTGCAGCGTCCAGACTTCGGTGAATGCATCCACCAATTCAGCATCACCGAACCATCTTGACATTTACGAATGTTTCCTCGCAGCTTTCAGCAACGGCGTTTCAACATGTGTGTACAGGATTACATACCCACATCATCTTTCAGCAAGCCGGTCTTGATTACAGGATGGTTGCATTCACTTCAGTACGCACGGATTACGACTCGAATGTAAGGCATATACACATCAGCAGAGCGTACGGTTCGACTTGGAGTTTTGCGGAATTCTCTTTGCTTTGTGGAGTTGGGTATACACAATGGAGTCATTTTGTCTGAGCACTACAAATAGTGTCCATAGTGTGTCCGTGGGTCGTTCCTGATGAGATTGTCCTTCCGCGGTAGGCATTGGTTTTGGCGTCGATTTCCCAAACTCTATCGTTTCTCCACTTTCTATAGCTCACCTCGAACCATCAATTTGCAATATCATGACTTACTTTTATTGGACACGCGTGAGTCTGCCTCGCGTTCATTGGGGCCAGAGCAATTTCGGGGCGCATGCCCAAAGGAAAACACTACTGCTAACGCAATCCATCCTGCACTGAAGGATGAAGTAAAATTGCCGCAGGTGCCCGAGGCTACTCGGGCGATTATACAGAAGTGAGGAGTGCGAATGGAGATCCTGAAGCTGTGCATGGCGAGTCGGCAACGTCATTGTGCCAAGGCGCTCCGGCATGTGGTCCGCGGTCAGCGCTAGGAACCTGGACTACTTCAACACCGCTACTTGCACTCACTTTCACTCATCAACGCATTCGTCTGCACACAGATGCGTCGGTGAGACAGACGTCACTGAACTCCATCCCCTCCTGTCGCCAGGTCAAACACTCACGATACTGACTTGCCTCGACTCCTCACCGATGCTGTAGTCGACTCATTCGTCGGAACCCCCGACAGTACCGGTGAACATGCGCAGGACCTCAACGACTCGGCATGTTCGTCAGTTCTAAAAAACATTAATACACTTTCGGCACGCTTTTCGAGATCTCGGGAGGGCCGCTGCTTCCGCTAAGGATCTGAATGTTCTCGTTCCGGCCGGTAACCAGCCGCGCCTACATGCGAACGCTGGGCGACCTTGTCACAACCATGTCATTTGATTAGTACCGCGCCTGCCGCCCCAAAAGCGCTACTCCAGGTATTAATGCAAACCATGACTTGGCTGCGTGGCTGCGCATTGAGATACTAGACTTGCCAGGCATCCGACGCTTCTGTCCATTGGTTGGCTGCCGGGGACATCAGCAATCCCCCACCGGGACTGGCCTCAAAAGTTCAGCCCTTTTCCTTCTACTTTAAGAAGAAAAGTTCGCGTCTCAGTACCACTCAGTCGTTCTCTACAGTCCTTCCGAGGCCGCCTCAGATGGCAACGCTCGTAGTCGTCGTTCATGGCTCGTCCAAGCCTATCAACGTCCTTCTGAGATTGCTTTGATCTAATGCTGGTAACCTCAATGTGTCAGTGATTAACATTGCATAAGATCGTCTAGACCGCTTTCCTTTCGAATGATGGTGATATCCAGTCGGATTGCACTCCACACAGCCTCCCAGAACACAAAACATCACAGTTTGATCTTTTGTGCAAATGAAATGCCATGCTTTCATCACCAAAATGCAATGGCCAGAATAGAAATACTTCGTTCCTCTTTCGAGCGTACCTTAGCGATTCACGGTGTTTTCTCAGGAAAATCATCGGAATCACTTACATGTAGCGTTGAAGGCGTAATTGGACAAAGTATGTGGAACAAGATTAAAGTGGTGCTCTGTTGCATTGCCCTCAAAAGCGTACATTCGGTATACATCCAACGACATGTGAGAGGTATGGAAGATGATGGTCTTCGATTTTGTTTGAGTGGCCCTTCTCCTTCCACGGGTTGCGAATTCCTGGGACTTGCAAGCTGTGTCAGTTCACACAACATCATTCGATAAACTATTTTACTATTCCTCACTTTGTGGGAACTCGACTTGTCCGCCAGGACACCGACACTTTCCACTTCAGTATGTCGCTTACACTAGGCAACACCTCACAAGCATCATAGACGAAACTGGCAGTCCCTCAAACTGTCAGGACACGGATATACCAAGCCATGTACTAACACCAGGCGGCACATATGAACAGCCATATCGAAACTATAATAAAATAGAATCAGCCATCTTGTCAAACGGTGCCGCCGCGTAGATGGCCTAGCCAGATACTCGCCACCTGACGTGAGCTTCCAGAACAAGCGCCAACGCTGATGAATGTTGCCATGATTGTCGCGCAATTGTCCCATGCCAGGGCTTAGACTTTTATGACCAACACGATATGTGCTTCTAGTGCTAAATACATATCTCAATCGTGGCAGTGGCGGAGATTCGGCGAGGCTCATTCAATGCCAAACTCCAACTACGCACAAACTTCATCGCCACTGCAGGTCTTCTTTTGAAGTTGTTATCTGTACTCTCTGTCTCAATTTTCTTGCTCCGCCAGTCAACAGGGCTCCGCCGCCACATGTATGGACACGCTCTCTCCACGCCTCAAGCCGGTCGAGCATTCAAAACATGTCTCTGTCAATCATGAAAAATGAACATCTCAAATGAACATCACTGAACTGCAGGCCTGTAGACGAAGGTCAACACATCGTGAACAACGAAATATCGTCCTAGAGGAGGAGCATTGATGTCATAAAGACAGTCACTCCACCCCGTCTCCAGACTATAGACCAACTGACCATCAAAATCACACGCGTATTGTGGTCCTCGATATCAACGTCGACCATATCCTCTCGATCCGACTATGTAGCAAGTTTCGCTCGGGCCGAAGTTCGGTAGGCACAGCAAGCGAGGCTTGCAGGGCGTTCCGAATGACATAGGTAGATGCTACATTTTTTAATAACAGCTAGGAGCGTAGCATATTGCATCGAAGGAGTCGACTCACCCTCGATAGCCGGCGGTCGCGACGGCAAAAGCTTCAAAGCACCGACGAGCTGCTTTTCTCCTGCCACAGAAACTCAGTCACTATACCATGCATAGCTTACGTTATTGATGTGTGTCGTGTAGTCTTTGAACTAAATCCCAGGCTCTTAACATGGCGAACCAGAACGGATGATTCCAGATCGCGCGCTCGTGTTCAACGAGCCCCGTGATTCTGCCGCGGACCTTGAAAAGCGCACGAATGTCCTGCCACTACCTAACTGCTTGCTGTGTTGGCGGCTGCAAAAGTGTCAGAGGGGGTGTCGGAGCTTGGGTAATCCAGCCAAAGGCTACGAGCACCAGGACGGTGTTTGCTGCTGCTGCTCCTGCTGTAAGTTGGTTTGTTTTTCTTTTTTTGCATTGTCTTTTTTTTGTTGCCTGTGTCTTTCGTGCTAGGTGATCGGGGACGTCCGTTGGCGGGTGGGGTGACGTCTAATCATGCCCTCTTTCGTAGCGCTGGAGGATCTGTTCCTGCTTCGTAGATTACATGGAAACTACTACTACTACTACTGCAACTCCAGCTTCTACACGCAAACGCGTCCAGAACCGCGTCACACCCTCGGCCCCCCCGATTGTCGCGGATCTGACGCAACACGGCGAATTTTGAGCGAGGATTGCGGTGCCGGGGAACTGCTGTTCGGACCAGTGTGTTACATACCTACGTTCCGGGGCCGCCCTGATACTTGCATGCTTGCAGGCCTTATGCTCAGTTTTGATTAGCGTGCATGGCTTGGATGAGGACGTGTCATGGGGGGAGGCGGGTATGTGCTCGTGGGCAATTGAGTTGTCGGAGGTCGATGGGTAATGGAGGGTTTTCTGAGGATATTATGGATAGAGATTGCTGAATTTTCACAATGATGCTTTGCAGGTTCCATAATCTTCTTTGGATGACGTGCATACTGTGCGTCCCTTGAGAGTCGCCTTGCGTTTCGTGCAAGGAATGATTGTCCTTCACCAGCTCCAAGAGGATTTGGAAGCAATCAGACAATTAAACACTAGGACATCTGCCATCGTGATCGATACATGTACATAGCATGTAGCGTATCGTACAACGGTTGCCCACGGTTAACAGTTCCCGCACTGATTCGCACACTTAGATTGTCTAGGTTTATTCACAAAGGATTTACTCGTGACTATCAAAAGTGGCGTTCGATATTGCTGCTGACCTGACGGTATGAGATCCGATAAATAGAAACGGTGCAAAGAGTGAGCATCAGCCCGTCACATGCAAATATTCTTATCGTAAACGCCGTGAGAAGTGCCAATTCCCCAAGCCGAATCGAAGTGAAACATAATGTGCACGGAAAGACTATGCCGTCGTCCTTGCATGATCCCTTGACTGCACCCGAAGTTGAATGCACGAAGTCCTCTAAAACGCTGAGAACCATTGCTAAACCAGAACAATTGTCTCGAACTTGGGCGAGGCTTCCACCCAGCGCTTTAGGTAGACCTCGCCGATGCCGAGTCGCTTGTATACCATTGTGCTCCCACTTTGGACGGGTATCGGCGCGATCATCATGATATTCAGCATTGGTGGTTTTTCGTGCTCGTGCAGCAAGTTCCCCTGACTGTCCAGATAGCTCACTTCGGCATAATGTGTGCTTAGAGCTTGTGTAAATAATTCTTTGTTCACCTCCGGATCTACATTGCCACAAGGATAGCAATCAGCAGTAGCAGCACCAGCATCACCTCGGGTTTCTGCGTAATGCGAACATCCCGAGCTGTGCTGGATGGCTTCTTTTTGGATGTCTTGGTAATTGCATCGGCAACCGAAAAAATCGGGAGAAACCTTCCCGCCATAGAAGTCTAGTCTCAGTCGCGCCCAAGATTGTGAATCGCAACGTTGCACCGACAGTGCAAGGAATTTGAGACCTGGCATTCCAGACAAGTCAGACATCTGTACTCGTGGGAGGTCTGGTTTTATGAAGCCTGCTATTTTGCCATACGTTGTCCGCAAAATCATTCCATGCAAAAAACTTCCAGGGAACACTTCCTCCGGGCGGAAAGATGGCATAACTTGTGTACGAACTGCAAGTGACCGAGGGATCAGGGACTGATCTACATTAATGGCTCCGAACGTTTCTTGTGACGTATAGTGGTCAAAAGCTTCATGCCAGTAAAGATTGTAGCTCTTGTCCCACCTTTTCACAAGCCTTTTTACAGACTCTTCTAATGAGATAGGTTCAAGAAGGTCGGAAGGGAGGTCACGTTCGAGACAACCACTCAGCCACGCAAGAGCAGTGCTTTTGAAAGTATTGCCTTGTTCAACGTCGTCATCTCGGGCATACACGGCGGAAATTTGTGTCCACGTCGTACCTTCAATATCAACGTTCGGTCGTCCCCAGTATGCAAGGCTGGTAGCATAAGTCGAAGATAGCTCAAACTGTACTCTCGTTGTTAATGAAGCCCAGGACCAAGTTGGCATGGAGCTGATAGTGAGGATTTCTTGATTTGTTTTGAACTTATTGTCTTCCTCATGATGGGACCGACTCGGGTACCAAAGTAGGTGACAGTCAAAGATGCTCCATGGTATCCCATATGAGGTCTCTTTGCCGAACAAAGCATACAGAATTCCAGAAATAGCCCGCAATCTGTCGGCGGCGTTGGAAAGAGACTTGTTTGAGAAATCTGTTAAGAGTCCCGAAACAGATTTCAAATGATCTAGTGCCAAGATTGCTTGTGATGGTCGCTCAGAATACGTTTTGACGTGTTGTTGGTCTCTTTTCCTTATACAAATCCCGTTGTCGGAGAAATAGACCAGACATGAAGACGCAAGTTCTTCTTGATACGTCCAGCCACGCGAAGCCCATTTGCTTCTTCGAACAAACGAAGTAAAATCTTCTACCTGTTCGACGAGACAGAAATTCTCGTCGAACTCTAGAGTTCTCTTGACCGGCCTCGGACGGCTGACTCCAGCTAGACCATACGAGGCGTCGCCCTCTACAGCAACAATGGTGAATCGCGCTTGAGCATATATAAGAGCCATTTGCTGGATTTGTGTCGCCTTGTGATCCCATGAGCTGTCTTGAACAATACACAAGCGGTCCACCCATAGATAATTCTGACCTAGGTTTTCAGTTGCAATCATTGCATCACGTATTGTCTGAGGAAGTTGAGCGGTGATTAGACTTCCCGGCTTCTCCAGAGATTCAAAATTAGCTTGTGTTGCTTGAAGAAGGTCCAAATCGCAAGAATGAGAGCCCCATACATATGATAGAGCGGCATATGTGCATCCTGTTGCAAGTGGAACTACGCATGAGTTTCTCACGTCGACAACGCGCAGATCTGAAGGAGCCTGGTGCTGGAAATTGATAGCAATATCCACTGAATGCAATGACACGGGCTGCACTACATCGAAGGCAGTGTGATGGTTGTCCATCGTAAGTCCTTTGAACGATTCTAGGATCCAAGTCCAATCGATATATGCACCATTAGAGGAGTGGATATCAAAAGAAGTTCCCAGACGCAGAGTTGACCATCCGTACATGCCGTGAAATGATAATGCAGGACCGTGGCGTGATGGATCAACAATTATTTCGGGGCTCAGTGAGTGTTGCACGAAATAGGCGTTCGAGGTAATGCAAAGCTGACAAATTGACATTTCGTCCCAGTCTAATCCTATCCAGGCGGGATAGATCAGCATGGCTTTTCCATTACAACATTGTAGTAAATGTCGTAAGCGAAGATGCTTGCATTTGGTGCACAGATGGACGAGTGTCGCAGCGTCAGCATCATCGCAGCGCTGGCAAGGTTGATGAAAGATCTCATGCTTGGACGCCATGTCGAGGTATTGGACATCGAAGCTTTGAGCAGCAGGCGTGAGGTATACCTCATCACACAAAGGGCAATCAGACGAGATTTCTGATATTTCATCGTCCATGGGAGTATCTGGAACACGTATTGGAGCATCTTCAGCCTTGGGTGTTTGCATGTTCGCTGATCTGTGCTGCCCTACGGAGAGGGCAATCTCCAACGAACGAGCCTCGATGAAAATGACTTGACTGCAACCAGAAAGACGAGAGCTTGTTGCCGTGGGGTATGTGACCAGTAGAGAGAAGCGGGAGGATAGAGGAGCGAACGTGTAGCGAGCGCGCCCACCATCCATGACTGCCTGGAATCATGTGCACAATGCCTTGGCATGTTCTTCCCTGCTCTTGCCGCCAGAAATTGTTTTGGAAGGAAGGAAGCGATACCCTGCGAGCGGGCGAGTGCACCTTCCTGAGTACATCCTTCCTGAGTACATGGGTCAAGGATAACGCTAGACCACGAACTGCCAATACGCATCCGCTGTCCCTCCTCTGCTCAACATCCTGTCATCATCTCTCAACTCAGCATACATAGATACATCACAGAACACATCAAACAGCACACATCACACATCACAACCATCATCATCGCAACACCGAACATATATCAGCACGAGCAAAACGTAGTTTCTCATTCTTCCTCAAAAAAGATATTGAGTTAAAACCTTCTACATATAAGCGTGCAATTGCCTTTGTCCAGACATCCGGTGCAGCAAGGGCATTGGGTGGAACACTGCCGATGTCTCGTTATCATTTCCGTAGTACGGTAGTCACCTAAAGCGGCGGCGCACACAAAAGGCCTCGCAGTCGTAGGATGAAAAACCTCCAGTTGTAGCGTTGAACACTCTTTACAAAAAAAAAGACACAGGTTTCGTAAAATAATTCCAGCAGCAATGAGCGTGTTGGCGAAAGTATCTACCCATGTGGGCGGGAAAACCCCCCGGCAGCATTGAAGCTGGGAAGAGGGAAGAACGGGAGGAAAAAGAAGAAAAAAAAATTCGTTATTATCATAAATATGCACAGAAAGAAGTTGGGGTCTTCGATGTCAGCAACGTGGAGGCCAAGGAGGACCGAAGAGTAAAAGTATAGGTCCATGGCTCACGACCTGATGAGCACACCCTGGCGGCGGGTAGTCTTTTGCTCATAGACGTGTTCGTCCTCTGAGGAACAATCGGACGAGTCGTCAGAGTAGCCGCAGCGGGCGCCTCCGCAGTCGAGCTTGACGCGGTCCCCTGCGCGCGTGATCCCGTAGCGCTCGCACGTGCAGCAGCTGCTGCCAGAGCTGACGCTGGACGGCGAGGAGCTGTTGGTCGAGCGGGAGGTCAGGGAGGGGACGTCGGAGCCAGACTCGTCGCTGTCGTAGTCGGACGAGTCTTCGTCTTCGGACGACTCGGCGAGCTTTTGCTGGGCGAAGCGGCGGTTCAGGGCTTCGAGAGTGGTCTTGTCGTACTGGGTGGCAATGACTTGGCGCGTCTCGTGCGGGCGCTGGGGTTTCGGAGCGACGATGCGTTCAGGGCTGAGGCCGCGGCCCTTGGGAATGGAGGCGGTAGAGACGCGGCGGGCTTTGCGGTCGGCAGTGCTGCTTGAGGAGGTCTTGGACTTGGCGGCGGGGATGTCGATGATGTTGAGCTTGCGGCCGGTGGTGGGCTCGGTGGTGTGGTCTTTGGCGGGGTCGTGCGAGACGTGGTAGCCGTCGATGATGTACTGTGGGGCCATTAGCACGTGATTCGTCTTGTGTGAGATGAGATGGTAAACGTACATAGTACCAGTATCGCTGGCCCTGCTTCAAGGTCGCGCCCTGGAACTTGAAGCATCCCATCCAGCCACCGGACTTCTTGGGGTCCTTGGAAAGAGGAAGTTGACCCTGGTAGCCATCCCAGGAGCCGAGCAAGTGCACGGTCTTGCAGTTGGCTGAAGTGCGGAGAGTGAAGTTGAGTTGAATAGCGGCCATTGTGATGTTGTTCGGGTTCTTTCTGTGGAAAAGTTTGAAGTATGATAGTAATTTATTTGTTCTTTCGAATCGTCCGGGCCAAGCTAATGGATAGACGTCGGATTGCTGTAGAAGCTGTGTGTAAAGAGTCGTGGAGGTTGCGAGTTTGCGCGATTATCGTGAAAAGTGTCGATGGTGGTTCAAAAAGTTCGTTTCGAGCAAGTAGAGCTGTGTATTACGTCTGGATGTGGACCGGCCACGAGGATTGGAAGTGAATTAGTGGTAAAAGGGTGGTATAAAAGGTTGGTCGGTAGTGGTAGTGGTATTATGGTGGCACCAGGCCTGGGAGAGTGTAGAGGAGAGGGAGAAGGGGAAAGGGTAAAAAAGAATAGAGAAAAACGAGAACACAACAGCTCTGAAAACTTCACACGCTTGCTGAAGAGAAAAAACAGAGCAGAGGCGGGCGGCCTGGGGCCTACTTATCTAGAGCAGGCACAACATTGCAGGTTGCACGATTGGCGTAGCGAGGGCTGCAGCGCATTCGCAGGGCGCAGGGTAGACTAGTCGACTAGGCCCGGTGCGGGACAGGTGTGGCCGGACCGGCGAGGAGTTGATTGCTTGTGCAGGGAGCAAGGCGCAATCGGGTGTGGAGAGCAGTCTATCGAATGTGCGGCGAGCGCTTGATGCAAGAGTGGGAGTGGTCGAGGGCGCTGCGGTGTGTAGCCTGGCTGCAAACAGTCGCCCAATGGGAGGCCGGCGCCGGGACAAGCCATGTGACGCGACAATGTGCGAGGTGCAGCTGGGCCGGCTGTAGCCTGTCACACTGCAGTCCAACAACAAGGGCTGCTAATTGCTCTGCATCTGGCCGACAGTCGACAGCTAAGTTGGTCGGCTTGATCGAGATGGGACGCGGGCTGCAGTCTGCCTCCCATGTCTGGTCTGCAGCTATACACAGTATGCAGCATGCTCCCTGCCGCATCGAGGCCTATTTACAGCCATTCCGTGTCTGGCCCAACATCCCCCCCCTCCCCCTCCCCCACCAACCCAATCACATCCACCACCCGTCTCACCGTCGATCAACTAATAACCCCCAAAGCAGGTTACGGGCGGCTAACAGCCTATGTGGCTGGCTCTGTCCCCAACTTCCCCAACCAACCACGCCGTCCCGTCGCCAACCTCTCTCTCTCTTCCTCTGCCTCCAGAATTCAGATTGCACCATGCAGATGCTCCGGTCGGCGTGCGGGTCACGACTCACGACTGGCGACGTTGCCCATGTTGATGTGGAGACTGACATGCCATTGCCCACTCGTACATCGTCATGGGCCTTGATCGCACTGCATGTACGGGAGGAGCCAGCACGTCATGATAGGTATAGGTATACCTATGCGAAATTTGCATCCCAGGATGCACAGAAGAAAATTAGGCAGGGACGGACGGGGCGCTCTCTCAGAGTCTCTCTCTTGCTGTCGTGTTTCGCTCCCAACCGTGGCTGGTCTCGGAGGAAGCGAAGCTAGAAGTTATGTAGGTAGGTATGTATGTAACCCCCCCAACGGATACTGGATACCTACATGTACCTAGACAAGAACCGCTCCGATTTCTGCACTAGGCACGGCGCATTGCAGTTACGATCCACACCTGCAGCCTGCAATCAACTACATGTACATGTACATAATAGCCCCTCACGTCAGGCAACAAACGTGGGAAAAAAGGTGGTTGATGATGCTCGTGCCTACGCATACGCGCCCTTCAGCATGGGCTGCATCAACGGATTCCTTGCACGCACTTTTGTCGAGTTCCTTGCCGACCACCCTACCTACCTACCTACCTAGGTACCTTGTCACTAGGACATTGGTGGTCACACGCACTCCAGCCACCTTTTCCCCCGACACAAGTCATCCCTGTCACGCAAGCCATTGCATAGATTCGTTAATCACTCCCTCCCGCCTATGCAGCCTCGGGTCGTCGTCGTCGTCGTCGTCGACTCCACTTCTGGGTAGGTCATCAGGATATCGCACAAGGATTGGCTACGGGCTATCTACCCCATGAGAAGGTTCTCTAGCTCTTCTGGAGTCAACGTGCTCTTTCTCCGCTTTGCCCTCCCACCAAGTCGCGTCTTGACAGGTGACCGCGACACACGCCTCGAGCCTTTTGCTGCAAACATGTCCGTTTCCGCCAAATCTTTCTTCCGTGGACTAGCGGCCTTGAACGCTGCCGTCTCCGCTTCGACCTGAACTACCCTCAGCTTATCTTGGATGGTCAACTTTGGCGACCGTTCGTCGGGATGCGCGTGAGGACTTGAGTGGCGTTTCTTGGTCTGATGCATTCCGTTAGAATCCGTCACTGGACCCATGGTAAAACAAAAAAGAAACTCAGATCAAAGAAAATTAACAACGTCGCTGGTCGATTGCACGAATGAATCATGAGAAACTGAGCACTTACATGGCGAGGTAAAACATCATCCTGAGTTGTTCCTCTCGACCCTCGTTCATCCGAGAATTGTGCTCTGGTCGTTGAATTGGGGCGGCCACCCTTCTCGGCGCCCACTAGGTCAACCTCAGATGCATCTACATTCTCGTCGTCTGCCTGGGAGGGTGTGTTGGGTATAGACGCTGAAAAGGCTACTTTGCGCGGCGATCTGATGGGTGACTTGTTGCCATTTGTTTCCTTGAGCGCTGACTGCGTGGCTTGTAGCTTCAGCTTGAACATGTCCGAGCCATTCGGTTTGTTTGTCGTGTCTTGTTTCTCGGGTGAAGGAAGGTCGGGCTCTTCCATGGCCTCGTCGAGGTCCTCGTGGGCGGCTTCGTCAAAGATGGAGCTGTTGTCCTCCTCTGCTTCAAGTACCTCGTCTGACTCCCCGTCCTCTTCCTCAACTGCGGACATTTCATATTCCTCGTCGTATCCATCCAGATCGGCCCCGAGCCCGAGACCCATCCTAAGCTCCTCGAGATTGATCGTATCGCCATTGGTCATGCGTTTGCGCCAGGAATCCATGAGCATGAATGCCTCCCTCAAGCGGGCCTCCATCTTTTCCCAACCAGCGCGAAGTCGGTGTATCTCTTCTTCGCGCATTTCAACTTCGTCCACTGCTACAAAATTGGGGTTTGTAAGCAGGTTTTTGAGATTGTCCAGGACCGTGTCCATGTCGCATGCCAACGTCTCGTGGTCGGCAGGCATAGTATGAAGCATGCCTTTCTGCATGTTCTCGTCCTCTTCGCAAATGACGGAAAGGTCTTCCGCGTTGTGGCTTTGTTGCTGATCGGGCATGCCTTGTAGCTCGCGCAGTGTGACAAGCGTGCTTCGTACTAGGCCGATCAAGTTGTCGTTTTCATCACTGAGGCTCTGGCTTAACTGGGTCAAAAACTCGGTAGTCTCTTGCTTCAGGCTATAGTCGGGGTCATCGACACTGGGCGCATCGTCGCGCATGACGCTTGTTGAGCCCCCCAGACCAACACTGCCTGGGTTGATTGTGATGCTGGCGCCCACCAGGCCTGTCTTGTTGCCTCGTTGTTGGCTCGTCAAATGGCTCTTCAGTCTTTGAATCTCCCTGTCGCGCTTGCGGACATCGTTGGTGCAGCTTGTGCGGACTTGCTCAACGGTTGTTTTCAGGCGCTGCATTTCCGCGCGAAGCTTGCGCGCAGCCGATTCTGCTGTGTTGAGAGCCTTTCGCGCAGATTGCTCCTGTGCCTGCGCCAGCGACACCTGGCGTGACAGGTCCTCATTGCGACTCTGCAGTTTCTCGAGGGCAATGGTTTGGCGGGTGGACTCTGATCGAAGGCTCCGTAACGTGTCTGCGACAGACCCACGATATTCTTGATCGCGCTGAGACGGTCAGCAAAGACGCCGGGCCGTCTACTGGGGTGTACATACATCGCGCTTGAGAATCAAGTCGTGCACCAGATTGATGATCTGCGCCATGGTGACTTCCTTTCCGCCCTCACCCCTCGAAGGATGCGCAAACTCAATTGGCTTGCCATTGCGCAGCAGTCCGCGTGCAAGCAGAAGGTTGTTGATGTACGTCGATGCTGTCTTGAGGTTGTACGACTCCATCGCGGGCGTTGTCGCGTCGTTGCGGACGCGATTGCGATTGCGATGTGCGTTGGACTTGTAACTTGTCGTGGTCAGTGGTCGTGGTGTTGAGGCCTCTGTCGCGCGTTTGTTTACGCAGTCTGCACTGTGCAGTGCCTAGTGTGCCCGGGCTATTCCATTACTATGCTAGTCTACCCAGGTTCCCGGGTGGGCGCGAGTGGTCGCAGTGCTTTAGTCCAGATCGAGCCTAGCGCGGCGCCATCTCACTGCTCCACCCACCATGCCTCAGTGCTCACCCATCTGCATCCGTCGTGACTCGTACTACCCGCAATGTTTCGTGAGACACTGAGACCGCGTTCTTTGGTCCGGGCTGTGCTCTCATCTTTGTTGACCCTCTGCTACATACCAACTTGATCTGCACTACTGCTACAGAGAGCCAAACTCGACCCGCATTGTCCCGCAACCACGTCTGTTCACACCATCCCCGCATTCTCTGCCCTACGTAGGTAGATAGATGGTCGCCAGCAGTGCACTTGCAGACTGCAGTGCTACCGCAGGCGCCACAGGAACTATCGTTACTATCTTAAGCACCTCGGTCATTTCGATGCATGCCGTTGCGCACGGTATTTCCGAATACGCCGCCGCATGGCCGACATGTCGAGCGACGTGCATGCTACCCTGTCGCACACGATTGTGTCTGCCGTCCGGCCCATTCACGATCGCTTACATTGTCCAGGCTAAATGAAAAATCGAGGTAGGTGTCATGCGATATCTAGAGTACGTGCATGG
Source organism: Coniothyrium glycines (assembly GCA_025742365.1). NCBI lineage: Eukaryota > Fungi > Ascomycota > Dothideomycetes > Pleosporales > Coniothyriaceae > Coniothyrium > Coniothyrium glycines. Next base: position 288,669 of record JAMXIJ010000023.1, read on the forward strand.
CAATTCACTTCAATCTTCGCATCCTTCAATTTTTGCCAACCCCCGGGCAGCTGCCAGCGCGACACACCATTGGTCCAAACTCACTTCAAAGTTACGAGTCGCGTCCATGCCATGGATCAACCCATAGACTTTAGATCGGCAGACCAACGCTAAGACTCAAGCGGAGAGCGGACGACAATGCTCACCCTCGCCTCGGCTTCCCTCCCGGGACCGTTCTCAGGAAAGGAGTGGTAAGGTCATTTGGATCATCAGTTGCAATTAAACAATAGGTATCATACAAATAACGGGACCGGCTCTTCTAGCATCACTCATCCACTCCTCTCGGTCTTCGTTCACTATGGTTCACTTTTCCGCCGTCACCTTCTCGGTCATTTCTCTTGGTGCCTTCTTGGCTTCAGCCACACCCACTCAGGATACGACCAAAGCTTGTGCAGAGATAAAGGATGTCTTACCGAGTAAAACATTGACCCAGAGCCTCCTTGCCGTTGAATACGCATACGAGACACAGCAGTATTGGGCGACGAATCTACGCGACTTTAAGCCTGCATGTATTGTACAGCCAGACTCTGCTGTAGACGTATCGGCAGTAGTCAAGATCTTGAACAAGTATCCCACCGTGCACTTTGCTACGCGCAGTGGTGGACATGACCCTAACAATGGCCATGCCTCCGTTCAAGATGGCGTGCTGATAGTTATGACGGATCTGGCTGGAGCCACTTTCGACGCTCAGAACAACGTTGCTTATGTGAAGCCAGGGGGAGAATGGAATGATGTTATCGGGGATCTTGAGCCTAGTGGCGTGGCTATTGCTGGTGGTAGACTTGGTGAATACACCAATTTCCAACTTTCCATGCCTCGACTAACCATCACAGGACTTGTCGGCGTTGCTGGACTACTCCTGGGAGGCGGTCTCTCCTTCCTCAGTGCACAAGTAGGACTAGCTGCTGATGTTTGTACTCAATTCTTCGTATTGCGCAGCATTTAACCGAATGCAGAACATCATTGGCTGGGAGACAGTCATGGCTAATGGATCCATCGTGAATGTAGATGCTGCTACGCATCCTGATCTCGCCCAGGCCATGCGAGGAAGCGGAAGCCAATTTGGCATTGTCACCAAGTTCACTGTCAAGGTCCACCCGATCAGTCAAATTTGGGGCGGATCCTGCACGTACGACGCACTTCAAAACTCAGAGCTATACGCCGCTCTGCACAACTTCGTGGCAAACGGTGCACAGGACCCGAAAGCCGCGATTATTTTCAGCGACCTGGTTTTCACAGGCAATATATCAACCAAAATCATCTATTACTTCTACGATGGCCCGACGCCCCCTAGTTCGGGACCGCTGGCCGACTTCCTCAAAATTCCAAGTCTACTATGCGCACCCCGGACACAAAAGTATTCGGAGCTAGTATGCACGCCACCATACATTTGACGTTTCCAGTAACTGATCGATGACAGCTTCGCGCAAACGGCGAACCCGTGCGCCTTTTGAACGCACGAGCATTTTTCCGCGTACGTTCGATCACTCTCAAGTATGAACGTTGATTAATCAAGGTTGCAGACATACACGGTCCCTCACATCCCAGCCCGCCCGCAGATGTATGCCGAGATCAAGAATAAACTCGAGCAACTCACTCTGTCAATCCTAACGCTCCCTCCACTTGCTCGGGCCACGCAGTTTAGTGTAGACTTCCAGCCCCTGTCCTCTGTCATTGGCAAGCAGACTTCAGCCAAAGGAGGCAATGCCATGGGTCTTTCCGCTAATGATCCAGAGCGCATCATCATCATTTTCCAAGGATCGTGGAACCTCGTGGCTGATGATCAGCTGGCATTTGACATTGCGAGGCAATTGACGGCGTGGCTAGATGAGCAGGTCCCGAGATGGCTGAACGAGGCGGGGATGTCAACAAATGGGTATGTAAAGAACATGTCCAAGGTGGGCAGGGCATCAGACTAATGGGTGTGTTCAGGTATATGCCGCTTTTCGTGAACGACGCGATGTTTGATCAGGATGCGTATAGGAGTTACAAGGACTATGACAAGTTCAAGGCGCTACAGAGGAGTGTGGATCCGAACGGACTTTGGAGCCAGAGGGCTGGAGGGTTCAAATACTGAGATGACTCTGAGACAGACCTGCGCGGAGTTACGCCCCAGGTCCAGTACACGCGCCAATGAGACGGTGAATTCCCTGACATCATCTTTCCTACGTCCAACTTGAGCTGGATATCCTACACTGACAACTTCACAAACTCTTCAACCGCCTCTAGCAATTTCTTCTTGGTGCTCGGCTCCTGGCTTGTGTATTAACAACCATACGAGCAGATTCATGGAAAGTCTGCAAACTCACCGTCGCAGAATGTCCCGCGTCGTCAGCCCAATACAGCGTGGACTCTGGCCACGCCTTGTGCAATTCCCAGGCCGTGATCGGTGGGCAGACAACATCATACCTCCCTTGCACAATCACCGCTATATCCTTTCATCAGCATGCACTTCTCCACACGTTTTTTTTAAAAAAATAACGTCATCGCTCCGCGAACACTCACCAGGAATATGCCTAATCTTATCCACATTTTCCTTCTTCAGCAACTGCCCTTCCTCCATCCACGCCTTATTCACAAAATAATGCATTTCCGTCCGCGCATGCGCAAGCAGCCACGACGGGTCCTCGAGCATCTTGAACCCATCCTCGTTGGGGTACAGCGTGCTGATACTGAGCTCCCAGGCATTCCAGGCGCGCGCAGCAGGGAGGCTGATGCTCGCGTCCGCGGACATGAGGCGCGCGTGGTAGCTCGCGAGCACGTCAGCGCGCTCCCGCTCGGGCAGAAACTCGACAAAGGCCTCGTACTTGTCCGGGAACAGCATGGCGGTGCCGTGGGCCCCGTTGGTCCACGCGAGTTCCTTGTCGCGCACGGCGAAGATGCCGCGCAGCACGAGGGATCCGACGGAGGCAGGGTGCGCTTGGGCGTAGGCAAGCGCGAGCGTGGACCCCCAGGAGCCGCCGAACACGAGGTGCCATTTGGGGATGGCGAGATGGGAGCGCAGCGTTTCAATGTCCGCGACCAGGTGCCAGGTGGTGTTGTTGAGCATGCTGGCATTTGGGCGCGACTTGCCGCACCCGCGCTGGTCGACGAGGACCACGCGGTACTCCGCAGGATCGAAGAACGCGGTGTTGGCCTTTGAGCATTGCCCGCCTGGCCCGCCGTGGAGGAAAATGGCTGTGTTTGCTTTGGTGTCAGTGCACGTGATGTTTGAAAAAAAAAGACCAAAAAAACTCTGTTCCCATCTCGTGCACGGGAATGACATTTTACTTTTACCTACCGGGCTTCCCGTCCTGCCTCCCATACTGCTGGTAGTAAATCTCATGTCCACCATCCACCCCCAGCCACCCCTCGTCCCACGCATCCTCGTGTTGATACCCCGAGACCTGTGGCGTCTGCGCCATATGAATATACTGTAGATATCCCGTGTTCACTTCAAAGCTGCGTGAGATGTAAAGCGCGAAAAAAAAACACCTCTCTGCAATTTAAATTCCCTTCTGCTTCGGTTCTTTAGGTAGCGATGTATGTCCACGTTCGTCGGAAATAGAAGCCAGCTCCATTGCCTCCCTCACACTCACGCAGACATGGACAACGTCTGGCAACTACCACCGGTACCTACCGTACCTACCCCGCTCCGGAATAGCGTGCCTGTGCCTGTGCCTGTGCCTGTGCCTGTTGCCCCGCTCCACACGACCACCACTGGCACCTCCACTCCCTCGTCTGCGTACGGTAACAACTCCGATGCACTTTTGCCTCACCTCACGCTGCTACAGGCAACTTGTTCATCCAGTTACCTAACACATCTGACATGTCTCCGCCGGAATCACGCATGCTATGTCACCCGCACGAGTCTCCTCCTCCTCCTCCTCTGCTGATTTTTTGTTTCTCGTGTACACGTCGGTTGCTTCCTGGTAGGTACGACCTCGGATCGCTTGTAGATAGGTGAGATGGGGTAAGAAAAAGGTGAGATATGGGGTATTTTCGTGTATGTTTGGTGTACAGGCGTGTCATGTGATGCTAGCAGCTAGAGGGCGAGGGGAAGACCAAGAAACGGTGGTTGGCTGGAGCGAAGGAACTACCAAATCTCTATATCATCAAACCAGTGAAATGCCAGCAGAAATGCCAGTATTCAATGCGAAGTTTTTAAATACCCTAAAGTGATTGCACTATCTCGTCTTCCTCAGGACTTCCAAAGGGCACCAAGGGGTGCTCATCAAGGTACTCCGCTACGTACCCTGCGTCAAAGCCCTTGGAATCCTAGTACCGGTCTCCATATCCACCACCACCATACTCCTGCCTCCTTCCGCCTCCATATTGATCCTCGTCCTCATCTCGACGCCTTCCATACCCCTGGTCCTCCTGCTCAAACCCGCCCGGGACGCCAGAAGCGCCATAGGTTTGATCTGGACGCTCGCCTCCATACTCGAGGCCTTCATTGCGACCGCCGCCATACTCCTGGCGGCCTCCGTATTCCTGACGACCTCCGTATTCCTGACGACCTCCGTATTCCTGACGACCTCCGTATTCCTGACGACCTCCGTATTCCTGACGACCTCCATACTCCTCGCGGCCTCCGTATTCTTGACGACCTCCATATTCCTGACCGCCATAAGAGTTTTCCTGCTGACGACCATACGAGGATTGTTCCTGGCGACCATAGCTTGATTCTTCTTCACGGCGACCATAGTTTGAAGACTCTTGACGTCCATAGCCGGAACTCTCCTCACCGTAGCGCTTTTCCTGGCCATAGCCCCCGGAATAGCCTCCAGACTGGCGCTTAGGAGAAGGACTCTTGCTCTTCTTACGGCGATGCTCTTGCTCGCGAGATCGAGACCTGGACCGACGACGTCCATAGTCTCCTGAACCTGAACGACGCTTGTCAGCATCGTCATCCGAGTCTTGACCACTGCCGCGTCCGCCGTATTTGTTGCGCTTCTTTTGCTCCTTCTCGCGCTTCTTGCGTTCCTTCTTCTGTCGTTTCTCGTACGAGTCATCGTCACCAGAGTCGTTCGAGTCTTCGTCTTCGGAGTGTTTCTTGGACTTACCACGACGTCTGCAAAGTCGTTAGCGCAAGCCATCATGACAAAAAGAACATCTTACTCTTTCTCTTGGGAGTAGTACTGGCCAGACTGATCGAATCCTTCGCGACGGTCCTCAGACTGCCACTCGTTACCTTGCTGGACACGACGCTCCTCGCGACGCTCATAGCCTCCTGAGCCGCTGTAGCTAGAGGTCTCAACCTTTTGCTGATAGCTGTAGGATCCACCATGCTGGTCGTGCTCTTGGCGACTGTACTCCTCACGGCGTCCTCCATCAGAATACTGTGTTTGCTGGTACTGTGCCTGGCCATATCGCTCACTATCACCACGACCAGAAGGCTGATGGTGGGCAGTCTCTGTGTAGGACTGAGTATATGAGCCATCTTGCCCGTACTTCTCCTGCTTTCTTCCTTTCTTCTCATCTCCACCAAAAGCATCACCAAGCAAGGAGCCTCCGATGCCACCGACAAGGCCACCGACGAGACCTCCAAGAGTACCACCACCAACGGCTTCGCCTACCAGTTTGCCGGCATGATCGCTAGCCTGCTGGATTTGTTGCTGTTGCTGTCTGTTGCCGCCCTTTCCGCCACCCGAGGAACTACCAAAGTCGTTTGTCATGCCCAATGGTTTGCCGCAGCCATGACCCTTGTCGTGTACATTGGGCTTATGGTTCTCGCCACGCTGTACTCCCTCGCGACTCAATTTACCACTCAGACTACGCTGCTGTTGACGATCATGAGACTCCCACCATTGGCGGACGGTGTTGAACATGACCTCTCGCCCGCGTACTACCTCACGGTCGCGATGCGCTTGCACGCAAGCGGGGTGGTGGAAAACACCATCGATTATACGATCGATGGTCTGTTCCGGGTCAGCCTCGCCATCCCAACACTGAACAATCTGAGGAACAGCCCAATTCAATACAGCAGAAGCGATGCGTCCGGCTGGCTCGTTGAGGATGTTGGAGAAGTGATCCTTCGAAAGCATGCTGTGAGTGGGGTCAGTTGAGTCGTCGTCGTTGAAGACAATGTGCTGCTTCTCGCGCGAGCTGGCAATGACCTCGCTGGACCCGGTCTCGAGCTCAGACTTGACTTGGTCGAGGATCGGCAGAACGTAGGGAGCCAACAGGCTGAAGACGAAAACAGTAACCTGGTTTTGAACTTCCTCGAGTAGGTCTGGGAGGATGGGAATCTTCTCGATGAACTCTGAGACAGATTGCATGATCTCGTCGTGGAACTCCATAACGGGGTAAATTTGCTTGACAAGTTCACCAATCTGCTCCGTGAACGCCTCGGGATCCTTGGGCGTGACGTGCAGATTGCCCATGGCGGCTGCATTGGCATTGTTCTCGAGCTCATCGGCTTTGCCAGCCTCATCCTTGCCACCGAAGATGCCGTCTGGCAGCTGGCTAAGGAGCTCCTTGATCTTGCTCTTATTCTTGGATCTCTCAGCATTGGAAATAGCGCCTTGCAATTCTTGAAGTTCGGACTGCGTAGCCTTGTCGCTGATCTCACCGCAGACAGAGTGCAGGAAGTCAACGCCCCCAAAGGTGCCGGTTACGATGGGGTACACCTCCTTGCGAGCTGCTTGCACGTGGAAGCGAGCATTACGACCGACGTGAGGAAAGATATCACGCTCGCCAAGCTCGATGAGAGCAAGTTCAGTGTAGTTGGAGTGGGCGGAGTAATCCTCGAGACAGTGGGTGGCCGTGCCAAGCAGACGCAGTGCCTCGTAAAAGTCAGGCCCCCTTCCTCCGGAGCGGCGGCCAAGATCGATACAGCGTCTGAGAAGGTCGCGGACCATTCCAGCGGACGTTGTGATGCCCAGATCCTCCGAGGCGATGTAATTCTTCAAGCCGGTCCGCTCGTCGACACTGAGCTCGCGACGCTCGTCCACGGGGCCTCGTAGGCGGCGGTCGTAATCGCGGGCGTCAAGGTTATCAGCATAGTCCTTGTGGCAGTCAGTTCAAAAGTTGAGCATGTCACCGCTAGAAAACTACCGACCTTTGGATTGTCAATGTGCTCCTCGGGCCTGTAGCAACCCAGTCGATCACGCGTGACCTCGAACTCCTTAGTCCCATAGCCAAAGCTCATGAAGCCCAACACCCAAAGGAGGATGCGGATCGCCTCGGCCGAGACCATCTTGACGGTGCCGACATCGACAGCCTGGGAGTAGTCGCGCAGCCAGTTGCCAAAGTAGACGCGCTTCACGTCCATTTTGCTAAACTTCTTGCCTGTGCGGCTGCTGATGAGCAGCGTAAGGAGCGTGTCCTCGATGTCGCCATGGCGCCAGTTCTGGCCTTCAATGGCACTCAGGCTGGCGATGTTGCCTGCACCAAAAGCGGCAGCGGGGCGAGCCCAAAAGACGACGAGGACGAGGCAGGGCAGCCAAACATCGCTGAGTTGGAGACTCGGCGGCATTCTAGCTGGACGTTGTGATGGATGCTGAGCACGCTCGCTGTATGGATCAACCAGATGTGAGGTGCAAGTTGTGGTAGGAGGGCAAGGGGGGTGGGGGGTGGGGGGAGAACAAACGGTCAGGGAGGTGTTTGGGTGTTTTGGGGATGACGGTGGCCCCGCCCCGCGTTTTAGCTTGCACTTCAGCTGGCCATCACAGCCACCAGCTTGCCATGCACGCCCATCACGCAACAGCAGCTTACGTATGACTACTGGCAGTCGTTTTGACGTATCTAGTCCCGGATACAACCATGGACTACTCTGTGTGAATCGAGGCCAGGCAAACTTTGCACCAATCTGGTCCTGCTCAATTATGAAGGTATGCATGGGAACACACAGTCACAGTGGAACAGCGCAACAGCGCAACATCACTGCTGCGCACCCGACCACCCCTTCATACCGCCCCGTGCTTTTGGACAGCATTCTGCCTTCTGCAACATCGAGTCATGATGCCTGGAGCGCTTTTACCTGAAGTCACCTCGCAATAGCAAGGCATTCGATTGTGTCTGGGTATGTGATTGTAGCTCAATGAGATGAGGGGCTGAGGGGCAGGCCGCTGACGTATCAGGGTCCACATGCCAAGTGAGGGGTCAACTGTTGCTGTATATAGCAACATCTGCTACTTACATGTACATATGTATGCACATTATTAGAAGACGACGTGAGCTGCCATGTCTGATGCATATATTCGACACTAGATGGAATGTATACAAAAAGAACTTATGTGGGCAACAAGATCTGCCGTCTCTCAGCCATTCCAACAAGACACACGCAACGTGCTCTCCTCCACTCCTCCGCCTCCTCCAAACCACACCACAATCCCTCCAGAATTTCCTTGTCGCTAACCAGAGTCCACCATCCACCATCCGCCGTATACAGCCGCCTTCCAGGTCCATCGGCGGCTCCACTTTGTTCAAGCACTTGACATCTGTCCAAGAACCACCGCAAACCCCAATGGAAACGTATGCCAAGTTCAAGGCATCACAGTGCAACCACCGCCGTCAAATCGCCAAGCCCTCGTCTGTACAAACTAAGTGGTAGAATGGTGAAGTAATGGATGAAATGTTTGTGGGTATCAGCCTTGGAATTGTGTAAAGAACTTTTCTCTTGCTCGTTGATGACTCGTGACTGCATGAAATTTGCTAGAATGATGCTTAGATGGCTAGAAAACGATAGTGATAATGCTGTTGTTGATGATGATGATGATGATGATGATGAGGATGAGGATGATACTTGGACAAGAGTAAAGGATAAATGTCCATGTCTGGCTAGCCATCATTCCAATGTTACTCGAAACGAGGGTCGCGTGTGAGCTCGCTGAATGCTTATGCGACAGCAGCAGTAGGAGCGGCAGGCTGGACAGATGCCGACTCGGGAGCAGCAGCGGTAGAGTCGCCGTTGACATCGGCTTGGGTGCAATCACGCGAGATGTGGCCCGCCTCACCACACCTGTAGCAAGTCTTGCCAACCGTGTTGAGAGGACCGCCGTTGGGAGCAGTACAGTCGCGGGAGATGTGGCCTGCCATGGTCAGCATTGGGTTGCTTCCGGCTGTTTGTCAGACTCACCAAGCTTGCCGCATGCATAGCACTTCATAGCCTGAGCCTGGCAATCACGGGCGAAGTGGTTGGGTCCGCCGCACTTGTAGCAGGTAGCGGGGCGGGCGCCACCAGCGAAGCCGCCCCTGAAGCCCCCATATCCGCCACGAGGAGCACCGGCACCACGACCCATTCCTGGGTTGGGGCAGTTGCGAGCGAGGTGGCCAGCAAGGCCGCAGCTGTAGCAGCGTCCACTGGTCCCGGCTCCGCTCAAGCGCAGAGTCGGGCAGTCTGCCTGAACGTGTCCGAGGCCCTGGCAGTGATAGCACTGCTTGGCTACACATGTGTCAGCCCCTTGTTCATTGAAAATGGGACATGGACGTCGCTGGCGTCGCTGTATGAGATGTCGCGCTGACTCTCAAGTGTTTGATGTATGGTAAAATAGAAGAACGTACTCTCGGTAGTGCGGGGATGCGGGCATCCATTGGACTCGTGACCAGGCTGCTTGCCTATGGAATTGGATCAGCCTGGCTCTGGAAGCTTGTCTTTGGCGAAATCTTACAGTTGTAGCAGAGCCGCTCGGACGAAGAGCACACCTCTGCGAAACGACGTTAACAGAATGCCGGCAAACATGTTAATCCACATAGTGTCGACGCGCCATGCGAACCGGTCTTGGATTCATCGTCTTGCGACAGCTGCTTCCAAGGACATTTTCACTGCAATAGCGCGCCGCGACCAATGTTCGGGCATGTCTTACCAGCGTAGTGGCCCACATTTCCGCACTTGAAGCACGCTCGACGGGATAGAGAAGACATGATGCTTGTTCTTCCCGCGCTTTCTCTGTTTGCGTACCTGTTTCGGTTCCCTCTTCAGATGGCCTTCACCTGCGTTTGCCTGTTAGCCGCAGAGTTTTCGACATGCTCGACAGGCACGGGGCCAGGGCTGCGGGGGAGCACACGCCAGGCACATTTCTGCCATGCGCCGTGTCGACACGCCTCGCCGTGCCGTGGGCGGACGTACTGTTCTGCACTGCTTCCGGACCGTTCCCTCAGCAACTCTGCTGCGACCGTCCTCCGAGGTATGTGTTCGTGCGTAGTGGGTCTGGGGATGACAGAAACCGTGGGTTGCCAGCCAGAAGAAGAGGGCATCTCCAGGCCCGCTGGTCCCTGCGCCGCTAGCGAGGTGCTTCAATTTGGCCTTCCCGACCGAGGTCCCTGGAGAGGCCCAGACGGCCCCCTTTGCACCCACCTGCGTCATTTCCAAATTGCCAGGAGCACAAATTTGTCTCCTGTGGTCTCCTGTAGTCTCCCGTAGTCCCCTGTAGGCTGTCATGCTGTCCTGGAGGCGTTTCCGCTGCCTTTTGTTGCTCGCCGAATCGCTGACTTGCTGCTCACGCTTCGCTTGCATTTAACAACTTCCCCGCCGCTGCCGCCCGCTGGGGCCTAGCCTTTCCCCCCTCCGCCCAGAGCCCCCCGCCAATGACGTGAGCTCCATACCGACGCGCCGCTCCATATGGCATGCGTGCAGTCCGTACCGCAACTAGGTACCGTGGCACCGTGGGTACCAAGTACCTACCTCAGACCTGCGAATGTCGGAAATGACAAATGACACCGTCCCGCCGTCCCATGTCAGACACCTGTGCTTCAACTTCTACTGTACCTACATGTATGTACCTAGGTTCCTACTTCACACGAATTACTCCGGTCCTCGAGTCCAATTGCGCGTGCATGCATCATGCCCGTGCGGCGTCTGCACATATGCGACTACTGCACCCTCGCTCCTGCAAGTGCAAGCATGGTCTAATGTTGGTATTCGTCTTTGTTCGTGTCTATGTAACTTTTGGCTGGCTGGCATACCGTCATATACTCGTCGCTACGTAGTAGTATGCCCCTCCAAGAGCAAGCACACCCGCTGAAGGACATCCCACCGCGGCTCTTCCAAAAAGCACGTCTGAGGGCTGTAGTAATTCGAATCGAGCTTTGTAGGTCGCCTAGTCCTCAGTCTCAATCACAGCAGGCGCTTTGATGGTGCGGTTCTTGAGGAAGTCGAGGCCCTCACCTCCCTAATCATTGTCAGTCAATGGGTTTGCCAGAACATCAAGCACTGCTTACGTATGAGATCAGTGGTGAGACCTCAATGCCGTCCTCCTGCTTCTCCCCAACCACCGTGGCACCAGAAGCTTGCACCCATTTCTTGCCCTGCGTCATGATGTCCTGCTTGCTGGTGTCTGGGTCGTCCTCACCCGTGCCGCGTGCATTCTTGAGCGGGGAGAACTCATCCTCACGCTTTACCTCCATGCAGGCAAACTTGTCAAGAGTGAGGAATGGAAAGCAGTCGAAGACAAACTGCTCCAACTTGATGCCGTTTGGCTTCTCGGGTTTGATCGTCTCGCCATTCTCCGTGTTGACGTAGGGGATCTTCTTGCGAGCAACGTGGTGAGGCAGCTTCCTCACCCACTCAGGAATGCTCTCCAGGAAGCTGTAGGAGTAGTAGTGGTTGACGATATTCGCAGCACGGAACTTGAGTAGTTCTTGGTCTTTGGAGTCCTTTGCCTCTGCATCCTCGGTCGAGATCTCGGAATATTCGACGACATCAGGCCTGCCGTTCTTCTGCAGAATCAAGCCGACAGACTCCTTGGCATTTCGCTTGCGCACGACCTTTGTGGCGATGTCGACCTTCTTAGATGCGGAGAAGCCGATGAAGGCAGGATCGGCGACCTTGACAAGGCAATTGTCGACACAGTATGCGTGAATGTGTTGAATGCCGCGCTTGCCCATGTCCTGGACCACGGCTGATTGGATGAGAGCTTGGTAGAGACCTCCGTTGCCATCAGGGGCGACTGCCACCTGGTTGAGTGAGCAGAGTGACAAGAGCTATGTTTTCGTGCAATGCTCACCTTGGATTTGCTCTCAAGCAGAATCTTCCCGTCGTTGGAGATGCACGGCAACACACCTTGCTCGAAAATGACAACGTTCTCCTTCTTCAGGCCGAAATAGTTGTTCTTCTCGAAGAAGTCGGATGTGGGTTTCCGTGTCGGTCCACTAGTCATGACATACCATGGGATTGTGACGCTTTCCTTGCCGTGCTTCTTGGCCGCAAGAGTCTCCGCTTTCTTGATCCGCTCGCCCTGAAGCTGGAACAAGCTCTTTTGGCTGGGCAGGCCTATGTCGAAGCAGCCTTTCGGCGCCGAGCTGCCTAACCGTGTGCCTTGGCCACCAGCCATGAGGACCACAGCGACTTTGTTCTCGGCGATGAGCTGTAGACCGCTATTGTACCATTGGTCGAGATCCTCTTGCGACGAGTCAAGGACCGAAGATGTGGCATTTTCTGGGAGCGACTCGAGCTTGTCTGCCTCCGTAGACTCGGACTTTGCGGGGTGGAGTGCACGTTGGGTGATTTCGTTGATGTAGTCGGGGTTGAAGCCGCTTAATTGCTCGAACAGAGCCGCTTTCTCGGGTATGGTGAGTTTATCGTAGAATGCCTACGTAGTGAGTATTAGCGATGTAATGAGTATCAGCGATGTAGTGAGTATCAGCGATGAAAATGCAGCAGCATAGAACTGACCGCGCAGTCGTTAACTCGTCTTTGCAAGGGCAGTGTTTGAGACGGGACGTGATACATACAAACACCTGCTCTTGCCCAGCTTTTTCGTACTTTGACTTGACCTCGTTGAGCTGCTCCTCAGAGGGCTCCTTTGCAGGAGTACCCTGGCTGGCAGCACCGCCAATGTGGAGCTTCTCCAACGTGCTGTTGATGGCGTTGGTGACAGCTTCCATGGTGTGCAGGCGGGGGATTGGTGAGGGGCAGAAAGGCGGGGTGTGGTGTTTGTGAGGCAACGGAGTGATAGCGGTAAGAAGAAGTCTTGGGGACAAAGAGCAGTGCAGTGCAGGGCAGTGCAGAATGCAAGAGCAGGCAGCAGGCACGGCGGACTCTGTTGGGTGCCCAAGCTATTTACACGCAAGAATCGATCGACATGCAGTGAGCAGCTGTGCCTGCCAGTGCTGCCCCCCCGCCGCCGCCATGCCCCACTTGGTCCCTTCTCACCGCGTCGTCCCTGCACATGGCGCGACAGCCTCACCACAACACACAATGCCTAAGCGGCTGGACACCACCACTAATAATAGCACGCATTGAGTTCGTCGTGTCATACCATTGTATCCTTCGTGCCATATTCGGATGGCCACGTCTGATCTTCACGTCTGATCTTCGCGTCTGATCTTCACGTCTGATCTTCACGTCTGATCCTCACGTCTGATCCTCACGTCCCATGTCCGCTGTAAACCATTCACCGCCCTCCCAGCTGCCGATGCTACCATTTGCAATCCCACGTCCACGTCGGTCGTCAACGCCAGAAAGCAGCCTCTAGATGGCCGTGGAGCAGGCAACAAATATTGCCCATCACGAAACGTCCATAACCCCATCAAGTGCCGTCCCACGCTGAAACAAGTCATATGCAGTACCCAAACGCCGTACAAATAATCAATCAAATCTAGTGGCCATTCACGCCGTTTGCTGGGGCCTGCTCAGGTTGTGCTTGTGCTTTTTCAATCGATTTGAGCGACGTCGCCGGCGCAGGGTTGAGAATACGCGCAGCGTCAATGAGCCCGGCATTTGGATTCAGCTCGAGACCAAAGCCTGGGAGATCCAGACTCTTTACATCGAGGTAGCCCTTGGTCTGCAGATCAAGTCAGTCAAAAGTCAACACACTCTGCGCAAAAACGAGTGCACTTACCGGAATTGGCTCGTTTAGGAACAGATTGCCAAATACCGGAAGAACCGACTTGCCGTCGGGTGAATTCGCAAGGTACTCCTGGAACGGTGAATTGGCCTGGCTGACCACGAAGTGATAGCTGTACGGTCCCGACGCATGGGGCACAACAGGAATGTCGTATGCAGCTGCCATGGCTGAAATCTTGATCAGCTCGGTCATGCCACCCACCCACATGACGTCGGGCTGCAGGATGTCGAGGTTGCGGCCCTCAATGAGCTTGCGGAAGCCGTATCTTGAGTATTCATGCTCGCCCGTCGTGAACTTCATCCTGGGGTGGGCACGCTTGATTTGCTCAAACCCATCGCTGTCATCAGGAGTCAGGCACTCTTCCCACCAGTTGAGATTCAAGTGCTCCGTAGCCTTGACGACTTCGATCGTGTAGGGAACATTCAGGCTCATGTAGCAGTCGACCATCAAAGGGAAGTCGGGTCCAACGCTTTCACGGTGCTTTGTCAAGAATTCGACATTCTTCTTCAATCCCTCGACACCCTCACCCGGCCCGTACGGGAGTGGCACTTTGGCTCCAAAGAAGCCCATCTCCTTGGCTGCAGCCGGCTCGGGACCAGTGCAGTAGAAGTTGAGTCTCTCCCGCGTAGCGCCTCCCAGCATCTTGTAAACGGGTTCATTTCGAATCTTGCCGAGTAGGTCCCAGATGGCGAGATCGATGACACTGATCACTGCGACTGGCAATCCTGCAAAGAGTGTCAGTTGTTGTACTGATCGTGTCTTCACTTGAATAGGCTCACCTTTCCTGCCGTAAAACATGGAGGCGCGGTACATTTGCTCGAACATGTGGTTTGTATCTCTCGGATCTGAAGCGCGTTTAATCCTGTATCTCGCCACGAACTACCTGACAAGCTCACCTTGACCGATCAGGAATCGCTCAAAATGCTCAGCGACAAGCCAGCACGCTGGAGGGCCTCCAAAACCTGTGGCGAAGCCTTTGGTTCCGTCTGTGGCTTCGAGCTCCACGCAAAATGAGCCCAGGACGTTGATGCCCCACGACGTCCTCGATTTGCGGTATGGCTCATACTGAGACATGGGAGTGGAGATTTTGCTGTCAATCAGCCAATGCCCGCCGTGGACATTGTGGTAATCACCGCCTGAACCAGGGCCCTGTGTCAAGAAGGTGCGGATATGCTTGATTGTGGGGAACGACCTGGCGCCGCTGGATCCTGTGTTGGAAGGCATTGCACCGGAGTGGGTGGACAATTGTTGCCGAGTACACGCAGAAGACGAAGGGGAGGGGTTACAGCACAGTGGGATGCGTGGGAGAAACCGCTATATAGTTCGCGCATCCAAGTGCTGGGCTTTGCTGCACGGTAGTCCTTTTTCTCGGCCTATCTCGCTGCGATGGCAAGACCGAAGATACAGCGCCGTTTGCTCGTAGGCCGACTCTGTGGATCGCGCAAGGCGCAACGGGCTTTGAACGATTGTCGGCAGTGCGAGCGGACACTGCTCCTAACCCGACTACGGCCGTTTTGCAGCGAAGCCTCGTGCTGCAGACGGTGCATGCGACGCAAATGCTCCAATGGCATGGCGAGGACGAGGGCTGGCCCGGTAAAATAGCGAATCTGGGGAAGCCTCGGAAGCCCTTGGCCTCGCGGCAGCGTCTGACTTACTCGGCACACTCTGCCCCGAAGGTCGCAGCTCTCCGTTCGCATCCAACACCATGGACAACGGCGCGGCGCAACAACATCCTGCCAGTCCCAATGCCACGTTTAAGCTGTCTCACCACACTCCAGACGACCACCATGACTGGAGCGCCGAAGAAGGCTCTTCAGCCGACGAGGCCAACGACAGGAGCCAGAGCGGCACTGCTGGCAAGCGCAAACGCCCTCTGAGCGTGTCGTGTGAAACGTTAGTAGCGCATCATCTCAGTGTTTCCTGCAGACACTACGCTTCCTCCGGATCCCGCGATGCTAACTGCATGCAGCTGTAAGCAGAGGAAAGTCAAGTGTGACCGACAGACACCTAGCTGCGGGTGGTGTCAAAAGAATCATTCAGCTTGCGTGAGTGAAGCATCACGCGAGCTCCACGTGATGGCAGCTCATCCAAGGCCAGGTCTATCTACCGCGCAAGAAGCCGGGTCTGCGTGCAGGTTATGGTCGAGAGCTCGAGGCTCGTCTTGGTGAGTTGTGCACCTCTCCGACGCTGCCATGATCGCCGCGCCGAGGTCCGCTGTGGCATGGCATGGCATGTTCAATGCCGTTGATCCCTACGGGGTGGTGAAGATCAGAGTTGGTCATGGCGACACAAGCAGCTCCTCCACGCCTGAGGCCGCATTGCTGCATTCGTGTTGCCAGCAACGCATTTGGCAAGAACTGACAACCGTGTCCGCAGACAAGCTCGAGACCCTGCTCGCCCAGCAACAATCGCAGATCAACCATTTATCCACAGCACAAGCCTCTTCTTCCCCCCACGAAATCACATCGTTCCGCAGCCCTCCCGTCATCCAAACACCACATATTCCAAGACCCGAAACAGCGCTTTTCATTCAGAAGCCCACCTCTACCTTCCCGTCCCAGAATGCCATTCATAGTCAATTCAGCAGTGTTGCAGACAGCAGATCAACGCCATCAGTTACCGGCAATGGCTATGGACAGGCCGAAGACATGCAGCCTGGCTTAAGCAGGCTTTCACGCGATGGCTATGGTTCATTCAACGACCAATACCACTCTGCCATGTCGCGAACAATTGGTCAGTCGGACACGGACTTTCCCCCTTACGATCTGTTGTATGGACTGGTCGACCTATTCTTCAAGCACATTTACCCTTGGTGTCCACTTCTCCATCGACAGGCGACACTAAATTCTTTGTTTGGCGACACAAGTCTCGAAGAATCAGATCGCATACTCCTCCATGCCATGGTGGCCACGACCGTCAAGTTCTCTACAGATCAACGGCTGACGCCTGAAAAACGAGCACGCTACCACCAGGTGTCAAAAGAGAAGGTTTTGCTCTACGGCATTGAGAACAGCTCGGTCAAGTCGTTGCAAGCACTTGTCATCCTGGCTCTCGATGTCGTCGGATGTTCAAACGGGCCTCCAGGCTGGAACCTGCTCGCGCTTATCACACGAAGTGTCGTACAGTTGGGACTATCCGTCGAAACATATTCGCCAAGTGTTGCGCCCCAGTATGCTTCTATTTACACATTGCGTGCAATAGTCTTGCCCGATCCGAAAGACTGGATCATGGACGAGAGTCGTCGCAGGCTTTTCTGGATAATTTATATGCTGGACAGATATGCCACGGTCGCCACGGCGTTTGAGTTCGCCTTGGACGAGAGCGAGATCGATCGGAAACTCCCATGTCGCGACGAGCATTTTCTGCGTAACATAGCAGTCGAGACAAAGTGGTTTCACACATCTCACAGAGAGGATTACGGTACGTTTTTGAACACGCTAGGAGCGGCCGATCAAGACTAATCGATATAATGGCAGACATGAATCATCCAGAAAATCTTGGTTGGTTCTCATATTACATAGAAGTTCTCGGCCTCCTCACTCGCATACATAAGTTCCTGAAAAAGCCAGTGGATATCACTTCACTGTCAGACGTCGAGAAGTGGCAAAGTGAGTACCGAGAGCTGGATACCGCCATTGAGCAATGGAAATACAACTTGCCCCAAGAATTTGGAAACTCGGCGAGAATATTCCCGAAGCCTGGCATGAACCAAGGCTTAGAAAGTGGGCTGATAATGCTTCACGCAGCATATCATACGTACGTTAGCTTGACAACTGCAACGGCGAATGCTAACATCATCAGTACGGTTATACGACTTCATTCATCAGCCGCCTATCCAACTCACCGATCGCCCATATTCACACCGTCTTTCAGTGCGAGTCAACGATGTCTGAGCGCAGTCGAGAATATCACTGCGCTATGTGCATGCGTGCGTGACAACGGCCTGCTAAGCAAGCTTGGTCCACCTTTTGCGTTCTCTCTTTGGGTTGCCGCCCGCGTCCTCCTTGTCCACGGCTCCACCATCGATCACCGCGTGGACGGCTCCATCCACCTCCTCGTCACCACCCTCCAAGACTTTGGTCAGTACTGGGAAGTCGGCACCCGCTATGCTAACCTCCTCTCACGCGTCCTCTCCGAATACCAAGAAAGCCAGCAAACGCCCACTGGTATCAACGGCGAGCGTGTCACCCCTTCCACCGTCAAGATCCTTGCTGATATGCGCCGCTGCGCATTCGATCTTGACTTCCTCATCTCACGACAACCAAAGCTGAGCAGTAATCCACGTCTGGCCTCTGTCACCCCGGCACGCACGCCCGCGCCCAATGAGCTAGAGTATCTCGACGTGTTCGACTTTTTCAACATGCCACGGCTGCCTGTGTCGATGGATGGCACGGTGACATATCCTGCTGCTGATAACGGGACCGTGCAGATTCCCGACAGCGGGTATGGGAACGAATCCAACATTACAAATTACATGGTCGATGCGAGTTCGGATTGGTTTATGAAGCAAGCTGCTTGAACGTTTTTTCTTTCTGCTCGTTGCGATGGGATCTGGGCAGGCGTTGTTGGATCGAGCTTTACCTTGCGCGCTCCCTCTCCCGCTTCTTCATGTTGTTAACGATTGTTCTTGGATACGAAACCCCAGCATACATTCAATTGCGCTTTAAGGACATGTATGACCTTTGAAAAACACCTAGATACCCAATTGATTTTATTTTATTTATTCCATTTCCCAACTTTGTGAAAGGAAACTCTGTTTTAAATGTTGGATATCAGTTATCGAATATAGATATCGCATGCTTTGTACCAGATACGATGTTTGAGATGCTTACTCGTCACGCCCCCCTCCAAACACCGCGCCGCTAGAAAAAGTAACATGACTACAAACCTCTCCACGCCGCTTCACAAATAGAATGACGTATATAGTAGGTATAAATTAATACATTAAAGTATAGATACATATATATACATATATATTACTCCTACAGATTAAACGGGTTGGGTAGGTGGTTGGTGAAGAGGGAGAGGGAGAGGGTAGCACTCATTGAGCAGGAGCAAGAGCAGAAGAAGTCGAGATATATGAATAGGAGTGGGATGAAAAGATCCTGGAGAATACGGTGCTAGATTGCGTTTTGTGAGCGGTAAGTGGTGCCGTGACGATGCGCGGGTACATGTACCCACGCGGGCTTCAAAGTTTATTACTCTTTGGTACTGTCTGCGGGTGTGCGTGTGTGGCTGGGGTGCTTGAGGCGCGCTTTGTGCGGTGAGCTTGGCTTACGGTGCTTTTTTTTGGGATTTGGTCGATATGGGTGCGGAGTGCTGAGATGGCGCGGGGGTGTGAGTCACTGCGTGTAATGGCAAGGGTTTCTCGTTGTGCGGGTTTGGGAGTGGCGAAGTGGGTATGAGGATGAGTGGATTGGGAGTTGTTTAAGAAGGAATATCACGATGGAATTGAATTTGTCCAGGGTAACATGATAGGGAAGCGGAGAACGTTTCGGACGCAGGATGGCGGACAGAGTCCAGGTTGTGGGGATGTGGAGTTGTGGTGACAAGTGGGCGTGCTTTGTGTACTTCGTATATGCTGCATCTATTACAGGACTTCTTCCTGCTCATAGCACAACCAAGACTTACTTCGATGTATTTGAAAGCCACACCCCTATAAGTGCTCGTGGAAAATGTACCGAAAAGGTTCCGGGACAGGATTATCTCAATGGCAGTGGTGGGTCTCGCTTTTGCATAATAGCGCACCGAGTTTTGAACAGGATGAAAGTCACAAATCGACCCAAATCACGACCTATCGTTTCCCGTTCTGAGAGAAAACGACTATATCTGTCCGTACATTGCAGGAGGGTCCTTAAGTGTACGGCAACAAGTACTCCTTACTCAAAAAGCCCAAGCACGCACACTTCTTGTACATCAGCCCTTTGATGTAGCAATCCCAGCCAAAGAAAATGCCGCATCTTGGATATGATTCGATCCTTTTGCTGATTCTTCAAACATGAGCCGTATCTCTTTGGCCTTGACTCTGGGGCCATGCACCTTGCGGTCTGCGCTCGACTCGCCTCCATCGCTCGCTGCCCAATAGCTCATGTTGCCTAGGTCACATTTGCGCGCTGCTTCTTCAGTCACTCGAAATCCTTGCACATCGCGAGACTTCTCGATGCGCAATGTATGCTTTTCCCAATCTTTCAGCACTTGAAGAGTACTGACTATAAGAGCGGGATCCACAGTTTGCGAGCGGAAATTGATGGTTTCGTCCGGAAGATTCACAAGTGTAAAGTCGCAAGCCGCAGTCACTGAGCCTTCGTACTGCCCGCCAAGCGCGAGTATGTAGCAATTATCGCAGATATCCTGATCTTGGCATTTTCTGCACTTCCAACGGCGTCCAAGAATCGGAGTCATTCGGCATCCTGCACATTCAACACCAAGATGCAACTCGTCCTCATCAACATGTCCGTCCCAAAATGCATGGTCTGCGACGATATCGCCATAAAGCGGGTCTGAAATGTTTCTTGCCTCAGCAAACAAAGCGTGACGCACCGTGTCGTACCGCGAGCCTCCCACGGAACTCACTCTCGTGCTGCTAACCCACATGTACAAGCGTCCATCTGGACCCGCAAAGCGGAGCGAGTCATAGTTACGCGCATGCACGTATGTCGTTAGTATATTTCTCCCACTGCCACGGCTCAACACCTCAGTCTTGCGCAGACCTGAGCTTGAATCCAATTTGAGTTCGTAGTTCCAGGCTGCTTTTCTCGCTTTACTTGGTTTGGTTGAAGTGTTCAAATCGTCTTGTGGGCAAGCCATAGTCCATGAGAATCTTGGGCTGCGGAAACTTCCTCCTACCGTCTTGAACCTGAAGGTGTATGATGCATGCGCCGGGTTTTGGGCGTGTTCAGCAGGTCGGACAGAGCGCCATGTGCATGAATCAGGTGTGTCTAGCCAAGTTGAATGAGATTGTACTTTGTTCCCGTGATAAGCATAAATCGTTGAAACTACCGGGGGTGGTTTCCACTGAGGCGGATAGGGTACTTGGCGGTGCTGTTCTAGGTAGGCAGATAAAGATGAGAAGCCGTAAGCTGGAGAAAATGGCGCCGTTGCTTGCTGATCAGCGAGAACTGAAATCGGAAGATCTTCGAAGAGCGGACGTGACGGTATCTTGTACATTGACGTTGGGTCTGGTCTGGTGTCCACTTCTGGTAAAGAGCTTACGTCGAGCAGGTTGGGCGCTGGTCCAAAAGAGCCAGGGCTCCAGGGTTCTATACTCGCTGATGTACTTTGTGAATGTGTATGCAGAGACTGAGAGGATGTTCGCGTTGAAGGGTGCTGTACTGGTAGTGGAGCTGCTAATAGCATGCTGGTAGGGTAGTCCATTGGGTTCAATGCGCTACTGGATCTCCTCCTTCTATCTTCATCGAGCTCCAGCTGCGAAATCCTTCGTGCAAGTCGTTCATCCTGTTCTATCTGCTGGCTCGGGGTACTAGTTGGTGGTGCTGGCGGTAATGGTGCTGGCAACTCAACTGGCACGGGTGAAGGATCCGCAAAATACGGTTGAAGATATGGCTGGGGATTGGCTGTAGGCTGCCACCGCTGTCCGTACGCTGCTTGGTGTTGGACTGGTAATATGGAACTATGACTTCGTTGGCTTCGTTGAGTTTGCCAATCCGCAGACAGATTTTGCTTTGGTGAGGACATGGTTCACGTTGGCTCTTCTTTTAAGCGTTTGCGAAACAGATCTATCACTTTGGTTTCTTTCTCTGAGAAGGATACTGCAGGACGCACCAAACGCAGGTGTTATATCCAGATTTCGCTGCCGCTTCAGAGCTTGTCATGAATGCGAAGACGTGAGCTTCCGATGATCAGCGCGACCAGTGGCTGTGAATTATGGTTTTAGCTTTGGGGCGGGATGGGATGCCTGAAACATTACACTGACGTCAACCGCGGCTGGGCATAAATGGGTTACCTTACGCAGGGGATCCGCACAAAAGACAAGAACAGTCTCAACAGCATACTCCTATCGTGTGCTGCTCAAGGCGCGCTTCCCATGTCTGGAACAGATTCACGACTTCAAGGCGACGTGTTGGCTACAATAGGCCGAAAGCCGTACGAAGCAGGCACAGACTGAGTATAAACCAAGGCAATATGTTATGTATAGGTATGACGAAGGCTGAGAGGTGTCTGCACAACGTCTTGCATCCATATCGCGGCATTTTCGACTTTGGGGTGAGAATTATAGGGAGACAAAACTGACCAATCATAACAAGAATAGTATGCGTCGAATCACAGCCCAGCACCAATCATGACCTCCGCAACTGCCGACACACGAACTTTCTTCCACATCTCACGAAGCTGTCGCGTTTCGACTTCTGCATCAAGTCAGCGCAATGAAATCCAAAGCATGTCAGCCGACCATCCTCGTCAATGCTTTTGAGCTGTTGTTTTGAAATTGCGAGACGAAATGCCCGATAAGCGGACCTGGTCGCAGGCTAACGTGGGCGAGCCTGCATCAGAGCCCCCAGCATCTCGCACGCGACTTGCTGGTTCAGGCCCAGATGACCCAACACCCTCGATATCGCGCAAGGTTAAAGCATGCGCATCTTGTCGGAAGCAGAAGGTCAGTGGATTCTCACACAGCACGAATATGCCTGATAGATTATCCCAGATAAAATGTATCATGAATGATAGTGGACCACCATGCAAGCGTTGTACTGAACGGAATCTGTCTTGTGTACTGAACAAGAGTCTACAGACCTTGATCGAAGAGCGGTCGCAGTAGGTCTATGTTTTGCAACAATTTTCGTCCATCTTCATTGTACCATATTTGCGAAGCTTACACGCAAACATAGCTGACATATGCCCAGATGGAATGAAACCGTGATTGACGATTTGAGCAATATACATGCCGCACTGCAGCAAGCTCTTGCTAAACTTTCGCTGCCCATTCTCCCGCCCTTACTGACAAGTGGTATCGAAGAAGAGGAGCAGGCGCCACTGCACGTCGAGACACACCACCGAGAAGAGGTGCCATCTTGTGACAACTCGCCGCGCTTACTACCAAGAGAAGAAGCATTGCTGCATGCGCCCATAGATTCACTGTACCAGATCACTCGCTTGAGCGCTCTTCGTTCCTCGGACGCACATCATGTGCCGACGAAGCGCAACGATGGCCACCCATTGAATGACTTCATCTCGCAAGGCTTAGTTCGTTTACAAGATGCAGAACGTCTATTCGCAATTTTCCTCGATCGCATTGATCATTTCATGTACATGGTCGGAAGTGGTGGCCACCGTACCTTGACCGACCTCCGAAAGAGTTCGTCCACCTTAACCGCATGTATACTCGCTGTAGCTGCATTGCACGATCCTCACAGCAGTCACCTATACACGGTGTGCAGTCGCGAATTTCGTAGATTGATGGCTAATTCCATGTTCGATCGTCGCATGGATCAGGATTCAATGAGAGCTATGTGCATCGCAACTTACTGGTTGCACGACTTGTCTTGGATGATGAGTGGTTATGCTATCCGCCGGGCCATGGAAATGAACCTAAGTAGCAATTATCAGAAGGTGCTATCCAGCAACAACGAGATCGCCATGAATAATCTGCGGATCTGGTGGGTTTTATACATATGCGATCGACATCTCTCAATACTCTACGGCAGACAATCCATTGTGCGAGACGACATCTCCATTACAGGATGGGAAAAGCTGATGAATACGTCTGTTTTCACGGAGTCAGACAAGCGTCTTGTCAGTCAAATGGCATTGCTAATCATCATGGGCAATGTGAGAGAGCTTTTCGGACCAGACACAGGAGAGCCTATCCCGAAGGCCTTTGCACCGAAGTTGATGGATTTCAGTTTGCAGATTGATCATTGGATGGGATTTTGGTCAACCGAACTGCTGAGTACAACTTATTTTCTACTTTGCGATGAAACGGAACAATTGACCTTTGGCAGGAATCCATGAATTCATTGGTGAATTCCCCACAAAAGGCGCCAACCTCCATCATCACTTGGCCAAGCTACATCTGCACTCCCACGTCTTTCGCGGGTTGAAAGGTGGCATGGTGCCAGCGCATTTTCAAAGTAGTGCCTCAGCAGCAGTCGCCTCCGCTTGCGCAATAGTCGAATTGGTCTTGTCTGATCATGACATACGCGAGAGCCTGGTTGGAATACCGCATTACATCCACTCCATGATTGCTTTCGCCTGTGTTTTTCTACTGAAGGTTGCAGTGAGATATTCCAGTCAATATGTCGAGGACGACAAAGTCTTTGACTTGATAGCTGGAGCAATAAAGCAATTTAGTGCGACTCCGGTCGGAAATTGGCATCTCGTTCACATGATGGCCGAAGGACTTGAAAAGATGATAGCGAAGCAGACACAGGCCAAACGTTCCCCTACGACTATGGCCACTTCGCCTGCGCGTGGAAGCAGCAATGGTTCCCAACCACTGGTACCGGCCCGGCTTGGTCACGCTGAAAGTGTGATTGCTCCTGCTATCGCAAGCCGAACAGCGTATGACCAGGGCCTTTTTGAATCCAATTTTGACGACGAATACGGTTTCGGCACCTCTTCATTCCTGAACTTTGACACTGGCACTCTTGACCTCGACTTCACTGGCTTTGGCTTTTGAGCGGCATTTTACCAGAAGTGTCTACTTCCTCATTACCATATCAAAGCATATTTGCTGAAATGTAAGGTGTATTCTAGCAGGATGAAATATAATGCTTATGATAACATAGCTCTTCCCAACTCCCAGAATGGGATCAAATCACGGTTACCACACAGCTACAAAAACATTATCCAAACTTGACTGCCGTAATATGATGACAAATTGGATCTGCCATCTCATATTGATACTATGGCAATGTCGTTCTGATCATGCCCGACATCTGTCACCCCAGTTGCCCTGATGGTCTATTCTAGGGTAAAGCAGCACTCTACGCTTTCTGAGTTGTAGCACTTCCAGATCTTGGAATGTCGTCGGAAATTCCGGTACATCGCTACGAAACCACCAATATACATGCTGGAATAGCCAGTTGAAAGGTCACCGTAGAAAACAGCCAATCCCGAAAAGAACATTGGGCGTTCCAAAGATGAAATTTGAGAATCGATTTGGAAAAGCCGCGATGCAAACCGTACACACAGTGAGCGTTGTACCTGTGCTGGCAAGAAACGTCCATGGAAGTGCTTGAAAGATGGGCTGGCTGAACATGGTACGAGGGTCTATTATGGTGTATTTAACACCCAAAGCATTAGCGTTTACGAAGTACTGCCCTGTCCACTGTTTCAGAGGGTCTTCCTCAACACCGTTAAGGTAGTCGAACTTCGTGTTCAAGACCCTGCGCACAACGCCATAATTGATAGGCACACCCATGCAACTCTCAAAGAGTTGACTGAGAAACATTGTTCGAGGGGGGAGATGCATGTCATGTCCATTACGTCGGTCTTGTAGCATGTTTTGCGCACGAAACCATGCATCGCCGGTGATTGCGCCGTACAATGAAGGACCGGCTGGGTGATGATGTCCTATTCCAGCTCCCGTATGCATCATGCAGCCATACATGAGCTCGCTGAAGTCGCCTATGGCTATTTGATATATAGAGGTTGCATGAAGATAGCCGAAAGGTACAACAGAAAGGACTTCTGTTAACGTGGCGACGACCACAGTGCACCGGGGAATAAATAGCGGGCCAGAAGTAACTATGCTAATCAGGATGATTGAAACCGGCAAAGAGCAGCTTCACGAACCACTGGAAAGGTACCTCTTTGTTGGCACGCTACAGGCCGTCGAATCTATCAGTTTACTAGTTACGAATGTTTAGGTGAATATGTTCGTCCGTGAACCTCTTCGCCGCGTCCTTGCGAGCTGCCTTAGCCGCCGTGTTCTTATACAATGTAGCCAACGTACGCTTAGCCCCAGATGTAGTCATATAGGTAACGACTAGTAGGAGTCTAGCGTAACTGGAAAACGTTTCCCAGATGTCTCGCAGTCCTGTTTATGGAGGTCCGTATTCTTTAAAGGCAGTTTGGTTCTTGTTGTTGATGGTGTTTAGTGATAGGTACATGTAACTTGTCCCGTTCGCTAGCAGTGGCTATTTCGACATCAACAAGGATCCTTCTGGGTTCGGCTGCTGATCCGCCATAGGTGCAAATATGTTGTGAGGAGTTTAGATACCATGTATACAATCAGATATCTGCATCGCGCCTCTTTACAAGAGATGAGCTCTTCCGTCAGGGTCTTGATGTTCCCATGTTTTGTTCGTCGTGTCCGGTCGTGTCATCGACGAAACTGTGGACCTGTATGAGTGATTTCGCGTCTTGGGTACCAGGACCATGCGGCAGACAGCTTGTGATCAATGCTTGAAAGGCGCAAGGAAACACGATAGCCTCGGACGTTTGAAAGTCGTAGCCTGAGAAAGGAGCGAAAGCCTTGCTACAAGGGAATTGTGGTGATTGACTTTATACGACACCTCAAATTTTCAGCCATGTACACGGACTTGGATCGAATAGCGCATATCTTGTTTACCAATGTGACAAGCCTTGCCACGGGGATCTAAGTCGCTTTCTGCATCAATTTACAAAGTTGAAGAGCTGAAAGTATCCGAGCTCAACGAAGCAGCTCTTTGGCAAGCTCCTCAGAGTTGCCAAGCTCAATCCCAGGAGACCCAGTCTCGTGAAAAGTGTGATACATGCCAAGATGTGAAACAGCCAGCACCATCCTCTTCTCTTCTTATATGCCCATAATATCTCCATGCTGTACAGCTTATACCCGGAAATATTGAAGCCTATTACTTCACTAACACCGTAGACCAGCAGAGCTCCAATCGACATGATCGATAGTATGATCCAGGCTTGCTGCTCCGCTGGAGTTGGGAACGTGAACGCGTAGCCGGAGTATATATTCAGGGCACCTGAAAGCGCCACAGGTAATGCAAGCATTTGGTTGTGCAGAAGGCACTTCGGTTTGAAATCCCGATCGTTCGGTATGCCTGAAGATTGTCAGCAAGTGTCACTCCCGTGGATGACCGATACGTACGCTTCATTGGTCGGGCTTGCAATCCCATGTTGATGATCCATCTCGTAAGTCCCCGACCCCATTTCCGAGATAGGTACACGTCTGGTTCAGCGAAATCGAGCGGGGTATCAGACCAAGTGTCCATCGTACCAGGGCCAATGAGTCTGACAATCTCCGCGATCTTCAGCTCTGAATGGATAATAGTGGGTGTTTCGACGTCCAACGGTTTCCACCACCATAGCAAGATGGTCACGAAAGCGCAAAACCCAATGGTCGCCGTCATGATCTCCAGCGGCGTCACGGCCAGACCTTTCGCGAGTCGAATCGCGATAGTGACAAGTATATATGCTGTCTGCCAAACAGCTATACCCTTCACGAACCAGTTGCCTTTGCTTTTGTCTGTTATCTCTCGCCGAAAGTGCTCTGGGAATGGAAGAACTCCACTGGACACCAGGACATACAGTTGCCTGGAAGTGATTGGAAATGCTTCAAAATCAGGTGCTTTCAAGACGAACCCGCCCATGTCTGCGTAGAATCCGTGTACTACTGACCAATGATCGGGGTGGATATCGAGCGAGAGCATATCCTCGTGCGAATTGATAGCCGACATCATCTGGGCGTATGCAAAGCACATCACCAACTCGGGATAGAGGAGACCTAGGAACATCCATCGTGCTCGTTGTTTGATGATTGTCCAAACTGTATCATCGGGGGCCGGCAGATTGAGGTGCAGCATGCTCCAGAGGCATAATATAATGATGCTGAAGCACGCCGTGATAATGTTCTGAGTACCTCGATCGTTGTTCTTGACCCAGCCTTGCAAAGGATCCGCTGTGGCGTTGTGGAGCATCGCGGGAGGATTTAGGCCTGACGCAGCTGCATCGATGTGTTGGACGGATAACAAAATTCTGTACAAATTTGTATAGTGGTAGATCAGGAGAGGATGAAAACGATGAGAAAACGATCTAACAACATGTTGCTATCAACCCTGTCGCGCGTCGATGAGCTTGAGGGTTGTCACATCTCAGGAGTGTCACCAGAACTGAAGCCAGATGTTTCTACCAAGGCTGCCGCGTGTATCACCAGCTTACCACACCTGGCTAATATCCTATGGCTGCGTGTGCAACTGGCATTTGGGGGCCCTAATGTGGAGTCCTGCATCAAGAACTAAAGTCTCACTCACCACCCCTCCCCCTGGCATCACGGGTTAATCGAATCATATCCGCCATTTCAGCATCACCTTTGCCTTGAAGCTCATCTGGTCCGAGTTCCAAGATTGCGTAACCACGGTCTCGGAACTCAGGCCCAGGTTGCGAATGGCCTCGCAACCATGCTTTCCACCTGCTTGAAGCAGTAGAAGGAATGTACCAAGGAAAAGCGCGGTACCGAAGCGCAGGATAACGGTTAAGGTGAGGTGCCAATGGGGCGGATGCGATATAGATCTTACTAGATCGTGGGGATCGCGGCAGAGCCAGATACCGGATGAAGAATTTCCGTGTTCGAATGAGTCCGCGGATCAGAGCGACTGTAAGCGATGAAGGCTTGGGCATACTGTGATTGGCAGACGTTAGTTTGAGGCTCGTCATCGATTAGATTGCGATGAAATCTCGCGTACCACATAGCGCGTCGAAGCTTTGGCCCCATCAGGTAACAGAACACGTCGCCGGCAAAACGTTGCGCAGGGGCGGGTAGACCAGCTCCAAGCAGCTCCAACGTCGCAACTGCCAAGGTGTGGTTGGACGGATGTGGGGCCATGTGTGCATTCTCATAAGCACAACTCCATCGTTCCAACGCACGAAGCCAACCCAGCCCAGTGTCTTGGTCAGATACATCCAGATCGGCATAAGAAATGTCTAGGTCCTTGCCGATCTGTTTCCAGAAGAGCCCGATGGCACAAACTTCGAGATCCGTAAGGCTGCGCCATTCGTACATGGCAACCCACCTCTTGCCCTCCAAAGCGAAAAGACTCAGGGTGTATAGCATTTCATCATTCGTGATCTTGCCAGCTCTACGGAAGCCGCGATGAAGCCATGCAGTCCTGACAACCGCCTCAATAGATCGCTTGGAATGGGGCGGAGCGATAATAGCGTTGTTGAGAAGCTGGCCTGTGTCTGCTGTGCGTCGTGACAAGGAAAGAAAAGAACTCGTCATGTGTCCAGTGGTGGTAAGCACCTTGGCAATCGAGGGAATGCCGTATGTCTGCATCGGTCAGCGAAATACTCGCATGCTAAGCGAACTTTGCAAATAGACCTTGAATAGCGCGAAGAAGACTCCAGTTGAAAGGGTCTTTGGAAATTCCTGCTCTGCCAGCCATTTCTGGATTTTCCAAGCGTCTTCAAGTGTCATGGACGCTAACGACGGTCCACGGCGGCGATGAAAGTCCGCTTCGATTGCGCGACGCTGCTTGTCTCGCTGCGAAACGCAGAGTCCAGCATAGCAGGCCAGAAGGGCGCTCAGCCAGAGCCAGGGCATGAGCATTTCGCGAAAGGTTCGAAGTTGGCAATGGAGTACAGGTATGGTGTAGAGAGAGGCTGTCGCAGCGGCGGAGACTAAGTCCCGACTAACGGAATTAGGCTAACTACCTTGCGTTTAAGTGGTCCCTAGCGCGAGGCTACCTAGCTACATCTGTATTGATATTTTACCAAGTCAGCGCAGAGGGATGCTCTGCTCAGACTGCTCTCAGCTTCGTCTTGTACTTCTCTATCACTTGCTACCACTGTAGCTTCTTGCTACCCAGCCTTTGATTGCTGCTCTGCTGCTGCTTTGGCCTTTGCAAAGAAAGGCCCACATACTGCCCAGTTCTCGTACTCTCCTGTAGGAAACACTGCGTTGGGAGTGCTGGTAAACTACTGCTTCCACCGCTCCAGCTCACTGTGAGCTGCTAGCTACTTGCGCGTCTCTAACTGCACGGGTACGTGTATGTCGAATGTTGAACAGCTAATCTCATCTGAGATAAGCAGAAGCTGCGCTCGGCCATGTTGCGGAAGTGCGCTCACAACACCCACGACTGCGCCGATGCCTCAGGCGTGCGGTATGGAGGCTCGATGGCGAGTGGCGAATTGCTTTGCGCTTGTTAGTGTGTTTGACGAAAATCGATTTGTACAATACAATGTTATTTTTCCCATCAACAGCGACGATCACCGCCCGACGAGCTTGATATTGCAACACATTACCACTAACAATACCTAGCCAATTGGTCAGCATTGTTTCATGCTTCAACCTCTGGTTAAAATTGTTCTCACCGCGAAGAGAATCAGCGTTGACATGTATAACCACGGGCCCTGAACTCGATGCCAACTCTCCAGATTGCGCGCCATCGACAGACTTCCGCTATTGCATCGCAGCTAATAACGCTACATCCACCAATAAACCTTCTTTACCTGAAGACACTGGATTGAGCTGTCCAATAGGGATACGTTGTCTTCATGCGACTTGGGCTTGCTCTTTTGAACACATGGCTAACGAATACGCAGGAGGGCGCAATCAAGGAATGCGTCGAGCACAACGCCACTATCGCGGCGATGACTGACAAATCATTCCTGGGCTCGGAAAGAAGAATCATCATATAGCTATTCAATTTGAACGCAGACCGCGCTTTATACATATGTTATTCAGTCTCCAGAAACCTTGCCTTCGGTGCCGACTATAGTAACTTATGGCTTGAGTAACAGTATCGTATCAGCACAGATACTGTGCCGACCGATAGGGCATGAAGCACTGATACGCCAACTACAACGCCAACGCCAACTAAAACTACATCAGCGACCCCAAGCTCGGCGGCCCCAAGCGCTCCAAGCCCAATGCACTCCGATCCTGTCGAGAACTGTGATGAATGGCATGTTGTTGGAGGTCAGTGCCATTCTTTTACCTACTTACCTTGAGATGCACTGCTAACAATTGGTCGAAATATCAAGTGCATCAGGAAGTACGCAGCATGCCTGCACGCACCGTTATCCTCATCTCGTCACCGATCCGTTGTAGATGTTTCCACCAGCATTGCCTGTACCTTGTTGGAATACATGCGATTTGATCGTGCCATTATTGAAACTCATCGACACTGCAGATGACCTTTGCTCGAGCTCCTGTGTTGCCTCTTGTACAGGGTCTTTGCTCCTCTGCTGGTTCCAATCGAGTATTATACCCTTGAGATTGATAAAACCGGGATCGTTCTGACTACTGAACTTCGTCATATCCATATGGTCGGCATCAATCCCGCAATTTGGATGAGGATACACCACAGCTGATTCTTCTGGTACCACATAGCCAACAACATTTACTGCTACAGTTTCGTAGAAGCAGAATATCTTCACGTGACTTAATTGGCCACTCACGGAGATCTGCCCTTGGAAGACTTCTTCCACAGCTCGCAGAACTTCGGACTTCCGTTTGAGTAGTGCTAACGTGCCTGCATTCGCCCGTCGAAGATGGTTCAATAAACGCGCGACCGTGTAGCCCCAATCTGCAAGGTAAGAACCGCCATGCGGGGTACCCATAAATATAATGCCAGCGGTACATTGGGCTATGCTTCTCAGTCGGGAGTTGTTGGGCTCCAGGCAGAGAAGTAAAGATTGCTCAGTAACCAAGCCGCCGAGGCTATGCGACACAAAAATGATCGGCCGACTCGATTCATCCGCGCGATGGTTGGCAATGGCATATGCCAGTTTTTTACCATGTCCTCGAAGGCCGTCTCCACTGGCATTCTGCCATAGCCCGACCACGTTGGCATCGTAGCCGTATGTAACGACTCTTGCAGTCGGGAATTGTGTACTCAAGAGCTCTGGCGTAAAAGTACCATTGGGGTGTGTCCAAGTGGACTCGCGACCTCCCGTCAAACCATGAATGAACCAAATACTGCATCAACTTCAGCCTCAGATCCCGAGAAGAGGAGGAAACCCACTCTAAGTCGCAATGAGGGGGGTTCGAAATTTCACGAAAGCCATATTGGCCATCTGTCATTTCCCTTCAATGCATTATTATGATTAAACTGGTCTTGTGCGCAAGACACATACAGTCTCTCCGAGGTGCTCTCTATCGCGAATACTGGCGCAGTTGGGGAAGATACCGCCACTGTAGAGGAAGAAGTCACAAGAGCACTTTGCTCCGACAGTGTGCCATCGGTACGACAATCGGACGCCCGCTCCAGGCGCGTATCCTGATTGGTAGGGTTCTTCCATTTCAACAGACTCGATACGAAAGAGGGCATGGCTAGAACGTGATTGCTTGTGAACACGACAGATTCTAGTCTTCTACAAGAGATAAACGAGTATAATGGGGAGATAATTTGCGTGAATGGGGTCGCGGATGGTAGCCTGTTTTCAGCTCTGAAAGTTGGCGCAGCTGAATACTGGGATTATTGATAGGTACGACTCGCCATCGAGGCTTAGGGTCATGCACGTGTTCAACCTCAGGCGAAGCTGCGCAGCGGCTCAACGAACAGTCCAGCGGACAACGTGGCTGGATCCGGTCCTGATTGCCTTGCGGAGCCCTCCCGCATCATACACATAAAGTTCACAAAACAGCTCGTATTCTGGTTGTTATACTTGCCGAAGTCAATTTGAACTTTTTGAAGTGATGTTTTTGTCCCAGTGTCTGCGGTATATTCCATGAATAAAATGTCGCATCAAGCGAGAAAATCCTAGCATGAGTACAGCCCGAAATCGCCAAAAGCATAAGCCTCGAGAACATAGACTTCTTGGCTGCATGGGCGCTTGTCAGCTCGCGAGAATCTATTGCTTATTGGTCGTATCGCGAGGCTGAGCCTCGAAACCCCCAATGCATCGCCTCCTCCTGTAAGCCTGTTGCCTTTCCCCTCCTTTCCAGCGAAACTCTTTGTTCACCATCTCAACTTATGCAATTTGCGATCTCACGCGCGACAAAGTCTCCCATGGACTTCGACCATGGAGTGGATACCAGACGACCACCATGATACATATAACAACGATGGAATCCACACCAACATAATTCAGCAAGGAGCCGGCCATGCTGCGCGCGATATCTATAACGGTACATGATGCCCGGCGGAGTCTCCGCGCCACGTAACTGAAATCTACCCTGATATAGGCCCCGTCACCTTTCTTCAAAGACATCCTGCGCCTTCAAAGAAAGCCCAGACCCGTGCAGACGCGCCTTTGCGACCAATCTCGACGGTTCCATTCCCGCGAGAAGACGATTTTGTAAATCGAAAGAGTCTTGAAGAAGTGCGAAATGTTTTGGACACGCCTGGAGCGCGCGCTGCACTATGGGGGATTGGCGGCGTAGGGTCAGTTGTGTATTGAATGCTTGGGAGAAATATTGACATACGATGATACAGGAAGTCGCAGATCGCTATTGAGTACGCCTATGAGCTACGTGAGAGATATCCTGAATTGTGGATATTCTGGATCCACGCGAGCACGCAAGCACGATTCGAAGAAGGATACCGGGCGATCGCCGATGCTACCAAACTACAAGGCTGGAAAAACCCTAAAGCCAATGTCTTACAGCTTGTTCACAGATGGTTGAAAGAGACCTCGAACGGCCCGTGGCTACTGATCGTGGACAACGTCGACGATACAAGTGTGCTTTTCGAGGCCCGTTCTGACAATGCAGAGGAGTCACTCATTGACTATCTGCCACAAACCGCCAATGGCAGGATCTTGTTCACCTCACGAAGTAAAGATATAGCTCGCATGTGCACCGATAGTTACAAGACGATTGTGGAAGTACAGCCCATGAACCGGGATGAGGCGCTTTCATTACTACATAAGAAGCTCGGAGACTCCATTGACAAGAATGATGCTGTCGAGCTTCTTGGGGCCCTTGACTATATGCCGTTAGCCATCACACAAGCTGCGGCTTTCATTTTGCAAAGAACGCCCATGATCACTCTGCGCAGATACATTAGTGACATGTGCGAGAGCTCACAAAAGCGGGCGGCACTTCTGAAGAAAGATGTTGGAGATAGTCGCCGGGATGGGAAGGCGTCTAATTCCATTATACTCACCTGGCAGATCTCCTTCGAGTATATACGAGAAAAAGCACCTGACGCAGCAAAGCTCTTGTCCTTGATGTCCTTCTTTGACAACCAAGCCATACCGAAAACTTTATTGATTGGACACTACGGTGAGCCCAAGGAAGTCAAGAAGAAACATTCAATGTTCGAGTCAATAATCAAAACCTACAAGGATAGCCTAGCCAAGAGATCTTCGACCTCTTATTTACGAACAGGACAAATGCGTAACGACTACAACTTTGAGGATGATGTCCAGATCCTAGCGAGCTTCTCATTATTGCGTATGAGTGCAGATGGCAATGAGTTCGCAATGCATCGACTGGTACAATTTTCGACGAGATTATGGTTAGAAGTTTCGCATGAGGTAGAAGAATGGAATGAGACCTTTGTGGGCCTGTTAAGCAAAAACTACCCAACTGCAGAGGTATACGACAACTGGTCCGCGTGTAAAGCTTTATTTCCACATGCTCATGCCGCCGTCGACCACCGGCCGCTCAGCAAGCATGTTCTGAGAGAGTGGGCCTCTGTCCTGCACAAAGCGGCATGGTACGCGAAAGAAACGGGTAAGTATGAAATCGCTAAAGAAATGGTTACCCTCGCCCTAGAAGTAAGGCACCAGACTTTGGGCACGAAAGATCCCCAAGCTTTGCGCAGTCAGAATTGCCTGGGCATGGTGTTAGCATGTCAGGGGAAGTACAAAGAAGCGGAAGCAACCCTACGATCTGCATTGAAAGGGTTTGAATCCAGAGGCAAACGGTGTCCGGAGTATCTCCTAGCGTGCCAGAGCGATCTTGCGTCAGTGCTCCGTCTTCAAGGCAAGCATGACGAAGCCAAGAAGTTATCCCAGAAAGTTCTGGACGCATCCAAGTCTTTATTGGGCGATGAGCATGGTCTAACGCTAGCTGCACTCAACGAGTATGGAGAGATTCTAGCTGAGCAAGGAGCCTACGATACTGCTGAAGACATACATCGGCAAGCACTACAAGGTCTCACTGCTACCGAAGGTGCCGATCATCCCAAGACCTTAAAAGCCGCATTGAGTCTAGGAATCGTCCTATTGAAACAGAATAAAATCAAAGAAGCACAAGTCATGTGTCGCAGAGCACTGATAGGCTCAGAGCAAACGCTTGGGCCTGATCATGAACAGACATTAAGCAGCGTGTATGGTTTGGCCTTGCTCTTCCTGATGAATCAGCAGCAATTTGAGGCAGCGAGATTTTACGACAAGGCAAGCAATGGTTTCAAGCGATCCCTTGGTCCGGATCATCCAAGGACGCGCTTCGTTCTTTCGACACAGCACATGTTTTACGCCAAATTAGCGGGGAGAGGCATATATTATCTTGCTCTAGGTGTTCTGTTGTTTGATATTCTGGCTTGGTTCATTACAGATCTTGTACCTTTTATGACTTCTTGTTTCTCATTATAAGGAACTCGATACTCCAAGCAAAACAATTATGATTCTAGGCCATTCTACTCGCACGTACTTGTAACACACTAAGGCGAGTCGGCTATTCCTAATCCCTAAGCCTTATCTTAACTGTATAGCCTAATTTTCGTAGAAATATTGATTACAGCTAAAATAGGTATATAGACATTTAGCTAC
Organism: Coniothyrium glycines; assembly: GCA_025742365.1. Classification (NCBI taxonomy): domain Eukaryota; kingdom Fungi; phylum Ascomycota; class Dothideomycetes; order Pleosporales; family Coniothyriaceae; genus Coniothyrium; species Coniothyrium glycines. Next base: position 324,092 of record JAMXIJ010000023.1, read on the forward strand.
TTTATTATTATATTATTATAAACAGAGTACTAGTCACTCCTTCCGCTCCTAGTACAAGAAGTGCGACTACTTAGACACGAATATTTATTAAAGGGTCCGAAGTGCGCAGTAGCAGCCGTGAACTCCAAATATAAGTCGTGGAAGCTTATCTAGGCGCTTGTTCGTAACCTTATAAGTTAAGATTTTCCTTTAACACAAGGAATTATAGGAGGTACAGCTAATTTGCAAACCGACTTTTTATTTAGCTAGACTAACTTCAGATCTACTAGGTATGCATAGGTACTGGTTGTTATTATTCTAAGGCTTACTTAATAGATTCTTACCTTTGCTCTCTAACTTTTTAATCATATTACCCCTTTTATTTAAAGCAACCTTATTATAATGCATACTTTGGCATTCATCGGCTATAGTAGTATAGACAAGCAAAATACTAGTAGATCCTATGCTAAAAAGCTAGAAGGCATATATAGCCTGAATGTGTTGATAACGACTATGCGGATATTATATATCTATTCGTCTACAATTAGATTAAAGACGCGGACATAGGTAAGGGCGTGTGTTGAAACTTTTGCATTCCCTACTTGAACCATGACTATTTTATATGTCTATCCGCCTTCTCGAATACAAGACCACCGCAACTTTAGCCTCGTAGAATTTGTTGGTGATAAGATGCCGCCTTATAGCATCCTGTCACACACTTGGGTGCAGGTAGCGATGAATCTACTTCTGAAGACGTAGGAATAAGGGCAGACACAGACAAGGCTATAAAAAGCTCCACTTCTGCAGCAACCAGGCTATCGCAAGCTAACCCCGCTACTCCTGAATCGACACCCGTTGCATCAGAAATGTTATCCAAGTGCGAATGCCCTATGTGCTGGCGGCTGGTGCCGCCAGAAACGTTAGTCACAAAAATCAGAACTGGCAAAATAGACTAGTAATTCTGCTTACTTAGCTCTTTTGATATTTGCAAAGCTGTCTACTACTACTCTCTCCAGCTTACTCTTAGGCTAAAACCTTAGGCTTCTATCTAGTATCTAAGGCTAAGAAACTACCTTAAGAGGCTTAGGAAAGGAATAACACTAGCTATACTAGATTCTTAAAATTAACTATTATTTTATAAAACTAATTTAAATATTACTCTACTTATACCTTACTCTAAAATAAGAATAACATACTTTTAGTATCAAATCGTTAGTAGGCTGCTATTATATCTAATAATAACTATACTACGCCTTATATACACGTACTTTGTAGTCATCACTCCATTTGTCTTCTATAATAACTAACTGTGTCTCTTGCGTACGTCTGAAATAACCGTTGTGTCCGTCGTCTTCTGTGTAGTCATCCTTGTCAATATCCTTGTAGCCTTCTTTTGCAATGGTCCTAGGTACAATCATCAGACTCCGGCCTGCATACAAGGTTAGTATTTTCAATATAATATGGGTATCGGCGAATTACCGTTAATGGATTTGTCGCTTGCGATCTTCATCATACAAGCAGCAACATCCTCCTGCTCACCAAACTCAATACCATGGTCTATAAGCCATGTTTCGTACTCTTTGGTACGAATGGCACTCTTGATCCAGCACGGGGCTACGTAATTGATGCGAATACCTTGTTCCCACGATGATCGCCGAACTGTGCGCATAAAACCCTTTAGCCCATGTTTTGTCGCTGTGTACTCCCAATTGCCCTTTGATGAGATAAGTTTATGCCCTCGAGCCCAAGAAAAAGGTTACACGTACCGGCGAGTCAATCCATCCCACCATGCTTCCTGTGATGATAAACGATCGATCCCTTTCGTCACTCTCTTTTTGCTTCCTCCAGTAATGCACAGCTAGCTTCCACGTGTAAAAGCTTCCCCTTAAATTCACCTCCATGATGTTCAAATCTGGCTTCGTTGGTTCACCATTCGGATCGTCTAGAGTCCAAAGGCTATCTCCTGAACTCCTGCTGATACCTGCATTCGCAATCACCACATCAATTGCACCGAAGCGATTCAGGGCTTCATCGAACATGCGCTTCTGTTGCTCCCAATCCCGGATGTCGACTGTGATGAAGAAAGTCTGAGTGGAGCCATATTGGGTGTTGAGCTCGGAGGACAAAGCTTCACCGCGTTGGCTGTCGACATCTGCGATACATACGAAGGACCCATGTGAGACGAAGTGTCGCACAGCGGCTTCGCCCATTCCGTTTGCGCCTCCGGTTATGATGACGCACTTCCCTTTCAGTTGAGCGTGATCTATTGGGATTGTGTGATCTATTGGGCCGTCATATTGGTACTTTTGGATCGGCATATTATATGAGTAGATGCTTCTGTGAGATGTGCAAAAGCTCCGAATGAGTCTACCTTGATTCGATGACGGGCTCCCTGTGAGCTAGGAGTCAATTTGTTTCTGTTCAGGAAGGCAGATTCACGTCGGTCTCGACGCCTGGAGCCTGTATATACGGCTTAGTCGGCATCAAAATCTGCCTTGAACTAAAATAACCCACATTTCCCCCCTCGTGGTTGCTATGCTAGACACTTTGTGATGCTGGTGTATGTTTTGCATGAAAGGCGCACGTCTGGTGGGGTTGCGGTTTTCCGGATTTGGATAACCGAACGGCAGCTTTCAGCAGATCCATCGCCGTTCGCTCAGCCTGCCGAGAGATAGAATGCTTTCACGCGATCAGGTAGTCTAACGCCGAGCTCGGGGCATGAATTGCCAACCGTGACTGCACAGTGGATGTAACGACGGGTAGTAATCGATCTCGGCATGTATCGTATGGCGTCAACGGACTTGCCGCGCTGCGCGTTCTGGACGCGAAGAGTGCGTGTAGCTAAGTGAGCTGGGAATACAAAGCGTTTAATTGATTGAATGACTTAACTACCCTGTATCGTTTCTGCTTTAAGTGAAATAAGTCTCACTTCTTGTTCTCATCTTGTAGTCCGCATTCTCTACTGCAACAAGCATGACGGCATTGCAGGACTCTGCCTCTCTTGGGCCAGCGCCCGCTCAGCGGGAAGACAACCAAATTGCTGATATTGATGCTCCATCAACAGAAGGCGAGATTCCGCAAGTTGGTGGTGTACATCCATCGAAACTCGTGAGCGATGGTGGCGCAACCCATGGTATCCACACAATGTCGAGCGCAAACCGCAACACAGCTTCAGACCCGTTCAAACTCGCCTCAGATTTTGCGTACACACGAAGAAAGCTCAAAGTTTTCACCATCGGCGCCGGCTTCTCTGGCCTTCTTATGGCACACAAATTTCAACATCGCTTTCCCGAAATGCAAGACATTGTCGAACATACGCTGTTTGAGGCACACCATGAAGTTGGTGGAACTTGGCTTGTCAACAACTATCCTGGCGTACAATGCGATGTACCAGCGCACATTTATGCATTCCCATTTGATCCAAATCCGGATTGGACACGATTCTATGCAAGCGGAGCAGAGATTCTGGATTACTTCAAAAAGACGGTCCGGAAATGGAATCTTGATCGCGATTTGCAACTGAATACGCGCGTCGTGGGTGCCAAATGGCATGATGCTGAGGGCATGTGGTGTGTGGAGCTTGAGAACACAAAAACACAACACCGTCGCAAAGACTGGTGTCACGTCTTGATTTCTGGTCAAGGTGTTCTCGTGTAAGTCAAGTTGAAACTTCGTGGTGGCAAATACTAACGAGTAATGAAGGCAGCAAAATTGGCCAAAGATACCTGGCTTTAATAAATTCACGGGCCACATCACACACTCCGCTCGATGGGACCATTCATATGACTACAGCAACAAGCGCATAGCAGTCATTGGCAATGGATCCTCTGGCATTCAAATCGTACCTCAAATGGCAAAGCTCCCTGGTACGACTGTGCAAAATTTCATCCGCAGCGGCGCGTGGGTATACTACCGTGCACCACCATCAAAACATATGGGTCGCCAAGTCGACGATCCAAACCCAGCCTACACTGGATCAGAGAAAGAGACTTTCCGCGATCCCGCAAGACATCAAGCCTATCGTAAGGGCATAGTGTCAAGAACCAACAAGTCGTTTTACATCTTCATGCGAGGCGAAAACAACAAGAAAGGCATGGAGGCCGCTACAACACAAATGGCAGAAAAGCTCGGGCATGACAAGAGACTTTGCGACATGCTTATTCCTAAGTGGGAGCTTGGGTGTCGACGAATCACTCCTGGTCCGGGATATCTCGAGTCGTTCCTGCGGCCGAACTGCGATTGTACGAACAGCGGAATTATCGGGATAACGGAGAATGGTGTGCAGACTTTGGATGGAAAGACCTTTGAGTGCGACGTTCGTAAGTGATTGATCTCTGAAACATGACGCACCGCAGTGTACTGATGGCTGAAGTTGTGTGCGCCACCGGATTCGACGTATCACATCGACCCAATTATCCTTTGATCGGTGAAAACAACATCAACCTACGCGAGAAATGGACCGACAATGACCCTACATCCTATATCTCAGTCATGACTCCGGAATTTCCCAACTACTTCATGGTAAGCTAGCACTGCCTAGGCGCTAATCCATTTCTTACTAACAGATGTAGATGATGGGACCTAATTGTCTTGGTGGCCACGGTTCCCTGGTCGAATCTCTAAATTGGACAGGTGACTACTTCGTCAAGTGGATCAAGAAAATGGCGCACGAGGATATCAAGAGTGTCACGCCAAAGAAGGACAAAGTTGATGCCTTCATGCGCTACCAGGACGAAGTGCACAAGACGCTTGTATGGTCGGGGGGCTGTTCGTCATGGTACAAGCGCGGACGTGTTGACGGACGGATAACTGCCCTATTTGGCGGCTCTGCACAATTATTCAACAGGATGTTAGAGGATATCCGCGGAGAAGATTTCAATGTTACTTACAAGACAGAGAATCCGTGGCGCTTCATGGGAAATGGATTCACAGAGTTCGAGATGAAAGATGAATCCGATCTGTCGTGGTACGTCGAAATTGCAGAGGAGGCTCAAGGAAGGGGACCACAAAGTAGTACAGCAGTGGTAAACGGGAAGCATTAGTTGTGCGACGTGGAGAATACAATTATCCTATGCTGCACCAAAGTCGTCTCCCGAAAGCCCGAATGTATAATCGGTGAATGGGTCAAAGAGGTCTTGAAATTGCGCAAGAAGAGTGCCGTGAAAAAGCTCATTGTTTGGCGATGGAAATCCTCGTGTAGCTGTTCCGTGCTCCCGACCTGAGACTAAGCTCTCAGCTATGCCACCCGTAGCCTTTGAGATGAATGGAAAAAAACGCATCCAATCGAACGCATCATCAGTGTTTTCACTTGAAGTTGCTGGGAGATCATGACCCGAAGGAGAAAGCATCCTTGATGTGCAAATTTGTTGCGGACCTCGCAGTCGCTCAAAGCCTTGTGCGATAACATTCGCAGATGCCCACATCTTTTGAAGCTCTTTCACAGCAATCTCTAGAATTTTGAGATCTTCGTCTGCTGACTTTCTGAGATGCGGGATGCGACATGCTTGCAAGAGAGCGATGAAAGCTGTACCCACATGCCAGCAAGTGATTGCCATTAGAAATCGGGAATTGCCTCGCGCAAGGATATCTCGTAATATCCGGGCCGTACAAGATGCTGCAAGGATTGCGGGAGGAAGCGCCTGCGGAAGTTGACCTCCAGACCTTTTAAGATGCAAGACAATGATTGTCGTGAGGTAGAATAAATGCAGTTGATGCACATCGCGGTCAAAAGCCGTGGTACGAACATTATCAATTGGTAGTTTGAGACGAGGGGGTAGAGAATGTACCCAAACCACAAGCTCTTCGCACAAGTCATCCTGCGGTAAGCCGGAATTAGGGGTTGACTTTAGCAAGAATTTTGCGATGCGTCCGATGATCGTGCACAATCTGACCCAGTATATGAAGATTTCGCCCTTGTGCTGACTACGTGCATCCGGCGGAAAATCTGCTAGTGATGGTTCCCGAATGTTGCAGTCATCGGGGTCGATTATGACAGGCTTACTCTGGCACAGCGAGGTGAGTCTTTCGCGTGCCTACAGGGCATTAGTGAAGAGCTTTGAGTATTTGTGGCCCCTGAGAAGATCAAGGCTAGGAAAAGGATAACACGCAAGACAATCAAGGTGATCTGAGGAGACCGGATTCGGTGGGTGAACTCACAAAGACTGTCCACCATATCCTTCGCCGAAGTCCAAGCTGGAGGCGAGCGCTGTGAGGATCATCGGGACCCGACTCACGGTGTATGTTCATCTGCTGAGCATGTCTGATGATGACCGAAGTCCACCACCAAGATCTAACTTCTTGTCAGCCCCAAAGTCTTCCAGAAATGTGCAGACGAAACCCACGAGTGCCGGTGAACTCGGCTTGGTGACTGTGGTGCCCACCAGTAGAACAAGCAGAGCGCCTTGAGCGTCATCATTTCGTCCGCCTCTTCGTCATCATAGAATATCGTTCTTGCACGCTTGTAATAAACCCCTGGCCCATCATGTGGCAACAGAGGCGGCTGTATGTGGCTGCTAGCTAGGGCGAGCGCATTTGCCAAAAGCGGTGATTTCGCAACATCCAAGGCCAAGCTCTCTGGATCAAGTACCGGACACCACGGATAGCAGTATTCAAAAAAGATTTCTGCGAAGATTAACTCCAAGTCAGGATTCAGGTTGGAACAGTATCGGTGCTCAAGTTGGGCGACGAGGGCCTGGTTCTCGGCATCGAGTTGATTTTCTTGTGCATAGACCTGCAGGAAACCCGTGTCTACGTCTCCATTTTGCGTTGTCGTTGTCTCTGCAAGACTGTTCAATCCTACAGGCCGATTAAGCGCATGCGGTTGGCTGTGCATGGAATCTGAGTGCAACATGGACTGAGGCGAGAAGTTGTTGCGGAGCACACTGTCAACGATGTTATCGTGCAAAGATCCAGTGGATATACGAGTCTGCTGAGCATCGTTGGATTCAGTCATTTCATGTGGCATGTGCTCCGGAGGCAGCGCGTCGAAGGTCGCATCTACTGCTAGAGCTGCATCTATACCATTCGTTACACTCGCGATCTCCCGATCGACAGGTGGAGCAGTTGCATCTCTGTTCGACCTTCGTTTCTTCTCGCGCTTCGATGGTCGAATATAGCACGCTTTACCGACCGTGAAGCAGTTCTTGCAGGAGTCGCGGCCGTGGTTCTTTTGCTGTTGAAGATCACATTTGATCTTTTTCGCATGACATGCAGTACAAACCAGATCAGCGCGCTTTCTTTTGATAGTGCATGATGAGTAATGTTGCCAATTGTCCTCCGTCATGATTCTTGAAGCTTGGAGATGGGCTTGATGCTTTCACCCATTGCAACCCCGCGCCGGGCGTCACTCTGCCGCACGTCGGAAAGGTATAGCTTCGTGGAATCGTGATTTTAGATTTTGTCAAGGCTTTTGTACGCACAAGCAGCGAAGGCTGATCCCACGTGAAGACGCAAGGGCGTATGCTGATTGAGGAGCGAGAATAGAGAACTGCAGCTGTGCAGAATGCCCAAAATCGGGCCGAGGTCCAAGCACCCAGAGTTGAGCGCCAGTCATTGGTTCTTGGAGCAATCGACTTCAAGACTTCAACCATTCAATGCTTACTATGTTGCTTCACCTGAGCAAAATTCCAATCAGAACGCAATATCAAAGGCAAATTAACTTGTCTGGCTACGAAATAGTTGTGCATGGCAGCATCTGTAGCCTCTGAAATTCTCGGTAAGACCTGTTTGTTGCAGGCTCTGTACATCGAGGGTGCAAATAGCTCACAGAATGTACCTGAATTGGGGATTCTTGCGATCAGTGGAATCATCTTCATATGCATGCTCGAAGCCTTCGAAAATGCCTGTCTTGTCGCGTTTGCTGTTGACTGCAACGCACCAGAAGCGGTATACGATAGCCAAAAGTCCTGCAACAACCGCCCTGTAGCAGAGTTAGTAGGAAGATCGATGGAGGTTTCCCAGTCAGATATAGACTTACGTGACGAAAGTGACGACAAAGCCAAGCTGATATCGCGGTGCATCTTGGGTCCTGAAGACAAGCGGTCCAACAAAGTTGCCAAGACAGTATCCTATATAGATTCCAGAAGAGGCGACAGTCCTCTTGGTATAGCCAGCTGTATTCGCAAGTGCGAGCCCCATGAGCACAGCATATCCGCCGCCAACAGATGGGAGAATGTAACAGGCAAAGAGCAGTGCACCAGTTTGGTGCCTAGGTAGAAGCCAGAGAAGAAGTGCAGCCAGAGTAGTGCCCATCTGGCACACAAAGATAGACCACGATCGTAGTCCAGTATACTTGTAACACAACCACGGGACGATAAGTTGCAATGTGCCTGCGTAGGCGCCCGCTGGCATAACAAGCAGGAGAGAGTTCAGTGTTGTAAAACCAAAGCTGTTAATAATTATTGGAACAAAAGTAGAGATAGGTCCGTTAGCAATCATGCATAGGAAGGCGATAGCAAACATGAGCCAAAACTTCTCATCTAACAAAAGTTCAAGGACTTGAGCTCCCTTAAAGTGCGTGTTGCGAACACCAGAATTATTCGAGCGGAGACGGGCAACGGAGATATAACGCTGACGTTCGTTGAAGCCACGAGCGCGCACTGGGTCCGGAGGAAGAAGCCACCTTTAAAAGGTTAGCCTCTTTGGCACGATTGATCACCCAACATGAAGTCTTTTTTACCAGAGAGCGATGCCCCAAACGATAGTGATGGAGCCAGCGAAGAGGTACATGTACTTCCATGGTCTCAGCGGCTCAGTAGCTTGTCCAAGGCCGTAATTGATCAGTGGTGAAAAGATGGACACATAACCCGTGCACGAGTACCAGATGCTGGAACGTGTTAGCGAAGCCAAAATATCTATGGCTAGAGTTCAGATACCCCATGCGGAAAGCTTGCTCATTCTTCTTGTAAAAGGACCCCACAATGACCTATCATCGTAAGGCTAGTGTAAATAAATAGCAGCTAGGGAGCAGGTATTACCATGAACATGGGCGATATTCCGGATTCTAGGAGACCAAGAAAGAAGCGCTGAGCGTATATTTCCTTAAAGTCTCGGCAAACGACTGTGAGGATGAGGCAAATTCCCCATAGCTAGCAATCATGTTAGTTTGTGTGCAGGTGTGTCACCCAACATGTCCACATACAGTGACAATGCCAGAGGCTACCCTCTCAATGGGCCATCGTTGCACCAGGTACATGGTAGGATATGCCCCGAGGATAAATCCAAGATAGAAGATGGACGCGGACATGGCATACCTATTGCCGCGTCGAAGTTGTAAATCGTCTCGTAAGCCGAAAAGAGCCTTCAAGAGCGATCAGCGTGCACAATTGATGGCAGATTGGAGCTGGCCTTACAGCTTGCGAAAGCATAGCTTTGTCATAGTACTTCTCGAATTAGGAAGGTTCCTCTTTCAGAGTTTTCAAAATCGTACCTGTAATCCATACGTGATGCAGAGTATGGGCATTAGACGCAAGTCGATCTTACGCCTAACCTGCTTCTCCTCTTGGTCTGTCCATGACTCATCGCCAGTATAACCAGCTAGTACTCTGTGATTGGTCAGTGTCTTGCATTCAATACAATATAAGATGTACTTACTTGACAGCCTCGTCTCCATGTATGGTATTAACCTGCTTGGTCCCAGGCCCGACCTCGACGTCACTGCGTTGGACAGCTTGTTCCTGGTATATCTCTTGAGGCTTTTCGAATTCCGCCATGATGCTTGAAGAAGTTCGAGAGACTGCAGAAGGATGCAGATGGCTCAGATTGGAATGTTAGGGATTGGCATGCAGCAGCTTTATTGTTGTCGTTTCGAGCCACCATATTCATCACGGTCTTTCAACAAGGTCTGGCCGAGTGCCACTTTGCGCATACCCCGCGTCTTGGGAGTGCATTCTGGGGTCTATGGTTTGCTATCACGGCGTCACAGCTAGGCCTTGTGGAGAAGCCATTCTACTTGTTGCGCTAGGCAAACCAGATGTAGTTTACCTGGTACCGTGATTTGCCGAAAGTGAGCACGGCCCATAGCAGGTGATGGGTAGGTAGGGCAATACATGGCAACAACAATACTGTAAAGAATGTTGGCGGTCGGCAAGGACATACTCCCCTATTCACACTCACCATGGCTCCAGGTTCGCAACTCAAACTGCCCTATGGCACGATGACAGTGAAGACATCCTTGATCAACCCGGTCAATTTTGGCCCTGCACAGATCCACCGATTCATGGCTCCTGCTGTCCCAGGCCTGGAAACATTCGAAACATCGCCGTCGCATTCGTTCCTGATTGAACACCCTTCGGGCCATAAACTGGTCTTCGATCTTGGTATCCGAAAAGATTACCAAAATTACTCAAAGGCTATCGCGGAATATATCCCGACTACCAAGTACAACATTCAGGTTTCTGAGAACGTGGCCGATATTCTCCAGAGCAATGATATAGACCTAGAGCATGTCGAGGCGATAATATGGAGCCATTGGCACTGGGAGTAGGTCTCATCATTGGCACCGCATGCGCAGGAGTATCTAAGAGAATTGCAGCCACATTGGAGATCCTTCATCTTTTCCACACTGCGTCGACCTGGTAGTCGGACCTGGATTTAAAGACGCCATGCTTCCCGGCTACCCAGCAAACCCCCAGTCTCCAATCAGAGAGAGTGATTATGCAAACCGGATGCTTCGAGAGATCTCCTTCGACGGGAACGGTCTAAGAATCGGACAATTCCCTGCATTCGATTACTTTGGCGATGGAAGTTTTTACTTGTTGGATAGCCCAGGCCATGCCATCGGTCACCTCTGTGGACTGGCCCGCACGACCGTCGGCCAAGAAGACACATTTGTGCTACTTGGTGGGGATATATGCCACTATGCTGGAATCTTCAGACCCTCAGAACTCCTTCGTGTCCCGGAAAGCATTGTTCCACATCCGTGTCGCCTTCATGCTAACGTGCCATTCTGCCCCGGTACAGCTTTTGCTGAATTACAAAAGTCACGAAACAGATCCCCAACCGAGCCATTGTATGATATGACGTTCGGTCACGACATCCCGCTGGCACAGAATACAGCTCGTTGGCTGCAGGAACTGGACGCAGATGAGAAGATCTTTGTCATCATTGCGCATGATCTTACTGTGCGCGATGGAGTGAATCATTTCCCAAAGTCGCTCAATGACTGGAAATCGAGAGGATGGGGAAAGTCGCTCAAGTGGGCATTCTTCCGCGACCTAGAATCTTATTGGAAGCAATCTGGGATTTTGGAAGCAGATTCACCTTACAATATGACCAAATGAAATCTTTGTTGAGTCAAGTGTCCAAGTTGCAGTCCTACAACGGAATGACTTCGGTGCGTGCGTTTCCCGCCATGCAGGTTGTGCGCAAGTGAGCCGCCATGCATCGCCAGACGCAAACTAGGTATCCAAACTCGCTATGGGTACCAAATTGCCACCGCTTCCCGGCCTAGGACATCTTCGGTAACCCTTCTTCGGTTTAGTCTCGGTCTTCCGCAATGAGCATGCCCCATGATATTTTCCACGTACGATTTAAACTCGGAGGACCGATGCCGAATGCAGGGGATTCTTTATACGCTAGCCGACAGGCCGTGATTCGGTTGTGAAACCTACGGGCGCGACGATGCGTGAGCATCCCAGGATGGCCGGCCTGGGAGTTTGCGGCGGTCCCGGTCGATTACAGACAGAATGCTGGACTTGTGCGAGGTTTCTTGTATCCGTCTGTGACACTGCTCTTGAATGTTTTCAACTATTCCACAACAACAGCATCTCCCAGACATGGTCGGCCACATCAATACCGCTGCCTCAACAAGGCTTGCAAAGCTGGACCCATCTCTCGATTATGATGTCCTCATCGTTGGAGGCGGCCAATCTGGCATGTATTCACTGCATCGCATGCGCCAATTGGGTCTCAAGACACGACTATTCGAGGCAGGATCAGGAGAGGGCGGAACATGGTTCTGGTACAGTTGGAAGACTTCACACCAAAACATCGCGTCTACTAATGCCTCATAGGAATACTTACCCCGGAGCGCGATTTGACTCGGAATCCTACTCCTACATATTTTCATTTGATCAATCTCTTTTAGACGAATGGAGTTGGACAGAGCATTTCGCCGGACAGAAAGAAACTCTAGCTTACTGCCAATACTTTGCCAAAAAGTTTAACCTTCACGAGGACATGCAATTTAATACACGGATTCAATCCGCTAAATGGCGTGCGGAGTCCAACTCGTGGCTGCTGACCGAAAATTCAGGTGCAACACATTCTTGCCGTTTCTTAATTTCAGCAATGGGCATTTTGAACCAGCCTACTCTGCCTAATATCCCAGGAGTGCATAGCTTCAAGGGGAAGGGGTTCCATACGTCGAGGTGGCCGGCAGATGACAGCGCTATCATCGGAAAGCGTGTGGGTATCATTGGAACGGGAGCGACTGCCATTCAAACGATTCAGGAGATCAAAAAGACTGTCGGCTCATTGACTGTATTCCAACGAACTGCAAATTGGACGGCGCCGCTGCGCAATACGAAGCTCTCTCCTAAGGACATGGAAGAAATACGACGCAACTACCCTACCATCTTTCAAAATTGCCTAGACTCGTACTCATGCTTTATTCATCAATCTGATACCCGCTCCGTCTTCGAAGTATCAGACGAGGAGCGGGAAAAGTATTGGGAAGAGCTGTACTCACAAGCCGGCTTCTCAAAGTGGCTGTCAAACTTTTACGACATCAATACTAACAAAGCTGCAAATAAGCTTTTCTCAGAGTTCATCGCAAACAAGATCCGACAACGTGTACACGACCCGGTTATTGCTGAGAGACTTATTCCCAAAAACCACGGATTCGGCACGCGAAGGGTTCCGCTAGAAGGTGGGTACTATGAGGCGTTCAATCAGCTGAATGTCAACTTGGTGGACATCAACGAAAACCCGATTGAGTACATCCACGAAAAAGGCATCAAAACTAAAGACGAGGACTTTGATTTTGACGTTATTATCTACGCAACAGGATTTGACGCCATCACCGGATCATTCAGAGCAGTCGACATTCGTGGAGTGGACAACAAGTCGCTTATCGATCAATGGGCGGATGGCATTCAGACTTATCTTGGTTTAACCAACTTTGGATTTCCGAATATGTTCAGTACGTAACTCATCATGAATGAGCCCCTTTGCAATTCTTCTAACATCCTGGCAGTGATAATGGGCCCACACCAAATGTTCGGCAATATTCCCCGTTCAATAGAGTATGCTGTTGGCTGGGTGGCAGACATGATCGAATGGTCCATCAAGAATGATACAGCAGTGGTGGAAGCTACAGAGGAAGGGCAGAAGGCATGGACAAAGCATGTTCACGAGTGTGCAGTTGGACTGCTCGCTAATGACGTAGAAAGTTGGATGACGGGTGTCAACAAGAATGTCGCTGGTAAGCAGAAGAAAACTATTGCCCGTTACAATGGACCAGCGCCTGGCTATAGGAAGAGATGCAATGAGGTTGCTGCTCGAGGGTACATAGGTTTCAGATTGGCCAAGGGTTCGTCATAGCATCGTTCTCACTCCCCGCCAATTTAGAATCAACTCGAAAATCGCTTAGAGACGGGGGGTAAGGTTTTTTGCCGCACGCGCTTACTCGCTAGGCGCTAATATACTTTAGGCTATATACTTACCTTACCTTTACATAAGCTTAGTAGCTAAATTATCTATTAATCTAGTAGTAATAATATTAATTACTACCTACTAATTTTAAAATACTAACTTTCTTTATCTTCTACTAATTTAACTACTACTACTATATCTACTCTACTTATCCTAAATTTTATTTATTTTATCTTATTTTTTCTATTCTTTTACTACTTATACTTATTTTATATATAAAGCTAGTATTTTTAAAAGTTCTATATTAATACTTTATATTTTCTAACCTTTTTATACTAGAACTTTAATATAACTACTACTACTAAATACTTCTTACGTACTAACTTATAAGTAATATCCCTATTATTTACTAGTATCTTTCTATTAATACCTATCTTTTTTAAGGTTCTTTTTCTATAATATTACCTATATTAAGGATATATCTATAGCCTATAATTAGTACCTATATTTTTAGTACTTTTTAGTATTAGACTTTAGAAATATTAAGGTTCTATAGCTAGTAGTTAGTAATATTAGTACTATAGGCTGCTTTTTTTACTTTATTATAATAAGGATAAGAATATATAGCCTTAGTTCTTATAAGCTTCTCTCTATTATATCTTATTTTTTTTTTATTATTTTACTACTATCTACTAATTATTTTTTCTAATAGAGAGCCTAATACTAATAATAATAGTAATACTTCCTCCTACCTTATATCTTTATCTTCTAACCTTAATAATACCTCTTATATACTACCTAATAAATCTATACTTATACCTCTATATCTATCTACACCTAATAATAATATTAATACCTTCCTCTATAACCTAGATAAGACCTCTAAAACCTTAGAAACTCTAAGTAACTATTTTATAAACTCTATTATATACCTAACTAATAATAATACTAAAGCTAATATTAAGATACTATTATATAAAAAGCTAATTAAAAAGAAGCCTAATATCTTACTATATTCTTACTACTTCTATAGTAACTTTAAAATAAAAGGTAAATATAATAATCTTCTAAAGGTATATAAAGATCTATAAAAGGAAATTCCTAAAAACCTTAATAAAAAAAAAGTAGTAAGTACTAAGCTAGCTATATCTATCCTTAGAATTTCCTATCTTTTACTAATAGTTTTATATAGTTTATACTACTAAAGAACCTTATCCTATATATTCCTCCCCTCCTTTCTAATACCTTAAGTATACTTTTATTTATTCTCTCTTAATAATTAGAGCCTTTTCTTAAAATATATTAGTATATAGCTATAGTCTTCCTAGCTATTATCCTTAGTATTATTATAGTTTTTCTCTAACTACCTTAGTAGATAAGGCTTTTCTTATAAGATTTTTACTAACTAAAGATTAATTTAGTAAGTAATTCTATAGATATAGTAGAAAGATTTCTTACTACTATTCCTACTACACATCTAGTACTATAAGTCCCTTTATTCTAGATAGTACTTATTATTCTTTCTAAGCTTTTAGCTAATAATACTAAATAATACTATCTAAAAATATAGCTCCTAATAGTAGTAAGCTTAAGTTACTTATACTATATAGTTATTTATTTATACCTACTTTCTTAGAATTTATATACTTTTTTTAGGGCGTTTATATAGTATTTTTATCTTACTCTTAGTTATACTAAAGTTTTTTACTAATTTATATTATAGGGTATAGTAGTAAAATATAAAAATAGTAACTAAATATTTAAGTATACTAAGACTATAGGTATATACGTAGATATAGTATTAGCTATTTAGAAGGCTAATTTTAGTAAGTTCTCTATTAAGAAGGTAAGATTTTCTAATTATTTTCTATAATTTTTCTAGTATTATTAAGGTTTCCTACTAATTTTTCTATTTTTTTTAGGCTTTAAATATTACTAGTACTTACCTTAAAGAGTTTAGAAAGTAGATTAAGGTATATAAGATGTAGGGTAGATTTCTTAGTAGGTTCCTTATAGATTCTAAAGCCTAGATAGGATTTTTACTAATAATTTCTAGCTTTAATAACTCTTACTAATATAATTCTATAAATAGTAAGTATAAAATATAAAACTAAGAAAGTAAAAGTAGAATATATAGAGGTAAAGAAGTATAGGATAAAGAAGCTAGTAATACTAGGCTATACTTAGATAATAGTAGAAGAATACTATAGTTATACTAGAGTATACTTAGTTATTCTAAGATCTTTTTATCTATTTATAAAAAATATATACTACTTTACTATAATAATAATACTATTTATAAGGTCTAGAATTTTTTTAGAGTTTAGGCTAGGATAATACCTAAAGTAGGATACTTAATTAATAATATTATAGATAGCTAGAATATCTAGCTTAAAGCTTAGTATATATAATCTTTTCTATCTCTCTTTTATATAGTAATATAATTAAATCTTATAAAATTTATATATTTTTTATACTACCTCCTTCTCTACTTCCTTCTATTAAATAAGAAAAAACCTTACTCCTAATTTTTTTAAATAACCTTAAAGTCTATAATTAATAGGGCTAAATTTTAAAAAGTACTTATTATTTAAAAGGGTAAGGTTTTATATAAGTAAAAGTTATATTTTTTTATAAGCTTAGGATTTCTAAAGCTTTTTCTGCTAGAGAAAATTTATAATAATAGTTTTCTTTAGGATATTTTCTAATAAACCTTATAAACTCTAGAGTAATTTACCTTTAAACCCTATAAAGTATTATAGCTATAATTAATTAATTTTTAATAATAAGAAATAAAAAAAGGCTTTTAAGACTATATATTTATAGAGTTATATTAGTGTTTAGGTATAGTATAGAAGTATAGTATTTTTTTATATATCTTAGTAGTAAAGAAATAATAAAGAAATATATAGTATTATAAACTTTTTAAAAAATTAAGAATTTCTAGAGAAAATAGTAATAATTATAGAATAAACGTACTTTTAATAAGAGGATCTTAGAATCTAGGTTTATAAATAATTTATTTATTACTATATATCTCTTACTATTTTAATATAATATATACATTACTTAATATTAGAATTATCTATTAATTATTACTATAATAAGAAAATATATTTAAGAACTTATCCCCTAACTTAGCCTATACTTAATTAACTATAGTTTAGTTAATTTATTATTATTCTCTATAGGCTTTTTTAACAATTTTCTTCTATAGTAGCTTAACCTATTTTAATCTATTTCTAGTACTCTATATTTCCTGCCTATATTCTTACTAAAACTCCTCTACTAAGGGATATATTTTATAGACCTAAACTACTATCTATACTTAGTTATTAGAAAGAAAGCCTAATAATTATAATATTTATATATACTCTACTTACTCTAATATTTTGTATATATTACCTAAAAATCTATATCTACTTTTATATATCCCTATCCCTAGAATACCTTTAGCTATTTATAAACTAGGATTATAATATTATTTATAGAAACTAGATTACAGCTTCTATAATCCTAGTCTACTATAAGCTTTATAATATTATTTCTATAGACTTTCTATCCCCTTAGATATAATATAGTCCTAGTAAGGAAGCTTATTTCTTTATTATTAACTATAATTATATATTACTTTAGTAGTACTTTAGGCTTTTATAAGGGTATAACTAGCTTAGGCTAGGTTTCCTAAGGTAGTAGAAGGGATAATACAGAATTTATAAGGTTTTTTAATAAAGGTATTATTAGGTTTATAGTAGAAGAATCTAGAGGTCTATATATAGTTAAAAGAGGTTAAGTAATCCTTAATATATAAAGAGGGGATAGCTTATAGTAAATTATAATATATACATAGAGAGGCTTAATTAAGCCTTATTACTATAATCCTTATTTATACTGTAGTCTATATAAATAATCCTTATATTATCTAGCTAGCTTATATCTTCTTAGTTTGCTTACGTAAGAGAGATAAATAAATAGAGGATTTATAGTAGCTGCTTCTTCTAGTATAAATTAATAGATATTAAAGCTTTCTTCTTTCCTAAAAGAATTACTATTAATTTCCTTAATATACCTACTATTAACTAGAGGATATATATATTCTCTTATATATAATAACATCCTTATAAAAGAGTTAATCTTATAAAATAAATAAGTTTACTATATTATAGAGTCTTTATATATTAAACGTAATGTTAGTAGTAACTAGATTCTTATTATACTAACCTTATAATTTATAATATAGTTATAGAGGTAACTATTTCTTTCTATAAGAAGGATACTTTTATATGCGTTATTTAGGCATTAGAATAGATAGAATATACTACTTAGGTCTCCTACTAGATCTTAGAGAGAATAAGGATTTTATTTAGAAACCTAGTTAGGCTAAGCTCTTAAAATTCCTAGCTAGATTAGTAGTAACTAGCTCTACTAAAATTAGCGTTTATACTACGTAAATCTTAGGGCTTATTAGAGATTAGTACTGTCTTTTCTTAGTTTAGGGTTCTTTTACTATATAGGTTTATACCTTAGTATTATATAACTAATAAACTAATATATAAGATATTAATTTTAATTTATTATAATCTATAGGGTTGTTATACTAGGCCCTAGTAATCTAGTTCTAAGGGGCTATATTCTCTAGTACGTATAATAGCTTAATTCTTCCTAAATAATTTTTTACTTTCTTAATTTTTATACCCTATTAACGCTATAGAAGCCTAGAATATATAAGCCTTTTTATTATATCTTACCTATTCTACAACATTATCTAGTCTATTTCTAGTATAATTTTTACTAATAGCTAGGAAACTTTACTTAATTTAGTAGACGTTAATATAGATAAGGAGATAGAAAATTAAGATTATATTATTAAGGATATATAAGAAAATGCTTATAAATAATAAGAAATAGTAGCCTATAAGTAGGAAGAGCTCTTTTTAGCTATACGTAAGGATACCTAAGGTACTTATACTAAGTATATATAAGCTAACTATATAGTATAAATACTAATATTTTAGCTACTATAGCTTAGAATTAATAATCTTATAGATAAATTTAAAAGTTTAAGTAGTTTATTAAGGAGTATTGCCTACCTAACGAAAGTAATCTAAGTGTTCTATCTAAATAAATACCTTAGGTTGTCTGCCTATAGATCTAGTTTTATTATAGAAAGTTAAGTATAACTATAGAAATACTAGGTTTATTATCTATAAATACTATAGTTTTAAATAAACTATTTAAAGCTAGTTCTCTATATAGATAGTTAGTAGCCTTTACTATACGCGCTACTACTACGTACTATTATATATATAAACTTAGCTACTAAAATATAGTATTTATAAGGAATATTAATAGCTTATAGTCTAGAAATCTATATAAGTTAAATAAGGTGTTAATATATATATACGTACTAAAACACTAAAAGGTACTTAATTCCTTATAAGCTACTATCTTATTTTAAAGTATAGTTATTAAAAAATTATAGGCTTAAGAAGGCCTTACTTAGGAAAGTATAAAGGTAGTTATAGAGCGTACTTTAGAGGACCTATTCTAATTTAATACAAATTTTCCCTTTAATCTAGGTTATAACTAAAAAATTACCCTTAAAAGTAGGTAAAGAGTGTAGGCTAGTTAGTACTAATATATTATAATAAGCCTAGTATACGTAATAGCCTTTCTATATCTCCTCTACCTTAATAAGGTTCTAAATATAAAAATAGAGAATTTCTAATAGCTTAATTAGGAGTCTAGTAAGCTTAAGCTAGTTTTAAGCTTCTGTAAGACCTAGTAAATAGGAGGTAAGTCCTATTATTTATAAGTATAGCCTATTATTTAACCTCTTTTTTCTCTATAGATATATAGCTATTTTATCTTTACTTTAATTATAAGAAGCTATAGCTTAATATCCTATATTTACTAGTAAAATAGCTTAAAATCTTAGTAATTATAGAGGGAAAATAGTCTAGGTATAACGTACTCTATAGGCAAGTAACGCACACAGGCAAGCAACATACTTTTGCTAAGCCCCTACTAAAAACTAACTTACTTTAGCCTATAATAACCTACTTTAGCGCTATAGAATATAAAGTAGAATAGGATACTATTTAGAAACTACTTCTACTACTTACTTATATATTTATATATTATACCTAGTCTAATTATACTATCTATAGTACCTTTAGCTAGGCTTACCTCCTATAGTATATACCTACTTCTTTACCCTTTTCCTATTACTACTTACCCTAAACTCTTATAGAGTAGCTAAATACTTACTATCTTTAGTAGTAAGTACTTCTTTATACTATACTTACTTTCTTTTATATAATTTATAGTATTTTATAGCCTTATTTACTACTTAAAGCTTAGTAATTTCTTTTTAGGCTAATACTAGCTTATATATAATAATTACTACCCCCTTTAAGACCTTTTTAAAGGCCTTAACTATAGAAGTTAGTAAACTATCTATATACCTCTAAATCTTTACTTTTATAAGTATTAATTATAACCTAAGTTTAAAAGTATTACTTAAAGTTTAGAACTACTAGGGCTTATTATAGGTAAAGGGTAGTAAAGGGGTACGTAACTAGATATTAAGGCCTATTATAACCTAATTTAGGTTAAATAGGACTAGTCTAGTGCCTTAAAAGCCTTCTTAGATATTACTAGGAGTAATTATAGCTTTAAAAGCTATAATAAAGTAAGGTAGGAACTTAAGTTTAGTAATGTAGGTAATATAGTTACGTATAAGCTCCTTAGCTTAGCGTTTATATACTTTTTTTAAAGGTATAAAATAACCTATATTAAGAGGCTATAAAAGGTAAGATAAGTATAGAGGTATATAAATAGTTATAATCTTATTATTTTTATAGTATTACTAGAAAGTAAGTAACTTATAGCTTTTATAGCTATTAATAATAAGTAGTTAGTAGCTACTAACTACCTTTTTCTTTGTATAGGTATTAAAGTACTTTAACTAGTCTAAACTAAGCTTATTTATTATCTAGCTATTTTTAAAGACTATAATAACCTAATTCTAGAATAGATTTTTTTTTATACTAGGTAAAGAGGTAGTAGTAGCCTTTAAAGATAATAAAAGGTAAAATAGCCTACCTTATAGTATTAATACCCTAAATAACTATAGTCTACTCCTAGTTACCTTACTATACTACCTTTAGCTATCCTTAATAATCTAAAAATATAATAACTACTTTAGTTAATATCTAGCCTATTATAAAGCCTATCTTATTAAAGTTATACATATTATTATCTAGGATACTATACTAGGCTTTAACACTTTTTATAAGGTAGAACTAGCCTTATATAACCTTTAGATCTTTATATAGGGCTCTTTTATAGTTATACTTATAATTAAACTTTATTTAAAGCTTAAGGTAATATTTAATAAATATACTAGGCTAGTTTATACTAACCTAGCCTAGTTTATGCTTAGTATATAAAGAATTAGCTATATTAGCTATAGCTATAAGCTAGAGAGAAAAACCTTACAAATCTAGGTTAAGTATATATTTAATAATTACCTTCTCTTTAATCTAGTCTAGCTTTCTTAAATTAGGTATATAATCTGCTTAGGAAGGTTATCTAGTGCATTACTAATATAGTATTACTTTAAGAATATTATAGATAGCTATAGTATATTAAATTAAGAGGTTTATATCTTATTTAAGAGCCTAAAGTATAAGCTATATCTAGTATTTATTAGAAGGCTGCTTTTAGTATTATTATTAATATATTATATAGGTAGGTAGGATTTAGTAGGGGCTTAGTAAAAGTATGTTACTTACCTATATATGTTACTTACCTATAGAGTACGTTATTAATAAAAAAATAGACTTCCTAATAAAGGTTAGGTAATATTTTTAGCTATAGGGTAACTTAATAAACCTATATAGTAGTTCTTAAGTATTTATAAAAGCCTACCTAGTCTATTAAAAAGCTTAAGATTATATAGCTAAATATTAATAGTTAGTACTATTAATAGGTAGTTTTATTTTATAAGTAGAACCTAGTTTATATAATAAGATTCTAAAGGTTTATAATCCTAAGATATTAGATTATAAAAAGAATATAGAAAGTATAGGTTAGCTCCTACGTTATTTTAAACTAAGATACCTTAATAACTTATTAAATACCTAAGTATACTACTAACTTATAACTCCTAATATAAAAAAAGATAAGTTTATTAATAGTATAGATTAGTAGAAACTTAAGAATCTAGTTAATAAGATCCTAGGCTAGCTTAATAAAGCTTTTAAATAGAAAGAATCTTAGGCTTATACTAAGCTTATAAAAGTATTTAAGATATAAGGTAAATAAAAAACTTCTATAAATAAGATAAGCCTAAAAGGATAGAAGAAAGGTATATAAAAGTTTAAGTTTTAGAAGAAGATATTTTAGATCTAGAAAAAGAATATAGATAGTACTCTATACTAGATATTAAACTTAAATCCTAGCTAGATAGTAAAGTAAGGTATAAAGATTTACCTATAGTTTAGCCTACTAGTCCCTATAGTATTTTAGTTAATTATTTTAGGACCTAGTAAGGCTACTTAGCACCTAGCTATAACTTTAACACCTAATAAACTAAATTAGAAATTAACTAGTCTAGGATAACCTAGTAATAGGACGCCTACTCTAAGGACTATACTAGCTTTAATAAGAGAGAATACTCTAAAAAGACTAACAGTATCCCCTATTAGTTTAAGGGCTTCTCCTACTAATCCTTAAAGTTCCCTTATACCTTTATTAGTTAAAAGTATAGTTATACCTAGGCTATTACTAGTTATACTAAAAAACTCTAGTAGTTAGGATAAGTTAAGAGTTATTAAAGCTAATACTATAGGTTAAGGTTTAAATAAACTTATTAACAGTACTAGTAGGCCCTAAGAGAATTCTAAACTCCTAAGTACTAACCTAACGTATAAATAATAAGTAAGAATATTTAGTCTAACTATTCCTACTAGGCTAGCCTAAGAAATAGATAATAATTTAGCCTTAGAGTTAAATGTAGATAAAGATTAATAGGTTAGAGAAGATATTATAGAGGCTATAATAATAGGTAGAGGCTATACTTATAAGAACCCTAAATTATAACTTTATACTTAGCTATAGAATCTTAGTAAAGAACTAATTAATAGGAGGAAAATATTTAAGCTAATTATAACTTAGTATTAGGAGGTTACTAACTATAGCTCTCTAGTAAATAGTAGTAGTAATAAGATTTTAGATAAAAATTAAGTCTATAGGAGGTATTTATAGGCTACTATAAGTAAGTATAGCCTTTAGATTTAAATAATAACTATATAAGGCCTTAACTATATATTATATACCTTATATATATAAAAGGATAGCTAGATTTAAGTATATTTAGATCCTAAGATAAGTATAATCTTCTATACCCTATACTAAATATATTCTAATAATAATAAACTTTAAAGCTATTATTACTAGCTAACTTATAGAAAGCTTATATTTAACTAGGATAAGATAGGTATAATAATAGGTTAGGAAGAGAAGATAAAAGCCTTTAAGACTAATAGAACTTACTTTATAAATATATTTTAATAGATAGTAAAAAATAAAAAGCTTAAAGAGATTTTAGATAAAAGCTATAAGATATATAACTACTACCTTTAAATAAAAGTAGGAAACTTAAACCTAGGATAGTACTATAATATATACTATTTAATTATTTAATAAGTTATCTAAGGGGATCTAAAATACTAGCTACTATACGTAGTCCTTAGAAAGGAGTATACCTTAATCTCTTATCCCTACTATACTAAGTATATAAAACCTAGAGATTTTACTTACTTTTAGTATATTAACCTTAATATTACTAAGTATATAAAGAATAGAGTAGGAAAAAGTATAATCTAAGAAGGAGTTTCTTAGGATAATAAAGATAAGGATAATTATATAGAGCTTCTTATTAGTTTTTATAAGATCCTTCCTAAATACTAGAAGTAGTATAAGTCTTAAGGTATACTAGATTCTAGTAGTAGAATAGAAGGTTAGAAACCTAAAGACTAGCTAGTAGAGTTATAAGAGTAGTAGAAAGATATAGTTTAGAGGAAGTAAATTCTTTATACTAGAGATATATGTATTTTAGACCCTTAACTACTATATAGGTTAATAGGGCTAGCTACTAAGTAATACTATACTATACTTCTTTAGTATATACTTATAGGGTTAGATATAAAGACTATAGAGATTCTAGAAATAGGGACTTATAATAATATTACTTTAGCGTATCTTAAGCTTATAGCTTCTTATTTAATACTATCTAGCTATCCTAATAAGTATAGTAGGATATAATAGACTTTCCCTAGTAAGACTAAACTATATTTTAAGAATCTAATCTAGGATATAATTAATTATTAGGTCTAATAGGATTCTCCTTTTATAATAAAGGAGTTACTATAGTTATTTAATAAGCTAAGCTATAATACTATTAATAAAGCTATATAGAGTATATAAGTATACTTAAAGAAGTATACTCTTTCTTAATAGAAGATCCTAAAGAAGTAGAAAAAGAGATACTATCCTACTTTAGCTAATAGTAATACTCTAAGTAGATTATACTTTTAGACTTAAGGTATATACCTAATAGGTCCTAAATAATAGAAGTATAATAGGTAGGTAGAAATAAATTATAGATAGGAAAAGTTCCTTAACTTCCTAAAGAGTTAGAGTATAATAACTACTCTAGTAGCCTAAGCTTAGAGTATAAGAATATTACTACTATCTTCTCTACCTAGTAATATATTAAGTCTAAACTAAATACCTTTTTAGTAGTAACTCTTCTTAAGGAGTAATACTATTAATTAAAGAAGTAATTTAAAAATAGACTTAATAGGTGCCTAGAGGAGGTTAGACTATATAATCTATAATATATAAGGCTTAGGAAGATATAGTTAGTTAGAGAAAGAGAAGAATAAAAAGGGAGATAAAAAGAGGAGAGTAGGCTAGACCTAAAATTAGGGCTACGCTAGTATAACCCTAGTTTTATATAATAGAAAGAAAAAAGAGTTTTAGCTTAGGATTATTTTAGAGTTTAGTTTAGTTTAATTTCTTTAGTTTCCTTTATTTATTTAATAGCTTAATAGGGCCTTACTTATAGTTAGGGGAGGCTTATACTAGTACTATAGGTAGTAAGTACCTAGGGAAGATAATACTATAAAAGAGAGAGGATATCTAATATCTCTTTCTTAAGGTATAGGTAAGGTAGTAGTAACTATAGTAGAGAGCAGTTAGATAGAGTATAAGAATATAATACTTAACCTAATTATCCTTACTATTATCTTTCTATATAATCAGCCTTACTTTACTATAATCTTCTATCTCTTTTCTCCCTCCTAGGCTCTTTATTATACTCTATACCTATATAATAATAGTTTTACTTTATACTTAGTTAACTCCTAAAAGCTACTTATTAAAGAATTCTTTATAAAAGTATAAGGCTTAAAGTATATTTAAGCTAGTACTTAATCTTTCTTAATCTTTAGATTTAGTACTTATATACTTAAGTTAGTACTTAATAGTATAAATAGAGATTATAAAGAAGATTTAGTACTTATAAATATAGTAGTTATAAAAGATTTCTACCTTAATATTATTTCTAAAGCTTACCTTATATTAGTAGGACTATAGTACTTTAGCCTAGATTCTACTTTTAGAGTTAGTACTCTAGAGTAGAGTATTATATTAGCTAGGCTTATATATAAGTATAACCTTATATTTATTAAATATAAGCTTTTTAATCTTTATTATCTTACTATAAATATATAAGGTATACTAAAGACCTCTTAGTTAATATACCTATATACTAATTCTAAAGCTCTATAGTATATATACTTAGGATATTTAAGAAAGATAGCTTTTTAAGTATTAGTTTAAAATACTTAGAATATAAGGATTAGTAGAATAGCTAGAATTAATTATAAGTACTATATAGTAATATATATAAAGTAAGTAATCTTATTAAGGCCTAAGAAATAATTACTTTATCTATATTAGAGAGTATTATAGGATTTATTTAATATACTACTTATAGTATATAGAGAACTATAAATTATACTAATTAAATATAACTATAGGAGAAAGCTTTATATATATTCCTTATAAGCTAAGATAAGTAATAAAATTATATAAGTATTTAAAAACTTTATAAGTTTTCTAATAGTATACTATAAGCTCTATATATATAAGATAATTTAAGATAATAATATAGTAATATTACCTTAGTATAGAATATTTAGGTTTATATTATAGGTAGAGTAATAGAGTATTAATATTAAAAGCTTACCTTTTTATATATATAAATTAAATAAAGCTCTAAAATATACTAAGTAAGAGATTATTACTAAGGTAATAAAGATAAAAGTAAGTATAAATTTACTAGAGTACTTATAGCTAAAGATTATTAATATACCTATATAGCTATATAATATAAGTCTATTATATACTTATAACTTATAAGTACTAAATAAGGTCTTAGATAGTTAGTTTAGATAATACTTTAAATACTATTAGCCTAAGTAGATCTATACTATAATAGCTAATCTCTAACTAGACTAAAGTAAAGTATATATATATAGTTATAAAGTATATCCTTTAAATAGAGATTATATAGCTAGATATAATAGATAGAGCTTTAAAGTCTATCTAAGGGGATATATTAGCTACCTAGTAGGATATAGGGTATTAAATATTTATAGGATATAGATCTTTAGCCTTAATTAGATAATTACTACTAGAAATATAGTATTTAATAAGGAGTGCTTCTACTAATAGATAGAAGCTCTATAAATAACTAGAGTATAGATTAAAAAGATTACTAATATCCTATATAAGGATAAGGTATAGAATATAGGATAAGTATTTAAAGATATATTTAATTAGCTTAGGGCTATAGTAGGTAATTAAGGGCTTTAAAATAATTTACTAATATACTTTTAGTAAGAGCTATAGAGTAGGTATATAAGTTAATATAAGTAGTAGACTAGCTAGTCTAATACTAAGACTTTATAAATATTAGCTTTTATATAAGTAAAAAGCTTAGCTAGTAAACTATAAAGGATATATAAAGGGTATAGTAATTATTTAAGGCTATATATCCTAAAGTAAATACTAAAGCCTAAAAAGTATTTTTATAATATAAAGAATTAATCTAATAGCTTCTAGGTAGAGTATAGTACTAGAGTAGTAGGCCTATTAAAGTAATAATTAATTAGAGTATAAGGTACTTAGGCTACCTCTTATAGTACTAGAATAGCTACTAATAATCTACTACTAGAAGTAGATAATAAAAAAAAAAAGCTTCTAAGAGTAAAGAACTAATAGCTCCTATATACTTTAGTAGGTACTAAAGAAAGGAAAACCCTAATCCTTTAGAAGTATATTTACTACTCTATAATATAGAAAGTAAGTAGTAGATTAACTTCTTAGAAGATCTTTTCTACTAAATAAAGGCTTAGGATTTAGATATAGATCTAATAATAATATATACTATAATAGTAGTATTAGCTAAGAACCTAAAGTAAGAAAAATAAAGGTTAGATACTTATCTATAGAAAAATAAGCTCCTAAAACTACTATAAAAGTAGAGAAATTTCTATACTTATACTTATAAAAAGAAATTTAAAGAAGTAGTAGAAAAAGAAATTAATACTCTATATACTATAAATATATAAGAAAAAATTAATAGCTTTAAAAATATAGAGTAACTACTTCTACTTAAATAGGTATTTATATATAAGCTTAATATAGATAAATACTTTATTAAATATAAAGCTTAAATAGTAGTAAAAAAAATCTATAAACTATAAGTTTTTTATAATTAATATATATAGTAACTCTTACTACTTAATTTTTCTATACTACTATAGTAATAGTAATAGAATTTAATTTTAAGATTTTATAATTTAATATAGTAAGAGCTTTTCTAAATACTTATAGAGATTAGTAGCTAACTATAATTTATAAGCCTATAAAAAGTTTTAAAATCCTAAGTAAGTATATAAAGCTTAGAAAGGTATTAAATAGATTAAAAGACTTACTATTACTATAGTATAAGGAATTTTCTAGTATATTAGAGTAAGTAGGGCTTAGAGCCTTAAAAGAGAAGCCTTGCTTATTCTTTAGTAAAGATTAAAAGATCTTACTACTTTTCTATATTAATAATATACTACTTATCTTTTATAGATTATTTAAAGCTAAAGCTATAAAAGTAATTAATAAAATTAAAGGAGTATATATATTAGAAGAGTAAGGAGAAGTTAGATAGTTTTTAAATATCTAGGTAATTAGGAATAGAGAGAAGAAAATAATTATGCTTGTATATAATAAGTATATTAATAAGATTACTAAAAAGTTTAACCTATATAATTCTATATAATTTCTAGCTATACCTCTACTATTAGAGGAGCTATAAAAGAATATAGAGAGAAGCTATAAAGTAGGAAATTAAAGATTACTAAAAGTATATTAGATTATTACTTTATACTACTATAATAATATAACTAGATATAGTATATACAGCTTTAAAGCTCTTATATTTCCTTACTAACCTAAAAAAGTAATATTTTAATACTATTAAGTAAGCTATACTTTATCTATACTAATTACGCTACTAGTTAATCTAATATAGTAATTATAAAGGTATAGAGCTACTAATTTATAGAGATATATCTTTTACTAATAATATAGAGACTTAATAATTATTCTATAGATATATAATTATACTTTTTAAAAAAGTAATTATATAGAAAGTAGCTTAATAAGTAATAATTATAACCTTAATAATAAAGGCTAAATTACTAGTATTAGAGTAAGTAAGTAAAGAAGCTATAGTCTTAAAAAGGCTATTTTTAGGAGCTTACCTTAGATCTTAGAAATATATAGTAGATCTTCTATAATAATTAATAAATAATCTACCTAGTAGTTACTAAGAATAAAAGAATTAGTATATACCTATACTATATAGATATATAAAATATATAGCTAAGGTAGGAGTACATAAAAGGCTTATTTAAAATCTCCTACTTACTAACTAATAGTATACTAGCTAATAGCCTAATAAAGAATCTTTCTAGATAATAATTTAAGAGATTTAAGGTATATCTAAACCTAGTAGACTTAGTATTAATTATATAAATATATTATAGTAAAAAGTACTAGAAGTTTATAATAAGGTTTATATTATTAATATAAGTACTAAAGTATAGTATAGTAGTGTAGTAGATATCTAAAACTCTAAAAGAAAAGAAAAAACTATATTAAAAACTTATTAATTATCCTCCTAAGGAGATCTAAGAGTTCCCTAATTATACTATAAAACTATATATACATAGCTTCTATTAATTCAGAGTTAAGAATCTCCTTATTAAACTCCTCTACTAATCTATCTACCTTATTACTCCTCTTATCCTCTACAGCCTTAACCTTAGGCTCTTCCTTTTCCTTAGCTAAGGGCTTAATAGACTAAGTATTAAGCTTAGTTATAGTATTAAGTACTAAGTATATAGTTTAGTAGAGCTTTATAAGGCTTTAGGAAGTAGGCTTAAGCTACTAGTAGAAAATATCTAGGAAAGTATAAGTAAAATACCTAGTAATAAGTAGGCTACTAAAATTTAAGTATAAAATATATTAATAGGTATAGGATATATATATTAGCTTATATTTATAGCTAGATATATAAGTCTAGTAATAAGTACTACTACTTAAAGTATTATAGTAGAAGCTATTTTTTTACTTATAAGGGCTAATTATAAATAGCCCTTATAGGTCTTAGATCTAACCCTTACCTTAATACCTTACTCTTTTCTAGAAGTCTAAAAACTAAAAGAAAGGAGCTTAGAGGTAGGGCTATACTATAAGTATAACTACTAGGTAGTTATAGTAGTAGTTTTATAACTTTCTAGTTAGGATAAAGCTTTAGATATTATAAAAGCCTAGGATAGTAGTATACTACTATTTACTTATTTCTTAAAAGCTATATTAGGTATAAATAAAGGTATATATAGTAGTAGTAGTATAGGTAAATATATAAAAGTAAAAGGTAAGATAGTTTTATACTATTTTAGATAGATCTCTATAGTAGGTAAGGGTAGGTAGTACTTATAAGTATTAACCTTATATATATTAGTATATTAGAGAACCTTAGGTATAAAATTCTATATTATAAGGTTCTAGTATATAATCTTAGTAGTACCTAAAATAATCTTAGTAAGGCTATACTTATAGGGTATAGCTAGTAGGTATAATAGAGGTAGTAATAAAAAAGCTGTATATGTAGAATAGTGTAAAAGCTTAGGTATAGGTATAGGTATAGGTATAAATAATAAAGATCTTAACTAATATAGGTTAGTAGGTATATATAAGTATAGGATTCTATAGTTAATAGTACCTTAGAGCTATACTCTAAGTATATATATACTAATTTAGATATAGTATTAAGTATATAGAATAGGTAGAAATTAGAGCTTTATTTTATTTTAGTTAGTACTTAGGCCTAAGTACGTAAGTAAGATTATATAAGACTACTAACTAGATTCTAATACTAAAAATACTAAAAATACTAAAACCTAAAAGATTATAGTAAGGTAATAATATATAAGCCTTAAATAATAGTTTAGATATAGTTAAATTAGCCTATATAGTAATCTAACTAGGGGGTATATTCTAGAGAATCTATACTTAATATAAGGTTTATAAGTACCTTAGCTATAGAGTAGGAAAAATATTATCCTAATTATTACTATATATATACTCTTTAGTTCTAGTATAGATAGAATATTAATTTATCTTCTTATTATTTCTAAGCATACCTTTTTATAATATATTAATAGTACTTAGATATTACGCTATTTTACCTTAATTAGCTATATATTTTATTCTAATTTTATTAATAAATAAGTATTAGAGTATAAAATTGTAATAGAGATAGGATATTTATAAATAACTATTAGTAGTATATACTTGTTTACTAAAGTATCTTTATATATTACTAATATAATAAAGTAAGTTCTACTTTAACTTTTTATTTTTAAAGATTTAAGCCTATTTTATTAATCTTTACTAATTAATCTAAGTAGTAAGAATAATCTAGATATAAAGATATTTATTTAGGTTAGTAAGTAGGTATTTAATAAGACCTAGAATTATTTTAATACTACTATAAATAATTTATAGAGCCTTAAAAATAAGTAGGTAAAGTATAGAAAATAAATAAGGATTTAAGTTAGTTAAAGCTATAAGATATAAAATAAGATTATATAAAAAGTACTATAGTAAAAAGCTATAATAAAAATAAATAAAAGTAAAAATTATAATAAGCTAAATAGTAATTAGGTAACTATTAAGTTTAAGAGCTCTTATAGTATAATATTGTTTTTCTTAAAGCTATATAACTAGTAAGGTAGTAGAATTAGGTATACCTACCTAAGTATAGTACTAATTTTTAAAATACTTAGGCTTAAGTTTTATATATTATCTTATTATTATTATCTTTAAAGCTTTCCTTAATAGGAGATACTACCCCTAAGTTAGGTCCTTTAGTATAATAATCTTTATCTCTACCTTTTTTTAAATTACTACTTTTCTCTACTTTACTAAAGCTATAGAAGTCTATTATATTAGACTCTAAGTTAGACTTTACTATAGCTATAGTATACTACTCTTTAGTCTTATACTTATTAAGCTACTTTTTTAGCTACTTTTTTACTTTAGAATTATTATTTACTTTTTTTTAATACTTATTATTAGTACCTTCTATTATATAAAAGTAATTAGCTTTTAGTAATATATTATTACTTTTATATATAAACTTAGAAGGTAGTATAGGCTTATAAAGTCTATTAAAATAAGTATATAGCTAGAATAAAAAGCTATTATAACTTACTTCTAAGTAGGATTAGTAACTATTTTTAACTTTTTAGGCTTTAGCTTACTTTCAAATTTTAACTACTTTTTTATATTATATTAAATAAATTAACAAGAAGATTTAAACTAAACTTATTATAAGTATTAATATCTTAATTCTTATTAGTCTTAAGCTTAGTTATATTTTCTTAATAGATATAATATATAAGCTTATTAAGTATACTATACTTTCTATATAACCTTTTCTTAGCTTTAAAAAAAGCCTTTTTTTTCCTTAATAGCCTAATTATATTTAAGCTTTTCTAAAGATTTAGTATACTTTACTTTAGTCTTTTCTTTTTAAATTAAAGACTACCTTATATAAATTATAATAAACTTTATTTTTAACTATTCTTCTAATACTTATTAGTATACTACTATTATAATTAACTATTATTACTAATAACTTTACTAGTTATTAAACTAATTTTACTAAAAGCTTGTAACTTTTAAAGCTAAAACTTTAGCCTAATTTTTAGAAAAAAGTACTAAATAATAAGGATCTTTTTTTAGCTACTTTCTAAGTATATACTAAGCTATCTAATTAAATACCTTAGCCTTTTTTAGGGCTTTTTTTTTCTAATTATTATATACCTTTTTTTTACTAAGCCTTAGCTCTAAAACTAGTACTTAGCTTACCTCTAAAAGCTACTAAAAAGTTAGTTTGGTACTCTTAATAAAATAAACCTTAACTATATTATATAATCTAGTATTTAATTTTATTATTTTTACTTATAAAGTTTTAAGTAATAAAGTTAGTAACTACTATAGATATTTTATATAATAATTACTATATAAACAGATCCTAAAGTATCTTCTTTAACTTTCTTTAGAAGGTTAGGGCTAATAACTAAGATTTAATTACTAAAAAACTTAGTATTACTAAGTCTATACTTATTAGCTAATATACTAGGTAGAATATACTATACTATAATAAGGTACTATTATTATAGTATAGATAGTTAAGATAAAAAAGAAGAAAGTTTAAGGTTAAGTTTATATAGCTGATAGCCTAGTTCTATACGTTTACTATATTAAATTTTACTTTTACTTAAGTAAAAATATATAATACT
Organism: Coniothyrium glycines; assembly: GCA_025742365.1. Taxonomy (NCBI): domain Eukaryota; kingdom Fungi; phylum Ascomycota; class Dothideomycetes; order Pleosporales; family Coniothyriaceae; genus Coniothyrium; species Coniothyrium glycines. Next base: position 356,674 of record JAMXIJ010000023.1, read on the forward strand.
TACTAATACTTAATTTTTATTTATCTAGTATAAAATTTTTAAATTATATAGAATATATAGCTAATACTCTAAGGCTTTTTTAAAAGGTTATATAGCCTAAAATTATACCTTAAACTTAATACTATATTATACTTAGTATAGTACTCTACTATTTAAATTAAATTTAATCCTATTTATAATACCTAGCTAATAAAAGTATATTATAAAATAATAATAGTATATAGTAATAGTATATAGTAGGTAATATATAAGATATAGTAGTAGGTATAATCTTTTTATATATATACTAAAACTAAATAACTATAGACTTATATAAGGTCCTACTAGTATATACATAGCTAATAAAGTATATAGTATAGGCTATATACTCTCTTAGTATAGATAATCTCTTACTTTAGATTTATAATTAGCTTTATAATAGCTAATTTAAAGAAATCTATAAAAATAGCTAGGTAGAATACTACTACTACTACTACTACTACTACTACTACTACTACTACTACTACTACTACTACTACTACTACTAAGAAAATATATATAACTATATAAAAAATACCTTATCTAGCTACTACTAAAGAACCTATAATAACCATATAGTTATAAAAAGCTAGCTTAATTCTTAAGCTATAAAAAAAATTATTTTTAGTTTAATAGTAAGTAATTATATTATATTATTATAGATCTATACAAATAAGAATATAGCTATTACCTTTAATAAGATTTAGTATTAGTAAAGATTTACTAAGTTACTTTTATAAAAGCTTTTTTTTTTATATATAAAATTATTACTATAATTATAGTAGGCTAGTATACCTACTAGCTATAGAGTTCTACTTTTAGAGCTTTTTAAAAAGCTACTAAAGTATTCCTAGTTAGCTACTTTAAAGATATAAAATTTTAATCTATTCTACTAGTATAGTAACTAATATCTTTAAACTTAAATATAAATATTATCTATATAAAAAAAGTTATAATTTAGGTAAAAAGATTAGTATTAGTAAAGTACTACTATAGAAAGCTAGTACCTATAGATACTACTATAATTTAGAATCTTAATAAGTAATCTTTATTTTAGCTAAATAAATCTAAAATATTACTATAATAATAAACTATAATAATCTACTACCTTATAATCTACTATCCTATAATATACTATCTTAAAATCTATTACTCTTAACTAACTTTTAGAACTATAATCTTTATTATACTAATATATACCTAAAACCTTAATTTATATACTAACTAAAAATTAATAAGCTAAACCTTTAAATAATTAAAATATATAGTAAACCACTAAGCTAGTACTAAGTTAGACCTAGACTTTAATCTTTATAATAATCTAGTAAACTTCTAACCTAGCTATAGGCCTATATAACCCTAACTCTAACCTAACTTAAGTAGTACTAACTTCTAGTAGGTTAGGTCTAAGGTTAGGTTTAGGTCTTATATAAGCTAACCTAACCCTAGCCTAGATCTAACCTAATAGCTAGTCTAAGAATAATATCTTATTTAAGATACTATATTCTTTTAGGCTAGCTTAGGTCTTATTATATTAGCTAGTACCTAATAAAAAAGCCTATTCTATATTTATTACTATATCTAATATAAAAACCTATCTATTAAGTTATTATTAAGTATAGTATTACTTAATATTTTATTTATTATAAACGAATATAAAAAGCCTTTATATACTTATATAAATATTATATTTCGAATATTTTAGTTATTAGTTAATATTTAATATAGAAGTTAATTTTTTAAAGTATATAACCCTAAATAAATAAGTATCTTATTAATTATACCTATAGGTATTAAATTATTATAAATAGAAGTTAGGATATTTTAAGGTATATATATTATAGGCTATATATTGAAATAAGGATGTGTATAAGGTAAGAAGATACGGTATAGGCCCTAGCTAGACTACGTAGTGTACCGTCCTCGACAGCAGTAACTCTACTACTATAACGTAGAATCTTACCTATAACTATAGTTCCTTAGTTTTGCTATACGTAATATTCTATGCATATAAAGTTAGAATAAAGTAAAGAATACTAACTTTTAACTAAAAGTCGCTACGTAGAGTAGATTAACGAGACTAAGCGCCGTTATGACACCTTGAAGTAGTATAATGAAAACATGTTTAAGCAACCTAACGACCACAGGGCTTAGATTGACAGACTGATGCAGGATCCCTAAAGGCTACACAGTCTAAAGTCTCGATCCTATCTATATTGAGATGGCAGATATAGTAGCGGAAACTGTGCTCCAGAACGATAGCAGAGACATTAGCGCTGGGATGGCATCTGCCATCAAGTATGCTTGCGGTCGAGATCGCATTAGACGACGGTGCGTGTTGATTCCCTCAATCATCCGCATCGTTTTCGCTGTCATCCCTGTACCCGTCACTCGGCTTCGCAAGATAAGGGCTTCTGAGGACCAGAGGAGCAAGTTGAGAGCCGTGAAAGATGATCATCATGGTCGCTGTGAGGTTAGATACGGTAGCCTGTGAAACACAAGATCGTCACTGGAGAATGAGCGCCACGTATTTCCAGGACAGCGAACATCTGGCATGCTGCAGACTGCCATACTTTCTGCTTAGGCACCCTAGATGCCACAACGCACAGCTCAATCTTGTTGACATACGTCTCCGTCAGGACAATGACATCGAACGCAATTATCACGTTGGTCGCCTTGGCATGAGCGTGTCGTCTCGCTGCGGTACCGGTACCACACGAGGACAGAACCAGCCATTGGGCGCGCGTCAGCACACATACAGCGCTGACAGATGGCCCGCGTCACACAAAGAATGCTAACATGGTCGATGTGTACTACGAACCTGCTTGATGGAGATCAGCAAATATATGGTACGAGGTCAAGCTTGCGAAGCGCAAGGCTATAATCATAAGGTTTCCGAGCACCGTTGCGGTATTGTAGGCAAAGATAGGGCAGCGATTAAGGGCAATACGCGCTGCAATGTACCCGGCCCAGGCGGCAGGCCAGTCCCAGAGATGCGACCAGATGTTGACGGTCTTGGCGTGGAAGCTCGCAACACAGACAGTGGCGCTGATACAATTCAACGATACAACTTGCTGCGGCAAAGACTGTAATGGCGCTGGCTGCGACGATTCTTCATAGTAGGTGCAGCAGTGCAGGCTCGACGATGTGGTGATGCAGCAGCAGCAGGGGGATGTGGTTATGATGCGGCGTTGGAGCAGGAGACGCACGGTCCCACTCCGCACGTGATGTGATTCAAGATCGGTAATTCCCATTGTCCCTCCCCCCTTGCAGATTGGGAAACTCTCCCTTAACCTAGATGGACTGCCCCTTGCGACCTTTGCGCTCTGTAACCCTCTTAGCTTCCTTTTAAACATACTTTCTTTCACGTTGACAATACATCATACATTACTTTTGTAAAGTCCTACCTAATTATGTCATGTGATACCTGAAAGAAGGTCAATTACAACGGACTCGTTGTAGGCAGTGTCAAGTTTAAGACAGGATCCTTGAAGCAAGACTGACTATATGCTGTATACAAGCCTGAACACTTTGCTAAGGTTGGTCTATATGTTTTTGCGGTGCGAACTCATAAAGACTAAGAGAGTGGATGTAAAGGCTTATAGATAGAGGCATTCAGACTTGATTGGCGGGAACGGGATGAGGATATGTTATCGTTTCTAGAGCGGATGCGTGATGGTTGGAAGCAAGTGCTTACTAAGTATCCAGTGCTGAGCTTATGGACATAATCAGGGCAGTCGTGCAAGAACGACTTGGTGAAATTTCGATCCTTGATAGGTGTATGGACAGGTTATCAGTCCATTACTATCACATGAATGTACTGTTGTAAAACCTTCGTACCGTTTCGAGCACGCTACCTTATCTCGATCGAGTTTACCGCTAATGAGAGTTCCCACGCTCTGACCGGGGGCGTTCATGGCAGAGACCAGCCTCATGATGGCTGATCCGCTTATCGACATCTTTGATGCTGTCAAAAGGGTTTTAAGCCTCCCTATACTGTAAGCATCCTTGACGAAAGAATATATGGTCATCTTCCCGCTCCGAACAGGGATCTGGCATGGAATCGACGTTCTTGTACACCCTGCTTGGCAGTTCTTTACGAGCAGAACGAATCTCTCAGGACAATACGTTAGACTTCCGCGTCACATCAGGCCCAGTATGCACACAAGGAGGCATTTTTGCCAATTATCAAGGACAATGGGTTTTGCTTTATGATTTCCAGTGCATGATGACAAGATCAACGACCGTTTTGTCTCATCAACGCCGTAGTCTCAACTAATCTGTTGCATTTTTCCAATCTATGCAGGTTGCAGCCAATGTATCTAGAAGATATATAAGCTTACTGTAAATTACTACCTAACGCACGTCCCTACCTAACGTATATCCCTATAATATTAATACTATTATAAAAATAAAGCTATAGTAATATATATATATTATATTTTAATAAAATTTTCTAGTATTAAGTCTTTATAGGCTTTTTATATTTAATATACTACTAAAAATAAAAAAGTTTTATAATATAGTAGGTATATATAGCTTTAGGAAGTTATATAAGTAATATAGGCTTAATAGTTATATTAGGTATAATAGTATATTAAAAGTCTTATTTAATAGCTAGTTTTTAAGTAGGTTATTTTTTAAGGCTATTAGCTTTTTTTTTTAGGTAGTTCTAGCTATCTCTTAGAGTTTCTTAGTAGCCTTATAAGCCTATTTTTAAGTAGCTATCTTATTAGCCTTTCTAGCCTTAGCTCTATTATACTCTTTCTTTTCCTAAGCTTATTATTTATATCTATTCTTATCCTATAAAGCTTTATTAACCTTATTCTTTTTATACTATTTTTTTTTAGCTTTAGCCTATTTAGTAGAGGCTTTTTTAGTATTTTATTAGCCTAGAAAATTATATATATAGCTAATCTTTATAAAAGTATAAAATTAAGCCCTACTAGCCTTATTTTATAGCTTAGTAAGAAAAAAAGGCCTAATTTATTACCTATACTTTTACTTATACCTAAAAGCCTATTTAAAGCTATTAATTTTTTATTATAGAGTATCCTTATAAGTAGCTAAGTATTAGAGGCTTTAATAGAGGTTACTTATCTTCTTAGGTATTATAAACCTAAAAGGAAGTTATAATAGTAAAAGGTTATAGATAAAGGATAATAGCTAGTTAACCCTATAGGCCTATACTATCTAGCTATAGGACTAGTTATATAACTATCTTAGATACTTATACCTAAGAAGTCTCTCTTATATTATATAGGTGTAGAGTGTAATAGAGAACCTAGGAGGGAAAGAAGAGATAGAAGATTATAGTAAAGTAAGGCTAATTATATTAAAAGGTAATAGGAAGGAAGATTTAGTTAAGTGTTATATTCTTACTCTCTGCGTAACTGTTTTCTACTGTAATACCTTACACCTATACTAGGTATTATCCCTTATAAGCTAATATAGAATCTACTTCCTCTTTTATAGTATTATCTTCCCTAGGTACTAGTACCTATAGTACTAGTATAAGCCTCCCCTAACTATAAGTAAAGCCCTATTAAGCTCTTAAATAAATAAAGAAAATAAAAAAATTAAACTAATCTAAACTCTAAATAATCCTAAGCTAAAAACCCTTTTTTTTTGTTTACTATATAAAACTAGGGTTACGCTAATACAGCCCTAATTCTCTATTTAGCCTACTCTCCCTTTCTATCTTCCTCCTTACCCTTTTTCTCTTTAACTAGCTATATCTTCCTAAGCCTTATATATTATAAAGTAAGTTATCTACCCTCCTATAGGTGCCTACTAAGTCTAATTTTAAATTACTCCTTTAACTAATAGCTTTATACTTTAAGAAGGTTATTATTAGAAAGGTATTTAGTCTAGGCTAGATATACTACTAGGTAAAGAAGATAGTAGTAATACTTTTATACTTTAAGCTTAGGTAGCTAGAGTAGTTACTATACTCTAACTCTTTAGGAAGTTAAGGAACTTTTCCTACCTATAGCCTATCTTAACCTACCTATTATATTTCTACTACTTAAGGCTAGTAAGATATACACCTTAGGTCTAAAAGTATAACTTATTTAGAGTATTACTTTTAGATAAAGTATTATAGCTTCTTTTTTCCTACTCTTTTAGAATCCTCTATTAAGTAAAAGTATACTTTTTAGAGTATACTTATACTTTCTATATAGTATTATTAATAGTATTATAGTTTAGCTTATTAAATAACTATAGTAGTTCCTTTATTATAAATAGAGAATCTTATTAGACTTAATAATTAATTATATCCTAAATTAGATTTTTAAAATATAGTTTAGTCTTACTAGGGAAAGCCTATTATATCCTACTATACTTATTAGGATAGCTAGATAGAGTTAAATAAGGAGCTATAAGCTTAAGATACGCTAAAGTAATATTATTATAAGTCTTCTATTTCTAGAATCTCTATAGTTTTTATATCTAATCCTATAAGTATATACTAAGGGAGTATTATATAACATTACTTAGTAGCTAGCCCTATTAATCTATATAGTAGCTAAGGGTCTAAGATACAAACATCCCTAGTATAAAGGATTTACTTCCTCTAAACTATATTTTTCTAGTACTTCTATAATTCTACTAGCTAATCTTCTAGTTTCTAACCTTTAATCCTACTACTAGAATCTAGTATACCTTAAGACTTATACTACTTCTAGTATTCTAGAAGGATCTTATAAAAACCTATAAGAAGCTCTATATAATTATCTTTATCTTTATTATCCTAAAAAACTCTTCCTTAAATTATATTCTTTTTTACTTTATTTTTTATATATTTAATAATATTAAGGTTAATATACTAAAAGTAAGTAGAATTTTTAGGTTTTATATACTTAGTATAGTAGGGATAAGAGATTAAGGTATACTTTTTTCTAAAGACTATATATAGTAGCTAGTATTTTAGATCTTCTTAAATAACTTATTAGATAATTAAATAGTATATATTATAGTACTATTCTAGGTTTAAGTTTCCTACTTTTATTTAAAGGTAGTAGTTGTATATCTTATAGCTCTTATCTAAAATTTTCTTAAGTTTTTTATCTTCTACTATCTATTAAAAAATATCTATAGAGTAGGTCCTATTAGTCTTAAAGTCTCTTATCTCCTCTTCCTAGCCTATTATTATACCTATCTTATCCTAGTTAAATATAAGCATCCTATAAGTTAGCTAGTAATAATAGCTTTAAAGCTTATTATTATTAGGATATATTTAGTAAGGGGTATAGAAGATTATACTTATCTTAGGATCTAAGTATACCTAAATCTAGCTATCCCTTTATATATATAAGGCGTATAGCGTATAGTTAAGGCCTTAGGTAGTTATTATTTAAATCTAAAGGCTATACTTACTTATAGTAGCCTATAAATACTTTCTATAGACTTAATTTTTATCTAAAATCTTATTTCCCTTATTATTAGAAAGAGTACTATAGTTAGTAACTTTATAATACTAGGTTATAATTAGTTTAAATATCTTCCTTCTATTAATTAGTTCTTTACTAAGGTTCTAAAGCTAAGTATAGAGTTATAATTTAGGGTTCTTATAAGTATAGCCTCTACCTATTATTATAGCTTCTATAATATTTTTACTAACCTATTAATCTTTATCTATATTTAACTCTAAGGCTAGATTATTATCTACTTCTTAGGCTAGTTTAGTAGGAATACCTAGACTAAATATTCTTACTTATTATTTATACGTTAGGTTAGCACCTAAGAGCTTAGAATTCTCTTAGGGTCTACTAGTAATAGTAATAAGTTTCTTTAAACTATAACCTATAGTTATTAGCTTTAATAACTCTTAATTCTTCCTAACTATAGAGGTTTTTTAGTATAACTAGTAATAGCCTAGGTATAGCTATACTTCTAACTAAAGAAAGTATAAGAAAACTTTAAAGATTAGTAAAAGATACTTTTAAACTAATAGGGGAAACTATTAGTTAAGTTAGAGTAGTTTCTCTTACTAAAGCTAGTATAGTCTTTAGAGTTAGTATCCTATTACTAGGTTATTCTAGACTAGCTAATTCCTAACTTAGTCTATTAGGTATTAAAGTTATAGCTTTATACTAAGTAGTTCTACTAGGTCCTAAAGTAATTAACTAGAATACTATAGGGACTAAGAGGCTAAACTATAGATAAATCTTTATACCTTACTTTACTATCTAGCTAGGATCTAGATCTAGTATTTAATATAGAGTACTATCTATATTCTTTGCCTAGACCTAGAATATCTTATCCTAAAACTTAAACTCCTATATACCCTTCTTCTACCCTTTTAGGCTTATCTTATTTATTAGAGTTTTTTATTTTCTTTATAGCTTAAATACTTTTATAAGTTTAGTATAAGCCTATAATTCTTTCTATTTATAGGCTTTATTAATCTAGCTTAGGAGTTAATTAACTAGATTCTTAAGCTTCTACTAATCTATACTATTAATAAACTTATCCTTCTTTATATTAGGAGTTATAAGTTAGTAGTATACCTAGGTATTTAATAAGTTAATAAGGTATCTTAGTTTAAAGTAATAAAGGAGCTAACTTATATTTTCTATACTCTCTTTATAATCTAGTAACTTAGGATTATAGACCTTTAGAATCTTATTATATAAACTAGGCTCCTATTATAGGATAAAACTACCTATTAATAGTACTAATTATTAATATTTAGCTATATAATCTTAGGCTCTTTAATAGACTAGGTAAGCTTCTATAAATACTTAAGGACTACTATATAGGTTTATTAAGTTACCTTATAGCTAAAGGTATTACCTAACTTTTATTAGGAAATCTATTTTCTTATTAATATACCTAGACTATTTAGAGAAAAATATATCTACTAGATCCTTCTTTTCCTATATAGACTATTTATAGTATATCTTTAACTACTTCCCTAGTATTATATCCCTAGATAAATTAAACTTCTTATCCTAGTAATACTATATTACCTTTAGGATTAAACTTAGCAGATCTTCCTAAGGTAGCTTAATTATTAGTAAATAAGCTTATATTAATTAGGGGAGACTTAGTACTACTTCTAAGGAAGTTTAATTACCTAGTAGTAGTATATAAATATCTATTAGGGAGTTTGCCTATAGTAGGATAGGTAATAGTTATCTACTACCTTACTAATTAGGTAGGGTACCTTATCCTTTATAGTTAAGTCTATAGCCTCTTATAGGAGTACTACTACCTTAAGGTAGTTATCTTTAGCCTTATCCCTATCTAGATATCTTTAAAAGTAACTAAACTTTAAAAGATTATACTTAATAGTAAAAGAAATATTATACTTATATATATAATAAAAGTTACTAAAAGTAGTAAGAAAGGTAAGAAAAGTAGAAGGAAAGTAGGGCTTAAGTCTATATATTATCCTTAATTATATAGTATTTTAGTAGGGTAAATACTTATATTTACTATAACTTTTTCTTACTTACTTTTTATAATATAACTACTTAAGTTTAAGTAGTAAAGCTATACTACCTATAGCTTATATACTCCTTCTCTAATTATTACTAAATAAAAATATAAAAGTTTATATTTATAATTATAATTATAATTATAATTATAATTATAATTATAGTATAGGGACTCTTAGTTAAAGAGTTTTGTCTTTTCTTTTACTACTTGTTAAATACTATTATAGAAGTTATTTATAATATTCCTTACTATAGCCCTATTTTCTAAAGTAATATATTTTTCTTTTATTATATAAGGCTATACCTCTATATAACCCTATCTACTCTATATAGCCTTAACTTAACTATAAACTTATCTTTTCTATTTATATTCTTTTTTTTAGGTTATTATTTAACTATAGTATTAGTAGTTTAGTAATACTTAATAGAACTAAGGTTATACTAGTATAGCCCTAGTTTTATATAATTAGCTAGTAGGCTTACTTAGCCTACTAGTACTAACTTAAACCTAACTTTTCTTAATACGCTACTCTATATACTAATATAATATATTCCCTCCCTAACTAAATACTCTAGCTATCTCCTAGCTAGAATCTTTATTTAATCTATATTATTCCTCCCCTAAACTTAAGTTAGATCCTACTATCTTATTATTATATACCTTTCTTTTATTATTTATTAGTATATATAGTTTAATATATACTATCTACTTCCCTCTTAGCTTAGCCTCTATAGGTTTTAATTAAGTTAACTCCTATCTTAACTCTAGGTTTCTTAAGTACCCTATCTAGTGTAGTTCCTCTACCTCTTTTCTTATATTATTAAACTATTAAGGGTACTATTTAAATATATATTCTTTATCCTAAAGTTCCTTATTAAATAGTTTTATATAGCTATAATCTTCCTCTAGAATATCCTCCTATATTTACTATTTAAATAACTATAGTCTCTACCTAGGTATAGTATATATAAACTTTACACTATTAAGATCCTTAAGGTAGAAAGTTCCTCTATTATTTACCTAATAAACTTAATATAGACTAAGCTATTAATTATATAACTTAGTATCCTAAGATTTATTAATTTTATATACTAAGTTCTATAATAAAACTAGTTTACTAACGCAAATCTTAGCTCTATAGATCTCCTTATTATTATCCTAATACTCCTTCTTTCTTATATAGAATCTATTTATCTTAGCTATAGCTTTTTTTATAAATTAGTTACATAAATTAAGCTATATTATACGTATAGTAAGTAATTACACCCTATCTATTACTTACCTAAAGGGTAAGGTTTACTAAGTAACTAGCTCTATTTTAATTAGAAGTACTAGATTCTAACTAATAATAATTTAGAAGGGTAAGTATCCTATATATTCCTATATAGATATTTAGTCTACTATTAGTATAGTAGAAAGATTATCTACCTAGGGACCCTCTATTTTTACTAATATATTTATAATAGGTTTATATCCTCTTTTAATTTTTCCTATTACTTATATATTATATACTAATAACTATATCCTTCTTACCTAATAGATATAGGCTAGGAATTTTACAACTCCTAAGAAGTCTAGGCCCCTATCTACTATTAACTAATTTATTATATACTATCTACAAATAATCTCCTTATATAGGAACTTTATAATTATCTCTAACTTATTATTTAATAGTACTCTTACTTTAACCTAGCTACTTAAATATTTCCTATATATAACTAGGAACTTCTTCTCTTTATAGTATAGTATATAGATAATATCTACTATAATAGTTTCCTATAATACAAAGCTAAACGTATTTATAAGTATATCTACTATTCTTTTTAATATTCTCTTTTAGTATTCTAAGTATATTTTAATCTTTATCTTTACTAACTAGTATATATTTTCCTACTAGTATTATTAAGTAAGTACTATATATACACTATTTACTTCTTAATATCTAATTTACTAATAGATATTCTAGATAGTAAATATCTAAAGGTCTATATTATCTACTACTTAATAAATAGTAATATTTTAGCTTATCTTTCTAAACAGATAGCTGTCCCTTATAAAGAAGTTAAATACTCTTTTCTTCTATACTCTTCTTTCTTTTAGATTAAGTTTTAGTATTATAAATCTTACTAGAAACTAAGTAATTATCTTAGATTTATTACTATATTTATCCTATAGTACCTACCTAATTTATCTATTACTAGTCTTTTCTATATTTCTAATTATATTCTTAATAAACTCTTTAATATCCTCTTCTAGTTTATCTAGAAGCTCCTAATCTTCTAGCTTTAGATAATAAGATAGTCTATCTAGCTACTATATTTTTCTTACCTAGAATATATTTAATCTTAAAATCCTATATTAGTATAGTAGCTAACTACCTACTTATAATAGCCCTAGGGATGTCTATTTATAAATAATTTAGTTATACTATTAATATTTAAGTATCTATCTTAATTATAAATACCTAGCTATAGAGGTATATATAGAATTTCTTAAGTACCTATATAATAGCCTTATACTCTAGTTTAGTAGAGTACTAGGAACTTTCTACCTTAGACTATAATATACTTTTAAATTAGTAAGGGTACTATCTTCTATCCTCTCTAATCTATTTAAGTACTACTCCTCCTTCTTCTATAGATATATTAACTCTAATAAATATTCTTTTCCCTAATATATAATCTAGACTTATTAATATAGGTATATTAGTAATTACTTCTTTAAGTTTGTCTATAGCCTTATCTTATGCTATACCCTAGTTCTATATTATCTTAGGCTTAAGTAACTAGAAAAGAGGTTTAGCTATAATTATAAAACTAAATATATAAATCCTATAGTATATATATATTCCTAAAAATATTCTAACTTCTTTTACATTCTAATATAGTAACTACTTAATAATCTTTTTAACTTTTATTTAATTAGGGTATCTTCTATCTCTAGATACCTTATACCTAATAATAGTTAACTAGTCTATACCCTAGAAATATTTATACCCTAATAATATAGCCCCTACTCTTTTAATATCTATAAGAACTTTATTAAGTTAGATAATATACTCTAATATATATCTTTAAACTCTAGGTAAGGCTTTCTTATTTTTATATATTATTTTTAATCCTCTATAGGTAATATTATCTATATATAGCTATATCTTAGGCTAATAGTCTTATAGGATTTTTAATATTATCCTTTAGAACACACTAATAGAATTAGTAGCCTCTTAGACTAAGGTATAATAGTATACTAATCTAATTAGCGTATAAAAAGTAGTTATATCCTAACTATCTTTATATAGTATAATCTAGTTATAGCTAGAGAATATGTCTATTAATAATAGTATTTTACACAGCGCAAAACGTTCTAAAAAACTATCTACTATAGGAGTAAGGTTTATATCCCTTATTATTACCTAATTTATTTTTATATAGCTATTAATTAAGTAATAGCCTCTATTCTTTTTTAGATAAGGAAGTATAGGTTCCTATACTAACTATTATAGAATTCTAATACTTCTTAATCTAGACATTCCTAGATTATATCTATAAGTTTAGGTTTAGCTTTCCTAGTAATTAGGAAGTTCTTAACCTACTAAGCTTTATACTATATAACTAGAACCTTATAGGTAGGTACTATATTATTATATATTTAACTAGCCTTATAGAATAGTCTATACTAAAGTAGATTCTCTATTAAATAGTATTTATAGGAATAAGGCCTTCTTATTACTAAATAGTTATAGACTAAATTTTAATACCTCTACTCTTTCTATAGTTAACCTTACCCCTTAGTAAAATAAAGTATATCTTCTTTTAAAAATATAGTTAAATAGTCCTAGGCTAGGTATATCTAAACTTAGGTAAAGCAATTACCTCTCTTTAGCTACTTCTTTCTAGTCCTTATAACTAAAGTTTATTTTACTTAGCCCTTAAGGCATATCTATAGGTTAAATTTTATTAGTAACTTTCTTATATATAGTATATACTATACCTTTACTTTTCTTTAAAGTAGCCTTATATATAGCTTATTAATTTAACTTATATATTATTATAAGGTAGTTAAGCTAAGTATTCCTATATAGATCCTTAGTTATTCTAACTATATAGTCTATAACTTACCTTAACTAACTATTAAACCTAGTAATATCCTTAGTTATAAATATAGGTAAGTATTCTCTAAATCTAGAAGATAAGCTAGTTAACTTAGCCTCCTAAATATGCTTTACTTAAGGATGGTAATATTTTATAACTCCTTCTATTATTGCTAAGCACTGGCCTAGCTGTAGATAACTTGTCTTAGTTATATTACCTATACCTAGTTTTCTAAATCTACTAGGCTAATTCTTACTATATTTTAAGGGTAATTAATAATAGGATCTAAAGTAATAAATACTATATTTAATGTCCTATTATTAGAAAGTATCTAATATATTATATGCCTAAATATGTTATATTAAAGAAACAGCTTTACTACTACATACTAAGGTCTACCTAGTATAGCTATCCTTATTAGGTTCTAAATAATATAAAAATAGGTAAATATTATAACTTCCCTAATTTGTATAGGTACGTTCTAGGCTATACTAATAAATAAGTTAACTAATCTATTTATATATATTATACCTTTACCTCTATTTAGATCCTACTATATACTCTTATAGGCTAGTTTTAATATATATACTATACTAAGCTAAAGAAGATTTATTTAAGTACTAGTATTAATTAAATATAGTACTTCTTCTTCTTATATTATTACCTAATATATAGGCAGGTTAGTCTATACCTACACTAGTCTACTTAATTTCTCTTACTAATAGACTAACTTAGTTTAAAATATTATTAAGTCCCTTATTCTAAGTATTCTTATTACTAGTAAGCTAGTATTATATTTAAGTATTAAGATTATAGGCTTATATAGTAATCCTATTATACTAAATAAGCTAGTCTAGAATTAGTATTACTTTTAGATTATTATTAAGATTATTTTAATTTAGAGTTTTAGGATTAGTATTATTAGTATTTATAGATTTAGGGTTACGCGCTAGCGTAGCCCTAGATCTATAAATAACTATAGCTCTAGAGTTAGTATTATTAGTATTTATAGAATTAGGGCCCCCTACTAGTATAGCCCTAGTTCTATCTACCCTACTTATTTCCTTAGCTATTATAACTTCTTTATTATATATAGAGTTACTACTTATTATTACTATATTAATACTACTATTAGTTTTTCCTATAGTATAACTATTATATTTTAATTAGAAAGTCTATTTAAATAAGTTACGTATATTATTATAAGTAAGAAGATTAGTAACTAATATCCCTTATACTTCTTATTTTAATAGTAACTAAGTTAGTTTTATTAGACTCTATTTAATTAACTTACCTAACTCTAAGTCTATTTCCTTAAACTAAACCTTTTTCTTACCCTAATTAGTATACTTAGGATTAGCTAATAGGTATAGAAACTCTACCCTTATTCTAGCTAATAGGATTATAGAGTATAGATTAAGATATATTTAACTTAGATTATCTATAAACTCTATATTATCTATAGCTTCTATAATAGAAATAATTTCTTCTATAGTTTCTTTCCTAGCTTAATTATAGCTTTCCTTAACTTTATTTAGTATTAACTTCCTAGGCTAACCTCTTTTTTATAAACTATTAAATTATACTTAGTTAAGTATATAATTCTATAGTTTACCTAGTAGATTTTTACTTCTTATAGTAGTATTACTTTAGCTATTTACTATTACCCCCTAGACTATCTTATTATAATCTAGAAAGTCTATTAGTATAAGGTTATTATTATTACTAGGTTTTAAGATTTAATTTTGCTAGAAGTCTAATATTTAATCTACTATACTAGGGCCTTATTAATAACTAGTATTAGTAGATACTAAATTTGCCCTATTACCTTATCTCTATAGGCTTTAAGTAGCTAAACTAACTCTATTAAATAATATAGTTTTAATATCTAATATAAGTTTCTAAAGGTTATTATTAGTAACCTAAAAGTATTCCTTAATACTATCTTTAAGCTAGTTAATAGGCTTCTTTTTTAGTATAGGTTTTTTTACTTTACTAAACCTATAATAAAGCAGCCTAAAGAAGTATATTCTTATACTTATTACCTTATTAAACTACTAGGAATACTAACTATTACTAATAAGGTTACTATACTCTTAATAGTCCTAAATAAGGTACGCCCCTTTATATATTAGGTAGCCTCTATTACTTCCTATACTATTCTAGTAGTTATTAAGGTTTAGATTAGTACTCTTTAGATAATTAGAAATATAAGAACTATTATTCCTTTTATTTAGGTTTACTATAGTAGTTATTTTTTAGATAAAATATAAGTAGTTCTTAGGTAAGCTTAAGATACTACTAATTTTCTTATTTTCTATTAATAGGCTAACTATTTTAGTAGAGATCTTTACTACTCTAAGGGCTTTAATAAGTTTTTCTACTTCTAGGTCTACCCTTTCTAGTATAGAGTTTTATTAGAGGTTTATTACCTAAGCTTTATATAGAGCTTCTTTTATTATATCTTTTAGACTAGTTATTATAGAGCCTTTAATCTATTATTAGAGCTCTTATCTAGCTTTACTTTCTAATACTTCTTTACTTAAGTTCTTTATCCCTTCCTCCTAAAGACTAATTTTTTAAGTAAACTTATAGATAGGCTCTAGTTTATATATAGCTATATTTAATCTAATAGGTCTGTTTAGTATATAATATATAATCTAATACTAGTAATCTTTAGGTAGCCTATAAAAGAAAAGATAACTAAGTTTAATTTTATTTACTTATCTAGTCTTAATATAAGTATTACTATATACTATAAAATTAGTAAAGTAGTTAGAAAGACTAGGTAGATACTAGGTAGTCTTATTAATATAAGCTTTAAGGAAGGGTTGTATACCTATCTACTAGGCTATATCTATATTACTCTAATATTCTTTTATATCTTCTTAGAGTACTTCCTAGTTTCTAAGGGTATAGTTTCTTATCCTATAGATAAACGTCCCTTTAGTTTATATATACTAATTAGGTAATATAGTAATATACTATTTAGCTATATAACTAGTATTATTAGCCTAGTAATTAAAGTTATTAAGGAAGTTAGTAATATCCTTCCCCTTAAATAATAATTCTATTCTTTTTAGTCTTATAGGAATATATACTACTACTATCCTAAAAGAAGGCTATTATATAGTTAGGGTAGTAGTCTTATTTATAGTTTCTATAATAGTAATAGTTTCTAGGCTAATACTACTTCTAGGTCCTAGTGTATTAGTAGGAGGCTCTAACCTATAGTCTAAATTAGGATTAGATACTACTCTAGTAAGGCCTAGAGGATCCCTATACTAAGTAAATATAGTAGAGCTTACCTTTTTCTTTAGTTTATCTTACTATATTATAGCTTAGTCTATACTATTAGTAGAGTAGTATCTCTTAGTTAGTAGTATTATTAATAGATTCTAAGTAACCTAAACTTTAAGTCTAAAAGATAAGTATTATTAATATTATTCTTACTTCTAAAAAGGTTCTTCCTTATTATTAAATCTAAAATCTATATTACTTTTATTCTGCTTATTACTCTTACTATATCCCTTATAGATATCCTAAGCTAAATACTTATATTCCTAAAAACTAACTAAATAATAATCTAAAAAGAAGTCTTAGCTCCTTAAATCTAACTTAGTAATTATTCTAAACTAAATATACTAAAATTTAGTGTTCTTAGTCTAAAGTTTATTTATTCCTAGTCTTAGTATATTAGTACGTACTATACCTATATATAGCCTTATAAATAGATATATAAGCATAAGCTATAGCCCCTAAAATTCCTATTTTTCTTAGTATTTTTATAATCCCTATTATACTTACTATTTACCTATACTTTATTATTTTTCTATTCCTAGCTTTCTCTTTACTAAAGGTTCCTTATAGGCTTTACTAATTTATATAGGTATAGAGTATAATAGAGAACCTAGGAGGGAAAGAAGAGATAGAAGATTATAGTAAAGTAAGGCTAATTATATTAAAAGGTAATAGTAAGGAAGATTTAGTTAAGTGTTATATTCTTGCTCTCTGCGTAACTATTCTCTACTATAATACCTTACGCCTATACTAGGTATTATCACCTATTAAGCTAATATAGGATCTACTCTCTCTTTTATAGTATTATCTTCCCTAGGTACTAGCACCTATAGCACTAGCATAATATATAAGCTACTAAGAATTTTTCTAAGTACTTAGAGTAAGAAGTATAAGAAACTATACTATAGTATAGTATATAAATCTTATAGTTTAATATTATTAGAATATTATAATTAACTT